>CM076577.1:199829116-200146160 GCA_034641835.2 Pinus albicaulis | reverse complement strand
AATAATGGTCGACTGGTTCTTGGAAGTCCATACTTGGTTGGCTTTTACATTCATTAATAAGAACTTCTTATCCTTGGTATTTCATGTGTAATTGTATTGGCTTATATTTAGATTTTATGGTTGTTATACCTTTGTTATTTTTGTTGATTATATGCTAGTTATGAGTATGTTTATGAAAGACTTGATGTATGGCTCTCATCATGATGATTAAAAATTGAATTTAAAATGAATATATGTAATATTATATTAGTAATGCAAATATTGTGTTAATGCATCAATGCTTCCTTACGAATCTTAGATAATTATGAGACTCTTATGCTCATATTTGTTGTTATGACTTGTAGATTACATATTGTGACATGTTTGACGAAATTCCTGTCATGACTAGTAGGGATCGGATAAAGTACTTGTACCAGTGATTGCATTAATAGATTTTTTCCTATTTTATTATTCATTTCTGAGAGTTTCATGGAGTTATGGGCAGTGGCCTGAGACCTAGCCCTGAAAACGTGGCTCATAATCTGGGGTTGCTTGCAAGGAAATTCCTTGGAAATTCCACATTGGCTAGCATGCCTTGTTGTGGGAGCGACTGGAAGAACTCAATCACATGCATGGCTTATCTTGGGAGTGGATGAGGGCCTAGATCAGTGACTTGTCAAGTTTTCTCAAGGGTTGGTCACTTGGAAGGGTTGGTTGTCTCATGAAGGTTTTGTAGCATGTGTGGAAGGTTATATTGGTTGTGTCATGTTGGTTGCAATTTCTTAACTGTACGTGGGGATTTGAAACCATATTAGCCTCTCCTCACATGTTTACTGCATCGGTCTTGTTATATGAGATTTACGATTGCAGACAAAAGTATCTCCCATAGGTTCAATGGCCAATCTAGAACAACAGACAAACAAGAAACCCAATGCTTTCCTTAAAATAAATAGATGGTAGAATTAAGCCAACTTGGGATCTATTGCGCGCTTATTTCCTTCTTCAGCTTGAATTCTCTAATTCCAGCTATGATTTCCAAAATTAGAACCTGCAAAGTAAGATAACCCAAGGCAAGAAAATGTGATATCTATGTAGTATCATCTACGTACTATATTCAATAGATCAACATGGTATTGAAATAATTGAAATAACGAAAATAACATATAGGAAAACAGAGAACTCTTTGCATTAATATAAATGGAAGGAGATTACAACTACAAATAGGTTTTGATCTTGTATAAGAGCTCCTCCAGGCTTTTAAATTGTCCTTTCCTTATCATAATATGCACCTCCAATCACCCTAAATGCATGAAATGTTAACCTTTCACCTCATCAGCATAAGTGTAGAATCACTCTCCAAAATCCAACCCCTTTCATATGCAAGGTAGTAAATATATAGATGATTCGGGTAAGTTGGGAGTTATTATCCAATTACCAATCTAAGGTCTTAGATCCACCTTTGAGGGGATGATGGGATCAAAGGATAAGGGATGGAAACTCCCAAGAAGGACTAGATAGGATCCAAAATTTTAATCCAAGGTAAATGGTTGTTGCAAATTCTGGAAGCTTCCAAAAATTCTCTCTTTTTCCTGAATATCTAGAATCAACACATGTATAAATGGGAGAAACATGTAGGTGATCAATGCTGGCCACAATGGAGAAACCTATAGGTGAACTCTATCTAGAGGAAGGCCAGGGAGCGTCGGTACTAAAACTGGCTCAAATGAGGTGGTTTTAGGCAGAAATTCTAGGAAATGAAGGAGGTTCACTTAGGACTTTGTGCAATGATGTTCACAAGCGGGAATAGGATTTTGATTGATTCCATTAGGAGGCCTAATGACTGAATGTGACAAAATAGCATATAACAAATTTCCCCCTAAATTACAAAGTCATAAATGATGACTGATGACTAAAGTGCTTTACCTTGTGACAAGTTGGGATCAAGAACAACTGGAGAGCTACATATGTTACAATACACATAGATCATTACATCTCTTTGCTCACGGAGGCATACCCACACTCAACACATAAGCAAACATAACATGTACAATGATCAAAAGACACATCCACAGATGTAACTGGTGGAATCACGATTGTATGACTGTCTAGATGATCACAACAATTATACATTATGATCTCTGTATAACTCCTGAAATCACAGCCGGATGGATGAAACTATATCTTGGGTCTTCTATCTCATTCATACGACGAACCAACTTACAATTATAACCATGTGAATCAATGAGATGAAGTCGAACATGGTAGACACCATGTGATTACTGGCCAATGATGTAAGTCATTAACAGACGTGAGAGAAATCACCATTGATGTTAATGGATCTCAAGGTACTACACTACAATCCGTATGGTGTGAGTAAATGAGTTGACGTCGAACAACACAAAGTATTTCGGTCAAAGGTCATTGATGTAAAATTGTCGCCAAGAGCGAGGAAACTTGTCATTGATGTATGTAAGCACCGAGGTACCAAAGGGGTCTTTCTAAGTCAACTTCCTGGATGATGTGCTGATGTCGACAGGAAGCGAATTGTCACAGGATTGCCTTGATGTATTCCCCATCAACGACACGAAATGGGTATCATGATTGAGAATGAATGGTGATGATAAAAAACTAGATTAGGAAAAGGAAAACATGGAATGAATGCTTAAGAGTATTGTGACAAATATCAACTGAAATGAATTCTCTTGAACACATAACAACACTAGATGACCCAAAACTGAAATGGAGGCTCTGAAAAGGTATGATGAACCGAATGACAAGAATATTACCCAACCCAACTGTTATGGCCTAAATCTACCTTAGGCTGAGAAAGGCAGAATCTAGGGTAACATCAAACCACGCATAATCTGGTAGCTAGCCCTACCAGATCGTGAGAGGGCTCTCTCCTTGTCATTCTCAGCAAAAATAATCAGTGAGGCTTGAGAAGACTTGAATAAAGACTGATTTTAGGCTAGGTATATATGTAAAAGAGTTTGATTTGATTTCAAGGGGTTTTTTTGGCTCAAAGGGAAAGGCAGATTTTGGATCTAGGGAAAAGGCTCAGTTCTGCAGAGATCTGAATGGGGCAAGGTAGGCACTTGTTTTGACACTTTCAATTTGAATGAAATGGATAGCTCAGACCGGTGAGGAGTTGAAGAGGGCAAGAAACCTTCAAGAATCCTCTTCAAACAGTTGAAAACATAGAAAATTAAACAAACCCTAGGTAGAGCACTGCAAATCTAATGAATTCCACCTTTATCCTTGTTTGTTTAACTTGAGAAGAAATAAGAGAGAAGATGATACATATAAAGAACCAGTAAACTTACATTAACAGAGATAAACACATCATCAAAACAAAGAGCCACATGAATCCCAACGAGTGCTGCAAACCCTGGTCTATTCCTTTGCCAAACTGCAGAGATGAAATGTACAATGAAGCTTAGAGCAATCCCAAGTGTCCAACCCTGAAAATCACTGAAAAACTACAAGATATAGACAAGGATAACTCATCCCCATGCCTCTAGGGGTCGAGCTCACTATTTTAGGAGCTGTTTCAACAAGATCTAAACTAAGAACTGGAAAATAGGCAGTGGAACAACTTGCCTCTATAAGATAGGAAACTGATTCATTCAGTTGCAATTCACCTTTTGATGAATGAATCTGCTTTCATGAGTAAAAATTTGTCAAAATTACATCAAGAGCCATGAAATTACATGAAATTACATCAAAAATTTTACATGTGTAAGTAAGAAAGTCAAACTGGCCAAAACTAGGCGAAAAACAGAGTTACTGAGTGAAAAATAAGCCAAAATCCCCAATGCGCCGCGCCTGAAATCTCTATGCGTCGCACCAGTTTGGAGCTGATTTTGAAGGCCTTCCTGGTGTCCAAATTGAGCACAGGATAGCTCGTTGGAAAGCTCTGTCTGTCTACTTTCCAACAAAAGTGGAATTTTTGAATTTGGCTTCCATTTTCCCCTCCAAAAATGAGTTTTCCCAACACTGTTTCCTGTGTGTCCAAAAAGGGGCAGAAAGGTCATTTTTAGGGTGTTTTTGACCCTTCTGGAAACTCAAAACTTGTCAAAATATCTTGTCCATATGTAGAAATGCATAAATTTTCATGAAAAATCCAAAAATACAAATTTTTACCCAAGAGGAGCTCCCAATCATAAGCGCGCGCCAAGTGGCGCGACGCATCGAGCTGAAAAATCTGTGTTTAGGCCAAAAAAAACAAAATTTGCGAAATGTGTCCCAAATTTCTTGAAATTTGGGCTAAGTGTCCTCCATCATGCACTATGCTGGGCCAAGGAAGCTTTGGCCAAAATCTAAAGTTTAACATGCCTTTTCACGCCTCCTCGATGCTTTCTTCATCTCTGTTATAAGAGGAATCTGTCTCCAAGATTTCCAAAGTCTATGTTGTCTTGGATGAATATGAGGAGTTTGGTGTCTTTGATTTTGTTGCCAAATATGTAATAATATGGGAGTATGGAGGGAGAGGATAGGGGAAATGATGGAATATGGCCAAGTGAAATCTGTCAATTGAAGAGTTTTCGAGCAGTCACTTGATTTTTTAGGATAGCCTTGGGTTTTGGGGAAATTTACAATTGGGATGTGGGATAATGGGAATGGGATAAGAAATGGATGATTTAGGGATATGAGGGAATAGGGAAATGAGCTATTGTGACAAGATAGACAGTGAGGAGGTAATAACAAGGTGGGGGAAATGGAAATGATGAGCACAAAACTAATTTCAAAACCCTAAAGGAGCATTCTTCAAACAAGATAATAGGGTTTGATTTTTTGTATTTAAATCCTCATAATATCTCCAAACACATGTTCATGGGCAATGGAGTGGTTGCATGACTTACTTGAACAAAGAGGGACTGATCAAATTTGAAGATTTGGAAGAAATGGCAATGAATTTGTTTTCCAGCCCAATGCGTCGCGCAACAAACCCAGTGCGTCGCGTTCTTCCAATGCGCCGCGCAGGAACAAATTTACACGGTGAGAGCCGACCCAATGCGTCGCGACACTCACCCAATGCGTCGCGCAGGGAAATTTCAACACAGTCTGCCTTCAAATGCTTGTTTTTGCTCCTCACGACTTCTCCTTTGCTCACTACTGTCTTTTGGCATACAAATGAAGTCTTGAAACATGAAAATATATTATATGCCAAGGATTTTGATTCTTCTTTTCAAAAAACCCACTTTGCAATGTTTCAAATTTTGACACTTTAAAAAAAAAAAACTCTGTTTTGCTTCATTTTGGCTTTTTGGACTGAATGATGTACTTTCTTGTCTGTCTTGCAGGGAATGGATGGCTGGAGCTTTGACAAAGGCGACCAGGGTTGCCAATGAAAGTATTATTACAACTGAGAAAACTTTAAAATCACATTACATTTATTTACATAAAGATGAAAAACTCTATTTTTCTTCAAAACAGAGTTTTGAAGAAAAATCATTATTAAGCATATGATGATGAGATTTTTAGCATTGAAACCTTATTTCAAACTTCCTCATGTTCTTGCTGACCATTATTAAGCATTCTGAAGACCTGATTAATGAAACCTTAGACCTAATGAGACTAAAACTCTAAAAATGACTTTTTGCAAACTATGAAACCAAAAGTGATTGCAAATGATTTTAATGAACAGAGATAGGCCAGCAGGTAAAGGACATGAGGGAAATGAGCAACAAGCCACTACCGCCAGATGATCCATGCTCCTAATGGAATGCAGCTGACTGAATGAGACACCTAATATGCAATGCAACAAGAGGATATGATCACTGACGGAGGGATGAAGATATCGACACTAACACCAACAACGACAAATATCGAGTGGAAGAATGTCATGTTCCAGAGTGACTCACTGCCATTAGCAAATGGAATACCCTATTTTCCAAATTTCCCCAACCATACTAGTTAGTACCTCATTATTTTTTAACAAGCTTGAGGAGGATAACATATAATTTATTTGTAAGTTCATCATTCGGTTGAATCCCTCCGAGTATTTTCAATGAACCATGAGAAGGAGTGGCTCGGCCTTGTCATGTTCAACAAGCCCATTATTGTTTGATTTTTTAGCGAGTCCAGCGAAGGTAAAACTCAACATATTTTTCATGTTTAGAAAGTTTGGAAAAGAGGCGAAAAAGAAAACTCCAGTTGTTCCTTTTCGTAGATAGTCTCTCGAGTCCAAAAAGGTAGAAAACAATACTCAGGAGAACCTCTTAGTCATGTTCGACTAAGGTATTCATTTTTTGTAAATAGGCCACCTCAATTCGGAAAGGGGTTAAACTTATACTTAGCAGACATCTTTTCATTTACTTTAACGAGTTCTAAAATACAAGTACTCAACAATATTTTCATTTTTTGAGATTATGAAAAGAGCTGAAATATGACTCTAAGGGGTTCCTTTTTTTGTAGGTTTATAGAGCTTGAAAAAGAGATAAAGGTATTCACCCTCATAAAAATAACGTGTTTAAATCATGACAAAACACCATTAACAACTATTGAGCTACTCAAAACACCACAAAAAGGCTTAAACATACCTGTTTCATAGTAAAATTGAAGCATATCTAGGTCAAAACATTAAATTTGAATAAAATAATGCAAGAAACGACCATAAATACTCAAATTGACTATTCATTTTTACCTTTCACATTTTCCTTCAATAGTGATAGCTTTCCCTTGATTTTTGGCAACTGATTGCGACCAATCTGGTGGATCATTTCAAGTATCGTTCCTTCCAGGTAAGAGCTAAAACCCTTCACTTTCATTTGATGGACCATTTTTGTGATTTAATGGAAATTTTTGATGTTTTGAGGGCCCTAGGGTTCCTAAAACACGCCCTGGGACCAACGCACCCCCTATCTCGAAATCTGTATTGCACCTAGGCAGACTATCACTGTTGGAAGAGGTGCAACACTCTGATTTTCACTACAGGGGTGCGTTGGACACAAAATGGTCAATAATTTATCAATTTTCCCTCAATTTTGTTTTTCAGAATTTTTGCATGAAAAGGATCCTAATGAATCCTTTGTTGATGTTTCAAGTGTTCATTAGCACAAAATGGCATTCATTTGGCGAGAAAGAGAACATGAAGAGAAATTTTTGACTGCAGAAAATGATCTTTCCACTATCCAGGCACTGAAAAACTATGGATTTTTGAAATTCTTTGGCTACCTGGTGTGAGGCAACAAATGGAGTTTTGAAATATCTCATTCGTTCATGGGATGTTCAAGTACATGAGTTCAGGTTTGGGGAACATATACTTGAGATAAATGTAGATGATATCTAATTTATGACAGGTCTATCCAAGAGGGATGCCCCCATCTCTCTCCTAGGCGGGAGGAGTGCTGGGGAGACCAAGAAAGATTCTATCAATACCTATTGCAGACTTCGATCCCAGATTACTAGGGATGGAAAGATCAATATAAAATATGTCACCAAATTACCTTTGAGAACAATCCTGTTAGTATGAATCTTAATTGCAAGTGTACTAAAAAATACCACTTTAGCTGCGCATAACAAATAGCCCTAACAACAAATATGGCTGCCAATATCTTCAAATCTGCAATTAGGTGATCAAGATAAATGCTGCAAAAATCTAGATCTATGCATCAAAAGGCATTAAGCATTAAATAAAAACGAATTTACTCCATGCATCCAATAGACAAGACAAGAATATGTTGAATGAATTTTATATTAAGGGCACCTAGGAGGAAAACATAGAAGGATGTTACTAGTTCTCCTCAATGGGACGGGTTCTTGTAAGTCCTCAGCACTTCAGATCTAAAATTCCTCTCTCTTGATGGTGTAGAAAACCCAGACAAAAATGGAACTCAAAGGGAGCTCACAAGAAAAAAGTGTAATGTCCGAAATTTTGCAATAAAGTATTTGGGACATTAATCTTGCTTTTATTTTAATAAAAGGAATAAAATGGGTAAGGGAACCCATGTAGCAAATTAATAAACACTCCTAAGGTGAAAAAGTCACTTAAGTGGCTTAAGATAGCAGCCCCCAAGTGTGAAAAGGGCCAAAGGCAAGTGAGGTAGTCCATGGTTGACCAAAGTCAACAACGTACCCTAAGAGGGGAAGCTTGCACAAGAAGATTGCGTAGTTGGAGTGGAGGGAAAATTCGAAATGGGAGAAACCCTAATGGGAGTGGGGTCCATGGCAAGGAAGCATTCCTTGTATAAAAGATGAAGGAGAGCCATTGTGGAGATCAGTTTTGGAGAATAGAATTCGAAGTTGAAGCTCTCTTCAACTTGGTGCTGCTTAGCACAAGAGGGATTCATGTTTAGGAATTCCCTTCTCTTCCATGGGAGGCCATGGAGAGATTGTACTTCATCTTCCTCACATCATGGCATGAGGCCAAGACAGTCATTTGCAGCTACTACGTTATTCTTGCAGCAAGAGAACGCTGGAGTTGCTGGTGTTGCAGTGAGGGACCTTCATCACCACTTCCGGAGCTGGTTTGTGGAGAGGAAGCTCATTCCTTCTCTAGGAGATCAACAAAGGATCATATCAGAGCTTTATTGCAGATCCGGCATTAGGCCAAATGTGTTTCTCTCATGCCCAGCGCAGTCTCCTTCCCATATAGTGTTATTTTCAGAGGTGGCTTGCACAAGGGTTTCATTTGGTGCACTAGTGAGTGAATTTTTCAGTAAGGGGATCAACCCCTTCCTTTTTGAGATCATTGGAGGAGGTTTGAACATATATTGCAGCACTTCCCATCCTCTTCCATGTTGTATTATATTTTGAGCTGCAGTAGCTTCCCAGCTACTCCGACATTTTCTGGTTTTATGTATTTTAGCCATTCCCTTGGAGGATTGATGTAATAATGTTTTATGGGGTTGAGATCTTGCTCCCCCTTCTTTATTTGAGCTGTATTGTCATATCATCTTATATATATCAATCTGAAGTCATTTTCCCTCATAGATTGCGCAGTTAGAGAGTAGCTGGATTTATGTAGCAGTGTATTATCTTGTTCCATGTATATTTCCTATTGAGGCTGATTTGAGCTTACCTTGAGAGGCATTTTCCTCAAGGGATTTGTATTACATTTGATGCTGCATAATATACATCAGATTTTCACTCTTCTTACATGATGTGAGACATTATTTCACTGCTGCTACTTGTTGGAGTTTTCATACTGCTGAGGATTCTCTCATTGTTCACTATTTCAATGTACCTATTGGTCGAAGTTTTGAATAACCCCCTTAGGGTTATTTCTTTGAGCTTATATTCTGCAGTGAGTTTGTATAAGATACATTCTAAGGCATCCCAGCATTGGATTTCCTCATTTTCACATTGGCTTCCTTATACAACGTCCTCAAGGGCAGCTGGTGCAGAAATTCCTTGAAGGGAATTATTAGCTCTTGACATGTTCTATTGGCAGAGTCTGCTAGAGGGCTAGGTAGCCTCTGGATCTCATTATTCCTTGTGAATATGATATATCCAGTAAATTCCCGTGAAGTCAATCTCTGAAATAGTTCAGTGTTGATTGTTAATACTCCCGGAGGTGGAAAAAATAGGAACATCTAAGATGTTCCCGATGGAGCAGAAATTTCCCCATTTGGGACATTACAGTGGTATCAGAGCTTCGAACTTGGCTCAGCCTGTGAAGTTCGAATTCTAGAGAAGAAGAGGTCAAGATGATGCAGAGGATGAGATCAATCTCATCAGTTTTGGGTCCAGCAGCAACCTCTCCAAGGAGGTTGAAGAGATGGAAGAAGGAGAAGAGGAAGGACCATGCACTTCCTATTCTCACAGAGGAGCAGAGCAGAAGCATGGGAAACACTTGGAATTCGAATTCTAAGTGAGTGTCTGCTGAATATGGAGCAAACCCTAGGGTCTTCTAAGAGACTCTATCTTTCACACTTGTTCAGCAGAAGAGGAAAGAACTTGGGGGTTCAGCCATGGGAGGCATGCAAGGGTTTCTACTCTTGCTGATTATTCTCAGATCTTGATCAGAAGATTTGGCCATAGGAGGGAGGAGCCCTCACCACTAGAAGCACATGCCAACGCTGTTATATTCATGGAGGAGCAACCTCCACCTTCAGCTATTGAGGCAGCCAACACATTTGAGGAGGAGACTCTTGTAGCAAGATTCTTCCAAATCTCTCCAAGGTATGCATGAGTTTTCATCTATCATGGAGGATTGTACTTTATTGCATGTTGATTGTCTTGAGGTGGGTACTTTCACTGCGCTGTGCCATTATTCTCAGACACCCTTGATGAGTCGTGCACCACACATGAGGTTGGGGTTTGAGATATGAACCATGGAGGAGATTGCATTTCAATGTCCCATGAAATGCAAAAGGAGAGACCTGTTTTGGGACAATGGTAGCTCTTGTAAAAGAGGTACAAAGTGGTACGATACTTACACCGAAGAGTAGACCTTTATGGATAGAGTGTGCCCAGCAGAAATGTGGAGGATCCATAACCCACAACTCCCAGGATCATTCTACAATTGTTGCTCTTGATGGACAAAGAGGAGACTATGGGTGCATCATGATGGGATGGCATTTCTCTTACCATTCATTATGTTCCCATTTTAGATTGGGTGTGGTGGAAGTATAGGGGAGCAGCAGTATTCTTGTTGCTCAGATTTTGTTTGCATGTTGCGGGAGCAAGAGGAGGCACTAGCATAGTGCAAGAGGATTGTTCTTTGATCTTGGATGCCAAGTGTTAGTATGAATCTTTTGTCGAAGTGTACGAAAAAAGACCACTTTAGCTACGCATAAATTATAGCCCTAACATCAAGTGTGGCTGCCAATATCTTCAGATCTGCAGTTAGTTGATCAAGACAAGTGCTGCAAAAAACCAGATCTATGCATAGAGAGACATTAAGCAGTAAAAATAAGGTTTTTCTCCATACATCCAATGGCCAAGACAAGAACAATATTTTTTGAAAGAATTTTTTTATTAAGGGCACCTGGGAGGAAAACAAGAAGGTGTTTCCAATTCTCCTCAATGGGATGGGTTCTTGGAAGTCCTCAGCACTTCAGATCTAGTATTTCTCTCTCTTGTTGGTGTAGAAAACCCAAACAAAGATAGAACTCAAAGGGAGCTCACACAGCAAATAATGGAAAATGTGACCAAGTGTATAGATCCAGAGTGATCTAATAGGCAACAAAAGGTGAATAATGATAGGAAAAACCCTCCTATTTATAACAAAATATTGGGTCATCCTAGATCTTGGTGCATGATTAAAGTAACATTAACCAAATCTAGATCCACCTTTTATGGAATATTTTATTATATTTGTTGGAGGAAAAAGGTATTTGACTTGGGTCAAATCCCTTTATTTGTGAATAATAAATAAATAATGATTTATTTATCATTTTAAGGAAGTGGTTGAAGGATAATCAAATAAACAATGATTTATTTAATTATTTATGGGTGATTTAGTCATATTTAACAAGGAATATTATTTAAATAAGATTTAAATAATTATTCCTAGAAAATAATAAGATAAAAAAAGATTTATCTAATTAATTTCTTTGTTTTGGGTTAAACATGACCAGGAATAATAATTAAATTATTGTTTAATTAATTATTCCTTGAGGAAAATCAAACAAATATAGGTTTGTTTAATATTTCCTTTTGGGGTTTCCTGTTTAGACCACAAACAACCTAATAAATGTGTTTTATTAAGTTATTTTACATAGTGAAAGCAATTTTACTTAGGGTAAAATTGGTCTTACATGGTGTACTTGGGTCCATCTAATGATAGTAGGTTAGATGACCAAAAAATGGTGTAACAGATTGCCCCCCAGCGTGCGAGTGTTAGGAGCAAATCATATGACCGAAGTACGTTGTAAGAACACAATCACTAGACAACAAAAGGGATGTCAGAGAGAGAAATGTGAGGTAGATAGTGTGCTGAAGGACTAGACCCTGAGGAGACGAGACTCGCAGGTGCAACAAGTCTCTTTTTTATGAGAGGGTACCTGTGCTGAAGGCGGCGGGGGAGGCATACCTATGCCCGCCGAGACAAAGTACAAAAGAATAGTGTGTCCAGTAAACAAGGGACCGAACCATAGAGTACAGCTGGCATAATCAAGAGCCAGATAAAAATACAATGAAGAGTCTCACATACATGTTGTGCCTGGGATAACAGCCAGGACTAGTACAATAATATCTGAGTACATGAGATAAATACAACCCAAATGCCCCCTGTAAATGGGGAAGGGCCCACAAAATCTGACTGATACATGCAAATCATAGAGGTGCTGCAAGTGGCTAAGGCCAACATCATCAAAATCTGGAGCGGCATCAAAGGCTGCAATGAAGAGGTCATTCGGGCATGTGGGGGGCTACCTGCAGGGCCACCCCCTCATGAGGGCTGAGACATCTCACACACACCCGAGAATCACCAAAAGCTGCTGCTGCATCACTGGACCATCAAGCATACGAATCTCGATCATGCTGAAAGGAGCTGGAGCTGAGAAACAATCAAGTCAAAGGGAAATGAGAGATCCCTTTGCCTGATCCGAGGCACCGAACAAGAGTGGAAGCTGGAACCAAGGTACACCGCCCTCTAGACCTATCTTCTGGAATGAAGGAGCTGATGTCGACAGAAGGAGGTCCGCCATAGGTGAGGCAATGAGAGATCCTCAACTAAGGCACGAGAGAAAATAGTAGAGCGACGGACAGACTAATACCAATGATGATGATGGAATGGAGGGGACTGAGTAGCAAATGGACGACTTCCCTTGCTAGAGCATAAAGGACATGAATGACATGGCAGTGACTGACACAGTATCATGAGGGATAGGGGACAGTGGGACTGACGGTCATAATGTGCGACACAAGAGAGAGACCAAGCAATGAAGGATGGAGGACTATAGTGGGGTACAAAGGGACTCGGGATAGACTCCATGAATGTGATGATGACTCAACTTGGATGCTCTAAACAAGGGCGACTCGATGGTGCTGCCACACAGTAAAGGTCCAATGGGGGACCATGAAAACATGAGTACAAGATGGTAACTCACGATGAACATCAACACGAGCATGGATAAGTATGGAGGCCAAATGGTGCCCCTAGTATGAGTGTTGCAAGTGAAGAAATTTGATTTTGAGGAGGGTTATGGTTGAGGGGCATAGGTGCCCCCAAGCATGGTGTGGTCATGCCAAAATGTATTTAGAAAAGGGGGAATCTAAACACATTTTAATGATGTGGTGCACCATTTGTTTTCGTTATGGTTATGCAGTTTGAGAAAGGGAATGGAGGATTACCAATCTCTTTTGGTACTGCATATAGGAATCAAATGGACTTTAAGTTGCCGGGTTGGCATACCTGGTGTCACTATCCCAAAGAGAGGATTTGGAGATAATGAACTGATGCTCTCGTAGAAAATCTATAGGTTGGTCAACAACAATGTCTAAGAGACGGAGTTGCTGATGTAAGATGAAGGAACGATAAGGGGTATCATCCCTAGAGTGATCTGAAGTGATATGGGACTCTAGAGGTTCTTCTAAATGTGGAAGAATAATGGTACTAAAGTCGGCACGACCAAATACACTAGGAGAGTTGTGGAGAATTGCTTCTCTTGGTCTCTCAAATGTGGGTGCCCCCTTACCCAAACATTGGGTTTCAATGTAATGGCCATAAGGTGTATGTGGTGTGAACGCATGGGTTCGATGTAAGGGGGAATAGATAAATTCAGGGGTGGGGATTTCATCCATAATGTCGTCATCGTGATAGAAGATGGGGTGACTTGTGGAAGAAAGACCGCCTGACGCGGTGAAGCTACCTGACTCATCATCATGATAAGAGAGGTTCACATGCACATCGTCACAAGGGGTGACAGAAGAGTAAGTAGATAAAGGATCTACCGATGTTGAGCCCAAGGTGATCGCTGAAGGAAGGGCAAGCGAAACAATAGGGGAAGATGCAGAGGGAATGTTCCTCGAGGGTCTCATGGATGATGATAGGTAGAAAATGGTGGACGAAGGCTCCGTCATATTGACATCAGGAGGGAGAATGTCAATGGGAGCCGTTATTTTTGGTATTTCTGCCGAAGAAAAATGCGCAAATAGGGGAGAGGTGGACTCATTGCGCTTGGCCTCGAATTGGTGGACCGCGGCTAGAGAGGTGCGGAAGTCCTCGAGGCGAGGACAAAGGTGGGTGTAATGGCCATGGAGATCACAAAAAGCATAGGGGTGGTTAATGTGAATAGTCTTGGGGTTCTTGGCCGCGGTCACGGAAGGAACAAAGGCTTCCGGGACCGTGGACTCAGGGAACGCGACATTAACCATGGGCTTGAGATGAAGCAATTCAGGACAGGTATGGGTGGCATGACCGACAACATCGCACAAAGCTTCTTGGATGGTATGCTTTGGAAGTAGAGAGGCGGGGGTTTGTCGGGGCAGCCTTGTCCTTTGATGCCCCCTTGCGAGCTTTGCCCTTCTTACCCGAAGCGGTCACAACAGGAGGTGGTTCCTGTTGAGGTGACTGAGGCACTGTTGCAGCGGGAGAATTCATGGGGACCGGTTGAACCGGGGTCAAAGCAATATAAGGTTTGGGTTGGCCAAGCAGGGTTGCGGCTAGAGGATCATGGTACCAGACGGGAATCCCAAGGGTCAGGTTAGGAAGAGAGAAGGTGGCCATGATAGGTACCGTGTACACTCCTGGTGGGGGAGCTAGGAACGGTATCTGACCAGAGGGGTAATGGCCAGGTGGGACGGCTTCTAAATGGATAAAGTTTGGAGGAACCGTTCCAGGAGGGTAAAGAGGCTCATGAATACCAGCTGCAGGTGAAGGGCTAGGAGCAGGTTGCGGAGAGCACGGTTGCTGACTAGCAGAAGCAGGTTGCTTGAGAGCAGCCTGAGACGATTACATCATGCAAACATTCGATGAGCTGGGGTCGAAGATAGGAGGAGGAGGAAGACCAAGGAAGGTTCCAGGCAAAGAGGAGTCTTTGTAGACGCCGGGAGAGACACTGGTCAAAGAATCGACGATTTGCTTATTGGCTACAGAAGAGATGGTCGTCTCAGGGGGGGGTCTGAGATTCTGGCTCATGATATGTCAACTGGTCAATGGTGACTATCTTTCCATTATGAGGGAAAGACATCTTGCGGAAAACCAACGAGATGGGACGACAGAACATGGCATAGGTGTAGCTTCGCCACAGAGATGTTTGCTCAATCTAGAGGCGTCGATGACTTTCAACGTCAACGCAAGCAGTCTTGCATAAGTGGACATTCTGGGAATAGACGATGAAGTTTGGAGAAGACGTGTATCCACGCTCGAAGAGGTGATGTGGAAGAGACTATCAGGAGATCAGAGTTGCTTCAAACCGACGGACATCTGGAGTGGATGCCCCCTCATCAATGATACACCGAGAAATGTTAGCGTTCCGGATTTTGACTGGGATTTGGAAGGCTACGGAAGCAGGAAGAGGAGGATGCTTTGATTGATGGGCATCGAAAACGATTATTTGGTCATCAGCAGGATCTACGGCGCCTATGGCAGATAATAGAGCCTTCTTTTGGGAAGGGCACGACTGGAGGAGTTCCAATGTGGAAATGGCAGCATGAGACTGCGTCAAATCATCTACTATGCTATACGAATGAGCAGCTCGACCAGAAGCAGCATTTCGGTGTAATGGTCCCTTAGGAATGTTGGTATGAACCTCAAATTTGGGTTGGGGGATATGTAAGGGACCATTGGATGTCGAAAGAGGCTCTATAGAACCTGAAGAAGGGGACTCGGAGGCAGGCTGAGCGGGAGGCTTGGGGTACTGACGAGACCGAGTTTGAAGGTTAAGGTCGACGGTTAGAGGTGGATCAGAGTTCATCATGAGGATCTGGTAATTGGAGGAACCAGAAGGGGAAGGTTGATTGGCCACCTGTCCATCAGGTGGTTGGGTAGCCACGAATCCCTGCTGTGCATCCACCTGCACTTGAGGGGGTGGTGACTGCTGTTGCAGGGGTTGAGAAGGCAAGGGGTCTTGATCTTTGGGCTGGGCACCAGCTAGGATCAGATAATAAGGGTTGGGTAATAGTATGATGACAGGAAGTTTGGACAGGAGGCATCTTATCACAGATGCGAGTATGCAGGGAGGAAAGTGCGGAAGTGGTGCCCCCTCCCCGGAAAACAACAGCTCATGGAAGATTTGGCTTGAGATGGATGGAGATAGCTCAGCGATGCGTCGGCGGCATGAAGTGGCCCCAGGTGTATGGGCATCATAGGGTGTGGGGAGAATCGGGTAGGATGAGTAAACATAACTGTAAAGTGATCAGGTCATATTTTAACGCCATTTGGAGGGCAGCTTCTTCGGTTTGAGGAAAATGCGATGCGACATCTTTCCCGATAGGGGGCAAGAGAGATCTAAGGAACCAGTCCATGTAGACACGGTCTTAGAAGGTAGGAGATTGACATAGGCTCTTTCTTCTCCGCCATTCCTGGACATGATCGGATAGGTGGGTTGCAGATGATTGACGGAAAGAAGTCAAAAGTTCGATACCAGTGTCATAACGAAGGGGAAGCTGGAAGTAAGATAAAAAATCCCGGGCAAGAGTTGCAAAGGTGGTATGGGAGGAAGTGGGCTGATCAACATACCACTTAGAAGCTTCGCCTATAAGCGTGCATTGGAACAATCTAAGATGGATGGAGTCATCAGTAATGGAATGGGATGAACACCACATGTGGAAAGATCGGATATGGTTGGAGGGATCCTCTCCAGCAAGGACTTCAAACTTTGGGATGTCGGAGGGGAGCTTTGTCGGCATAGCAGGCCAACTAGCGTCGTGGTGTATAGGGTCGTTTATCAACCGGTCCAAATCAGGGAGGCTGAGGCCTACCATGAAAGGGAGCAAGGGTGTAGCCAAGGTAGTTCCTATGGTGGTTCCACTAGTAGTAGTCCCAGCATTAGGGCCAGGATTACCGCTAGCATTAGGCCCTGGACCAGACATAGTGAAGGTGACAGGGGGAGAACCAGAAGTAAAAGGAGAACCCAATGAATTAGAAGAGGATTCGGAGTGCGGACTCGGAGGAGGACTAACTCGACGACGGCGGGAAGGAGTAGGTCGACCGACCGGAAACTGAGGGTGAAGGCCAAGAAGTCTCCGGGATGTGCGCCTTGGGGGCGCAATGATGACAACACAAACACAACACAAGGGGAAGAAGAACGACCAACAAAGGCAGGGAGGTGCAGAATCAAGTGATTACAATGTCGAAACAAGGGCAGAGAGGTGCAGTGTCAATTGATTTTACAATGTTTTAAAGTCTTTGCCTGGTGGTGTGAACCAGGCTCTTCTTCGCTTAGGGTGAGAGTGTGGCGTGCGTTAATTTTAATTTTTAAACCCTGACGTTTTGAGAGCAAAAAGAAAAAGTGTGCTGCATAACTGAAAATAAATCTGCAGAGAACAGTATATAATGCTGAAATAACCGAAAATTAACAGCGAACAATGCATCAATATAACCCAAAAAGGCGGGTCTCTCAAAACTAGTCTAACAGAGGGAAAAAACCTAGTCAAAACACTACAAAGAGGCCAATAGATCTAGGGCCGAAAGGGACAGGGATCTAAAGGAGAAACCTGCTGAAAAGAGGTACAGAACACAGCCAAGAGGCAGAGGCAAGGTGGCTGGAAAAAAGGAGGAAATCAGCAAAAAGCAGAAGGGACAAGGAGGAGGCCCTAAAGGTAGATCCAAACAAAACTTTAGGAGGTGATTTGAAAGGGAGAAGAGCTGATTAAAAGGGATCTGAAAAGGAGGTATCAGATACGAAGAGTGGTGAAACTCTGAAGACACACAAACAGTTAAAACTCTGCAAAAGTGGAGATGCCAAGCCTCTGAGGCTGGGTTCCCCACTTAGATGGTAGAAACATGTCAGCAGGTCTAAAACCGACGAGACGGAGTACAAGAACCCTTCTGAAGCTTCGGAAAAACTAGAAAAATTTAGAAAATCCGGAAAAAAAAGTCAAGGTCGCATTTTTTGACACAATTCGCTCAAATACTTGATTTTAGAGTACATTTTCCGCTACGGGATGCGATTTTGGGCGAAAAAGTGCGACCTAGAGTCCAGGTCGCCGGTTTTGGGCTGAAAGTGCGACACAGGCGCTTCGAGGTGTCCGTGACGTTAGAAGAGTTGCGTCTCGGTTACGTGATCTTTCATCCCCACGCGATAGAGACTTGAGGCTGCGGAGTTAGGACTAATGTTTTATAATTTTATGTGAGAAAAACAACCTAAAAATAGAAAAAAACAAAAAGATGAAAAGAAACCCTAGGGTCTGAAGTCGCTGGATATGCAGGAATATGAAAAACGACAGCGATCGTAATTGAAAACTCGTGTGGAGTCGCCAGTTGTTAGTATGAATCTTTTGTCGATGTGTACGAAAAAAGACCACTTTAGCTACGCATAACTTATAGCCCTAACATCAAGTGTGGCTGCCAATATCTTCAGATCTGCAGTTAGTTGATCAAGACAAGTGCTGCCAAAAAACCAGATCTATGCATAGAGAGACATTAAGCAGTAAAAATAAGGTTTTGCTCCATACATCCAATAGACAAGACAAGAACAATATTTTTTGAAAGAATTTTTGTATTAAGGGCACCTGGGAGGAAAACAAGAAGGTGTTTCCAATTCTCCTCAATGGAATGGGTTCTTGGAAGTCCTCAGCACTTCAGATCTAGCATTTCTCTCTCCTGTTGGTGTAGAAAACCCAGACAAAGATAGAACTCAAAGGGAGCTCACACAGCAAATAATGGAAAATATGACAATGATAATGGCTCAAAGTCAAACCAAGAGTTTAGATCCAGAGTGATCTAATGGGCAACAAAAGGTGAAGAATGGTAGGAAAAACCCTCCTATTTATAACAAAATATTGGGTCATTCTAGATCTTGGTGCATGATTAAAATAATGTTAACCAAATCTAGATCCACCTTTTATGGAATATTTTATTATATTTGTTGGAGGGAAAAAGGTATTTGACTTGGGTCAAATCCCTTTATTTGTGAATAATAAATAAATAAATGATTTATTTATCATTTTAAGGAAGTGGTTGAAGGATAATCAAATAAATAATGATTTATTTAATTATTTATGGGTGATTTAGTCATATTTAACAAGGAATATTATTTAAATAAGATTTAAATAATTATTCCTATAAAATAATAAGATAAATAAATATTTATCTAATTAATTTCTTTGTTTTGGGTTAAACATGACCAGGAAAATCAAACAAATATAGGTTTGTTTAATATTTCCTTTTGGGGTTTCCTGTTTAGACTATAAACAACCTAATAAATGTGTTTTATTAAGTTATTTTACATAGTGAAAGCAATTTTATTTAGGGTAAAATTGGTCTTACGTGGTGTACTTGGGTCCATCTAATGATAGTAGGTTAGATGACCAAAAAATGGTGTAACACCAAGTAGCACCTTCTTCATGGGAGGAGCTCTACATTTGCAGCAACATGATGGGAGGATTCTTTGACAAGATTCATGTCAAAGAAGGGAGCTTTTGAGATGACAGTGGCCCTACTCCAAAGGCCAGCGACGCTGTCACTTGAGAGCTTGAGTTACTTGTTGGAGTGTCTTTCAAGCCACTTCACAAGTGATGGACTTGGAGGCATGTAGGTGATGAGCATGAAGGAGTAATGGAGGGAAGCATTCCTCACTACATTTTGACTCTCTTGGCTTGGATGCACAAGCGCAAGAAGAGGAATGTACATGCAGAAATTTTGGGTTCTTCTTTCATGCATTTCCATGCATATTCTTCATTGATGGAGGAGTCCACTTGGAGGGCTTTCTAATGGATGTATATCAGCATTTGGCTAGATTCATAGCCCAAGAGATGATGATATGGTTGGCACAACCACTCCCCTGCTATGTTGTAGTAAGGGGGACTTTCCATTGGAGCCATTTCAGCTCAAAGGCCAGAGTACATGATGAGGGAGGTAACTTTTGTGACATGTATTGTACTCTCTTATCTTTATGAGCAGCATATCAGATCAAGAGGGATCCTTCCTTCTTGCATATTGTGTTTTTTTGTACTTATAGTTCATTGTAGCAAAATGATGGCTATTTCAGTAGTGGTTTGTGGGGGAAAGCCACATAGTTTTGGTGTGCACTTTGGCACCAATTTTTTTTTTCATGATCACATCTTGCAGGATGAATGTGGCAGCAAAAAAGTGGTTGTAAAGCACTTGTTATTCTTCATTTTGATGCAGGCCAGAAAGGCACTGTGCAGGTTCCCTTGGAGGAACAATGATCCACTTTCCGGTTGTCATGAGACAACTTGTTTCTATTGATTCTTGCTTCCATGCATTGCAGATTTTTATTGGTTCATGGGGAGCTTATTTGGACAGTGGGATGTGAATCGAAGATGCCCATTTGGAGTATGATTCTCCCCACTTTGCATGTTGTATGTTTCAGGAGAAGCAATGGGCAGCCCATGGTTGCCAAGCTTCATCTCTTTCCTTCATGTGGGAGGAGTTATTTGAAGAGTTCAAAATTTTGGAGGAGGCATTTCATGGTTTGTATGATTGATGGGGTGGCTTGGGTCTCTCATGAAGACCACTTTATTTCAGCCATATATCAGCAGCAGCCCCATATGTATGGTGAGGAGGGATAGACTCATTGGGTGGAAGTGCCCTTTGGGGGAGGAGACCTCCATTCTTTTGCACCACATGCTCCAAGGGGAGTATGGAAGATGATATGGTCACCATGTGCAACCATGTGTTTTTACCATGAGGTGGACCATATGTTGTTTGGATGCCATATGTGGATGACTTCCAACTCATCACATATGAGATAGTTTGGGCCAACTTGATTTGCAACGTTGGGGGGAGAGATCTTTTGGGGATCTAGACTTCATTTTGCTTCTTGAAGGCAACACTATTGTAGCCCAAGTTCAACTTTCACTCCAAATTCATTATGAGTGGAGAAGAGGACAGCGTGGAGTAGGCTATGAAGCTTACCAAGTTCAGAAATTCAGCCCACCTATTGCATGAACACAAGGTGGAGGAGTACTTTCAGGAGTTGTCTAGTTGGAAGGTGACTCATTTTGTTTGGTTGATTACTTGAGGATGGAGGATCTACATGATGATATTTCAAACTTCATGCCTTGAGTGGAGGACTTTTTGCAGTTCATCCTTGCTCTTGCTTGAGGACAAGCAAGTTTTGGGAGGGGAGGACTGTAATGTCCCAAATTTTGCAATAAAGTATTTGGGACATTAATCTTGCTTTTATTTTAATAAAAGGAATAAAATGGGTAAGGGAACCCATGTAGCAAATTAATAAACACTCCTAATGTGCAAAAAGTCACTTAAGTGGCTTAAGATAGCATCCCCCAAGTGTGAAAAGGGCCAAAGGCAAGTGAGCTAGTCCATGGTTGACCAAAGTCAACAACGTACCCTAAGAGGGGAAGCTTGCACAAGAAGATTGCGTAGTTGGAGTGGAGGGAAAATTTAAAATGGGAGAAACCCTAATGTGAGTGGGGTCCATGGCAAGGAAGTATTCCTTGTATAAAAGATGAAGGAGAGCCATTGTGGAGATCATTTTTGGAGAATAGAATTCGAAGTTGAAGCTATATTCAACTTGGTGCTGCTTAGCACAAGAGGGATTCCTATTTAGGAATGCCCTTTTCTTCCATGGGAGGCCATGGAGAGATTGTACTTCATCTTCCTCACATCATGGCATGAGGCAAAGGCAGTGATTTGCAGCTATTGCGTTGTTCTTGCAGCAAGAGAACGCTGGAGTTGCTGGTGTTGCAGTGAGGGACCTTCATCACCACTTCCGAAGCTGGTTTGTAGAGAGGAAGCTCATTCCTTCTATAGGAGATCAACAAAGGATCATATCAGAGCTTTATTGCAGATCCGACATCAGGCCAAATGTGTTTCTCTCATGCCCAACACAGTCTCCTTCCCATACAACGTTATTTTTAGAGGTGGCTTGTACAAGGGTTTCATTTGGTGCACTAGTGAGTGCAGTTTTCAGTAAGGGGATCAGCCCCTTCCTTTTTGAGATCATTGGAGGAGGTTTCCACATCTATTGTAGCACTTCCCATCCTCTTCCATGTTGTATTATATTTTGAGCTGCAGTAGCTGCCCAGCTACTCCGTCATTTTCTGGTTTTATGTATTTTAGCCAATCCCTTGGAGGATTGATGTAATAATGTTTTATGGGATTGAGATCTTGCTCCCCCTTCTTTATTTGAGCTTTATTGTCATATTATCTTATATATATCAGTCTGCAGTCATTTTCCCTCATAGACTGCGCAATTAGAGAGTAGCTGGATTTATGTAGCAGTGTATTATCTTGTTCCATGTACATTTCCTATTGAGGCTGATTTGAGCTTACCTTGAGAGGCATTTTCCTCAAGGGATTTGTATTACATTTGATGCTGCATAATATACATCAGATTTTCACTCTTCTTACATGATGTGAGACATTATTTCACTGCTGCTACTTGTTGGAGTTTTCATACTGCTGAGGATTCTCTCATTGTTCACTATTTCAATGTACCTGTTGGTGGGAGATCTGAATAACCCCCTTAGGGTTATTTTTTTGAGCTTATATTCTACAGGGAGTTTGTATCAGATGCATTCTAAGTCATCCCAGCATTGGATTGCCTTGACACTACATTGGCTTCCTTATACAAATCCCTCGAAGATGGCCCCAGTGTGAGAAATTCCCTTAAAGGTATTAGCTCTTGACATGTAAAACCTCAGAACACTTTCAGAGCCAAGTAGCTGCATAAAATCATTCTTCTGCAGAGATGATATATCCGATCGTACCCCTGCCCGGTCAATCTGAAATAGTTCGGTGGTGATTGTTAATACTCCCGGAGGGTGGAAAAGAAATAGGAACATCTAAGATGTTCAGGTCGGCTGAAATTTGTTGGGGACATTACAAATAATGAAAAATATGACAATGATAATGGCTCAAAGTCATACCAAGAGTATAGATCCAGAGTGATCTAATAGGCAAGAAAAGGTGAAGAATGGTAGGAGAAACCCTCCTATTTATAACAAAATATTGGGTCATTCTAGATCTTGGTGCATGATTAAAATAACATTAACCAAATCTAGATCCACCTTTTATGGAATATTTTATTATATTTATTGGAGGGAAAAGGTATTTGACTTGGGTCAAATCCCTTTATTTGTGAATAATAAATAAATAAATAAATGATTTATTTATCATTTTAAGGAAGTGGTTGAAGGATAATCAAATAAATAATGATTTATTTAATTATTTATGGGTGATTTAGTCATATTTAACAAGGAATATTATTTAAATAAGATTTAAATAATTATTCCTAGAAAATAATAAGATAAATAAAGATTTATCTAATTAATTTCTCTGTTTTGGGTTAAACATGACCAGGAATAATAATTAAATTATTGTTTAATTAATTATTCCTTGAGGAAAATCAAACAAATATAGGTTTGTTTAATATTTCCTTTTGGGGTTTCCTGTTTAGACCATAAACAACCTAATAAATGTGTTTTATTAAGTTATTTTACATAGTGAAAGCAATTTTACTTAGGGTAAAATTGATCTTACATGGTGTACTTGGGTCCATCTAATGATAATAGGTTAGATGACCAAAAAATGGTGTAACAGATTGCCCCCCAGCATGCGAGTGTCAGGAGCAAATCGTATGATCGAAGTACGTTGTAAGAACTCAATCACTAGACAACAAAAGGGAAGTCAGAGAGAGAAATGCAAGGTAGATAGTGTGCTAAAGGACTAGACCCTGAGGAGGCGAGACTTACAGGTGCAACAAGTCTTTTTTATGAGGGAGTACATGTGCTATAGGTGGCGGGGGAGGCATACCTATGCCCGCTGAGACAAAGTACAAAGAATAATGCGTCCAGTAAACAAGGGACTAAACAATATAGTACATGCTAGCATAAACACGAGCCAGATAAAAACATGATAATGAATCCCACATACATATTGTGCCTGGGATAACAGCCAGGACTTATACAATAATATCTTAGTACATGAGATACAAATACAACCCAAATGCCCCTGTAAACAGGAAAGGGCCCTGAAAATATGACTGATACATGCAAACTAAAAGGCGCTGCAAGCGGCTGAGGCCGACATCATCAAATATATGGAGCTGCATCAAAGGCTGTAATGAAGAGGTCATCCGGGCATATGGGGGGCTACCTGTAGGGCCACCCCCTCATGAGGGCTGAAAACATCTCACACACACCCGGGAATCACCAATATCAGCTACTGCATCACTGAACCATCAAGTATATAGATCTCGATCATGCTGAAAGGAGATGGAGCTGAGAAACAATAAAGTCAAAAGGAAATAAGGAGTCTCTTTGCCTGATCCGAGGCACCGAACAAGAGTGGAAGCTAGAACTAAGGTACACTGCCCTCTAGACCTGTCTTCTAGAATGAATGATCTGATGTTGACAGAAGGAGTTCCACCATGGGTGAGGCAATAAGGGATCCTCAGCTAAGGCACGAGAGAAAATAGTAGAGTGACTGACAGACTGACACTAGGGATGATGGTGAAATGGGGGGTACTGAGTAGCGGATGGACGACTTCCCTTGTTAGAGCATAAACGGCATGGATGGCCTGGCAGCGACTGACACAATATCACGAGGGATAGGGGATAGTAGGGCTAGAGGCCATAAGGTGCGACATGAGAGAGGAACCAAGAAATGAAGGATGGAGGACTATGGCGAGGTACAAAGAGACTCGGGATAGACTCCATGAATGCGATGATGACTCAACTCGGATGCTCTAAACAAGGGTGACTCGATGATGCTGCCACACAGAAAAGGTCCAATGGGGACCATAAAAACATGAGGACAAGATGGTTACTCACGACGAAAATCGACACGAGCATGGAAAAGTATGGAGGTGAAGAGGTGCCCCAAGTACAAGTGTTGAAAGTGAAGAAATTCAATTTTGAGGAGTGGTGAAGTGGGGCTTCATGGAAAAAATGTGTCCTGGTGAAGTATCAAATCACAAAATCATGAGCTGGCTACCTAAATAAATAAAACATGCATTTCTGGAAGGAAATGCTAAGGGTAATATTTCTTAAGATAGAGTGCATTGTGAGGATTGGGAAGGGGATGGCCTTCGAAATCCTCTAAGAGATATGCCCCCTTACCTAGATCCTTACTGATGATGTAAGGTCCTAGCCATAATGAGTTAAACTTCCCATGACTGACAAAATCATGGGCCTGGTCATACACCAGAACAAGATCACCTTTGTGAAAAGTACAAGGGTGGAATTTTCGGTCATACTGAGCTTTGGTGCATTTCTTAGCCACCTCAATGGTTTTCAATGCAACACGATGGTCTTCGGAAGCACGCTCAAGCATGATAAGTCGATGTTCTAAAGGTTGGGTGTCAGGGAGAAGTTCGACGGCTAGATGAAGGGAAGGGATTTCACACTCAATCGGTAAGACTGCCTCCTCTCCAAAAACAAGGTGGAAAGGAGTAAACCTGGTGGTGGTTTTAACAAAAGTTATATAGGCCCACAAATCAGGGAAGAGGATAAGGTGCCAGTTGGTTTTTTGCTTATCCACCGTCCGTTGAAGCATGGTTTTAAGGATTTTATTAACTGCTTCAACTTGGCCATTACCTTGGGGGTAATAGGAGGAGGAATATTGGTGCTCAAAGCCCAACAGTGAGGATAGCTCATGCCATATATCATCTTCAAAATGTCGACCATGGTCAGAAACCAATTTTTTCAGAAATCCAAATCAAGTGATCACATGGTTAAAGAAAAAGAGGGCTGTGGTAGCTGTCGTGTTGTTAAACGTTGGCATAGCCTCAGCCCATTTGGTGAAATAGTCAACCACCACGATGATATACTTGTGGTTACCAGCAGACGATGGTTGACACTCCATAAAGTCTATGGCCCACTTAAAAAAGGAACTAGCTGAGATGACAGGATGGAGGGGAGCCAAAGGGGCTCGTGCCTTAGGGGAAAAATGTTGGCAATTGGAACAGTGTTTGATTGCCTCAATGCAATCACCGAAGAGAGAAGGCCAAAAGTACCCAGCTCACATGATTTTATGGGTAGTGGCCAGACTAGAGAGGTGGTCACCACAAGCGCTGCTATGACAGGCATTGAGGACTTGCTCTGCTTCAACGTGTGTGAGACAATGACGAAGGACAAAATCTACACCGCGACGATAAAGGTCGTCACTGATAAGAAGGTAGCGGGGGGCCTGGTGTCAGATACGTCGTCGAGCATCACGGTCAAGATGGAGGGCAAACTTTTGGGTTCGCAAATAAGTAAGGATGTCACCATACCAAGGATCATCGGTGGTAATGGCAAACAAATGTTCATCAGGGAAATTATCATTAACTGGAGGATCCTGCGTACCGGTAGGTAGTTCGAAAATGAGTTCAGTGAGGGCTAAACCTTTCTTACTTTTTGGTGTGAAAAATTCAAGATCGAATTCCTGGAGGATAATGATCCAATGGGCATAGTTCCCATTGATGATTCAGCGACTCAATAGGAAGGCCATAGGGTTGGAATTTGTCACGACTTTGGTGGAACGCATAAGGATGTAATGCCGAAGTTTCTGGACCGATAACATGACAACCAGTGCTAATTTTTCTTCATGTGAGTAGGATATGGGAGGTCCTACCAGGTTCTTACTGACATAATAGATAACATGCTCAATTCCATTGTCATTTTCCTAAATGAGGACTCCAGCGACCGAGTAGGTGGAAGCGGAGATGTACAGGATGAAATCCCTATCAAAGTCAGGGGGACGGATCAAGGCAGTGGACGTGAGAGCATGTTTCAGGGCATCAAAAGACTCTTGAGCATAGGCATCCCACACAAAAGGGATGTTAGAGCAAATGAGTCTAAGGAACCTGTGCGTGGTGGTAGCATAGTCAAGTACAACCTGACGAAGGAAATTAGCTTTGCCTTGGAGGCTTTGTAACTGGCGTAGAGTACGAGGGATAGGAAGCTCAAGGATGGCTTGAACTTTCGATGGGTCAAGCGTGATACCATATTTAGACACAATGAAGCCTAGAAGACGGCCAACAGGTACACAAAAGACACACTTCAGCGGGTTGAGGTGGATATTATACTTGCGACATCGGAGAAAGATGGTATGCAGATCGTGGAGGTGCTGCGCCCAATGTTTAGAACGTGCAGTGAGTTCATCTAAATAAGCAAGGATAATGTGAGCCAGGTCATGGAAATAGTAAGACATAGCCCGCTAAAAAGTGGCTCCGGCGTTTTTAAGGCCGAACGGCATGACTCGATAGGCAAAGGTTCCCCACGGACTAATGAATGCAGTCTTAAGTTGATCAGCACGACGGATAACAATTTGGTTGTACCTGGAGAAACCATCCAGAAAGGATAGAACCTCGTGCCCCGCACAGTCATCAATGATTTGGTCAATGAATGGTGTGGGTATGTTGTCTTTGGGACAATATTTGTTTAGATCGTGAAAGTCAGTGCAGACACAGATGGTGCCTTGTTTCTTGAGAACGGGAACCGGATTGGACACCCAAGTGGTGTATTCGATGGGATAGATAAAACCAGCCTGCTTGAGCTTATCGATTTCGGCTTTAACAACTTCTCGTTTGGAATGTTTCCTTCATCGAAAGCATCAGGTGTAGGGATGGGATTTCTAAACCAATCGACTTCATCGGGAACAAAGTATTTAGTTTCCACAGCATATTGGTCATGGGACTACTGTGAGAGGAAGTACGAACGATGGTGCATATCATCCCACGGAAAGTCAGGGTCGGTCATGGCTTTCATAATGTCTTCATCTGAATGGAAGATGGGGTGACTAGAGGAAGAGAGACCTCCTGATGCGGTAGAGCTACCTGACTCATCATCATGTGAGGAAAGGCTCATATGCGCAACGTCATGGGGGATGACAGAAGAGTGAGTAGATAAGGGATCTACCGATGTTGATCCCAGGGTGATCGCTAAAGGGAGGTTAGGTGAAACATTAAGGGAAGTCTCCAAGGGGACTTCCACCGAGGGTCTCATGGATGATGATAGGTAGAAAATGGTGGCCAAAGGCTCTGTCATTCAGACATCGGGAGGGGGAATGTCAATGGGAGCAGGAAAATCCTCTGGTTTTGCCGGGGCAGAACTCACAAACAAGTGAGAGGTGAACTTGTCATGCTTGGCCTCAAATTGGCCGAACGCTTCCAAAGAGGAACGATACTCTTCAAGGTGGGGACAGAGGTGAGAGTAATGGCCATGGAAATCGCACAAAGCATAAGGGTGATTGGTACGCAAGGTTTTGAGTTTCGGGACTGAATCAGGTATAGTGACGTAGACCTCAGGGATATCAGACTCTGGAAACGTCTTATTGACCATGGAATTGAGGTGAGGCAACTCTAGACAAGTATGGGTGGCGTGACCGACAACATCACACAAAGCACATTGGATAGTGCGTTTTGGCGGCCGAGGAAGGGCAGGGTTTATCGGGGTGGCCATGTCTTTGGTAGCCTCTTTTCGAGCTTTGGCCTTCTTACCTGAAGCTGTCGCAACAAGAGGTGGTTCCTGTTGAGGTGGCTAAGGCACTAGAGTAGCCGGAGAAGTCATAAGGGCCAGTTGAATCGGGGTCAAAGCAAGATAGGGTTTGGGTTGACTAGGCGGGGTAGCGGTTGGAGGATCAAGGTACCAGATGGGAATCCCAAGGGTTAGGTTAGGGAGAGAGAGGGTAGCCATGACAGGTACCTTGTACACTCCTGGGGGGAGCGAGGAACGGTATCTGACCGCAGGGGTAATGGCTAGGTGGGACGGCTCCAAGATGGTTAAGTCCTGGAGGAATCATTCCAGGAGGGTAAAGAGGCTCATGGATACCAGCTGCAGGTGAAGGGCCAGGAGGAGGAGGTCCAGTAGGCTGAATCAAAGGGCTAGGAGTAGGTTGCGGAGGACAAGGAGGCTACCGACTAGTGGAAGCAGGCTGCTTGAGGGCAGCCCGAGACGATTGCATCATGCAAACATTCGATGAGCTGGGATCAAAGACAGGAGGAGGAAGACCAGGGAATGTACCAAGCAAAGAGGAGTCTTTGTAGACTCCGAGTGAGACACTGGTCAAAGGATAGACGGTCTACTTATTGGCCACCGGAGAGATGATGGACTCAGGGGAGGTCTGAGACTTCGGTTCGTAATATGTCAACTGGTCAATGGTGACTATATTTCCATTATGAGGGAAGGAAATCTTACGGTGGACTGCAGATGGGACAACAGACATCGCATAGGTGTAGCTACCACCCAATAGAATGTTGTAATCTAAGGGGGCATCTATGACTTCTACGTCAACGTAAATAGTCTTGCCCGCAAGAGTGATATGATAGTTGCGGAATAGGCCAATGGGTTGGGAGGCGTGGCCATCCCACACTCGGAGAGTAATCATGGAAGGAGCCAACTCAGGTGATCTGAGTTACTTCCAAACCGAAGCAGACATCACACAGGTGGATGCCCCCTCATCAATAATGCACCGAGAAACGTTGGCGTTCCAGATATTAACTGGGATTTGGAAGGTGACGGAAGCAGGGAGAGGAGGATGTTCTGATCGGTAAACATCAAAGATAATCAATCGATCATCGGAAGGATCTATAGCGCCCATGGCAGATAGTAGAGATTTTCGTTGTGAAGGGCACGACTGGAGGAGTTCCAATGTTGAAATGGCAGCAGGAGATTGTGCCAAATCATCTACTATATTATATGAATGGGCAACTTTGCCAAAAGAGGCATTTAGGCGTAGTGGTCCCTTAGGGATCTTGGTATGAACCTTCGCCTTAGGCTGAGGGATCTGCAAGGGACCATTAGGTGTCAAAAGAGGCTCTATAGGGACCGAAGGAGGTGGCTCGGGGCCAGACGTAGCGGGAGGCTTGTTGTACTGACGGGACCAAGTTTGAAGATTGATGTCTAAGGTTAGAGGTTGGTCATAATTCGTCATGAGAATCTGGTTATCAGAGGTACCAGATGGAAGAGGTTGAGTGGCCACCTGACCTTTAGGTGGTTGGGTAGCCACAAATCCTTACTCAGGAAAAGGATTAGTAAACATAGCCAGCTGACTAGGCGCAGCACTAGGAGGGACGGAAGGGGAGGCTTGCTGTCCTCACAATGTTGCTTGAGACTCCCACATCTGCTTCATCTGTGGTAAAAGAGGACAATCATGCGTGTAATGACCATAAACACCACAACAATAACAAGGCTTGTTCATGCGAATAAGCCTGTCTTGCTTGGGCTGAGTGCCCTGTTGCTGGTTAGTAGTGTTAGGAGAATTATTTTTGGGATTAGGTCCAGGATTACCGAGAGCAGATTGATTTTGAGTGCCTTTCCTCTTCTTTTTGGAAGGAGGAGGATTAGTCGCACCCTGCTGTGAATACACCTGCCCCTGAGGGGGCGGTGGCTGCTGTTGTGGGGGTTGAGAAGGCAAGGGAGGAGGAGGTGCTAATGCTGGAGGAGCTGGAGCACCAGGCTGTGGATACAGATAATAAGGAGGTTGGGTAACAGTGTGGTAAACAGGAGGTTGGGCAAAAGGAGGAGGCATGCCGTATCCTGGATACATGCTACCGGGAGGGGGAAAAGTGCAGGAGGTGCTGGCCCCCCTTGAGGAAAACCATAGCCCATGGGAGGTTGAGCGTATGGATGAGAGAGAGCTCCAATGATACCGTTGGCGACATGAGATGCCCCTGGTGCGTTGGCACCACCAGGTCTAGGAAGTTCAGGTAGAACGGTATAATCATAACTCGACTGTGCGTAGATCAGGTCACATTTTAACACAATTTGGAGAGTGGCTTCTTCGGTTTGAGGGAAATGCGATGCGACATATTTTATGATAGCAGGTAAGAGAGATATAAGGAACCAGTCCATGTAGACATGGTCTTCGAAGGTAGGGGCTCAGCATAGGCTCTTTCTTCTCCGCCATTCCTGGACATGATCGGATAGGCGGGTCGCAGACGATTGATGGAAAGAAGTCAAAAGTTCGGTACCAGTGTCGTAACGAAGGGGAAACTAGAAATAAGACAAGAAAGCCCGAGAAAGAGTCGCAAAGGTGGTATGAGAGGATGGGGCCTGATCAACATACCACTTAGAAGCTTCACTAGTAAGCATTCGTTGGAACAACCGAAGACGGACAAAGTCATCGGTAATGGAGTTAGATGAACACCACATGTGGAAAGATCGAACATGATTTGTAGGATCTTCGCCAGCAATACCTTCAAACTTGGGGATGTCGGAAGGGAGCATGGTTGGCATTGCAGGCCAACCAAAATTATGGTCTATAGGGTCATTTATCAACTAGTCAAAATCGGGAAGACTGAGGCTTTCCATATAGGGGAGCAAGGGAGTAGCTGGAGTAGTTCCTGTTGCGGTCCCACTAGTAGTATTCCCAGCATTAGGGCCAGGGCCACCAACAACGTTAGGTCCTGAAATAGACATGGTGAAGGTGACAGGAGGAGAACCGGGGCGGAAACAAAAGGAGAACCTAATGAACCAGAAGAAGAGTCGGAGTGTAGACTTAGTGGAGGACTAACTCGAATCCTACGCGGAGGAGTAAGTATTCCGACCGAAAACTGAGGATGAAGGCCAAGAAGTCTCCTGGATAAACGCCTTGGTGGCGCAATGATGACGACACAAACACGAGAAAAAGGAAAAAGAGACCAACAAGGGCGAGGAGGTGCAGGATCAACTAATTACAATGTCGAGACAAGGGCAGGGAGGTGTAGGATCAATTGATTTCAATGTTTTAGAGTCTTTGCTTAGCGGTGTTAACCAAGCTCTTTTTTCTCTTAGGGACACCGTGTGCAAAGTGTGTAAGTTTTAATTTTTAAATTGAGACGTTTGTAAAGAAAAAGAAAAAGTGTGCTATATAACTGTAAATAAATCTGCAGATAATAGTAAATGAAACTGAAATAACAATAAATAAACAACTAATGATGCAATAATCTAAACCCAAGGAGGCGGGCCTCTCAACAAGTAGTTTGTAGGTGGGCAAAAAAAAATATAGTCAAAACACACCAAAATAGCCAATAGATCTAAGGTCGAGATGATCCGGATTTATGCAGGAACGCAACAGAATACAGAAATAACCATAAACATAGAGATGCAGCTGAAATAATGCGTCATTTCATTAATATCAAATAACAGAAATACGCTTACAGACATAATGGAAATACAATAGCTAGGGTGCTGGTAGCGAATCTCTGAGAAGAGATGTGGTGGCTAAAGACCTCTGAATTGTGTTACAATGAGGCTCGAGGGCCTATTTATTGTTGAGAAACAATGTAGAATTCGAAACGTCCAAAAAACCTAACCGTAGGAGACGAGGCGCCAAAACTGTGGGCGCCCGTTTGGGTAAATTGGTGGTTCAGCTTCCCGGGGGCGTAACTTTGGCATCCAATCTCCGTTTGACGTGCTCAATAGCTTGTTAGAAAGATGTATCTGAGGACTACAACTTTCGGCACGAATATCATTCCAAAACGGAATGATATTCGTTGGAGGCGCGATACCCAAAAAACATCGTTTAGGGCCTCAAAACGGCCCCGGAAGTTCAGGACTCGAAAAACTGCTAAAAATAGTAAGTTTTGTTGCAACTTGAAAATTGAAAGAACTGATGATGGGGGTTCAAATGGAATAGGTGGGTGGCCACCAATATCCACCTGGATCATTAAGCCCCCAAAACGGCTCCGAGAGTGGAGGACCCAAAAACCTGCTAAAAATAGTAAATTGTGCTGAATGTGAAAAGCTGCAAGAATTGATAGTGCTGGTCCAGATGGAATAAGTGGGTGGCCACCGATATCCACCTGGATCATTCCTCCCTCCTTAGGAAGAAATGGTCCCCATTGCGTTGAGATCCTCCATGAGATGAGGCAAATTCTGTTGAACTGAGTATGAGATGTGTTGAAGATGTCATGGACCTGCGGGTGGACATGCTGGATGCGTTTAGTAAATTTGGTTTCTTTCTCAGCGTCAGACAGTACATGTTTGGATTATGTATGTGTAGTTGCAGGATGTATGGCAACATCAGGCGGTGGTGCATTGGGAGTCAGATCAATGGAGTGCTTGTCTTGACAGTGTAAAGGAACCTCTGGGAGTGAGGAGAAAATGTCCTCGTATTCCTCCATGAATTTGTCCATTTGCTGCAGCCGTACAGGGGAGCCCTGTTTCGAGGTTGTGGCCCCAATATTCTTCTCTCCCTGTGAGCGAGTTGTAAAGAAAATGAATTTCCTTGTTTGGGAAACAATCTTACTGCGTTGTTTTGCAGTAGTCAAAGAGATGACAGGAGGCAGTACTACCTCTGGTATCCTGTACAAGTTATTTCCCAAAGTAATAATAACAGCACGAGGCCTAGACTCATACACAACATGTCGCCTCCACAAGTATGGTTGGCCCAATAATACATCAGCTACATCAAGAGGAACAACATCACATAATACCTCATCCGTGAACGACTTGATACTGTACGGAAGACGACACTGCTGGCGGATGCAGAGATCTCTCCCTGGGTGGAGCCACCCGATGGTATACGACTGTGGGTGTGCTATGGTTGGTAAGCCGAGCTGCTTTATGACCTCTGCTGAAATGAGGATCTTTTCGCTTCCTCTATCGACGAGAAATTGCAGCGGAGAACCCTTTACCCACATCTGCGACTGGAAGAGGCGCTCCCCCTCCTCTGGATCCTCTGGACCCTCCTTCTGGATCTTGGTGGTGGCAAAAATGGCACTGGGATCCGCATGAATGATATGCTTCCCTTTATCATTTCCTTTTTCTGGTTCTAACTCAGGATCAGAAAAGGCATCTGACTCGGGTGCCTTTAGTTCGGCCACCAAAGACTGTTTGGCCCGACACTCGTTTGTGCTGTGAGTGGGGCTGTTATGAAATTCACACCACTTCCCTATGTCCTTCTTTGGTTTTGTGGTGTTGTTTTGAGTCGCATTGCTTTGGCCTTGCCCCTTGTTCTTCAGTTCGGGGGCACCTTTCGGATTTTCAGATCCAAAGTCTCGCTTCTTCTGCTTAAATTTCTGCTCGATCTTGGCGGCATAGCGATATGCCGTGCCAAGCGATGTAATGTCGAGGAACTCCATTTCCTCCTGAATGTGTTTGTGTAGACAACCGCGGTACTTGAGCACCAAATGTCTCTCTGAATCTTTAATACCCAACTTTGTGCGTAGGGTATGGAACAGATTCGTCAGTTCATGCACGTCTTGGTCCTTTTGTTGCCGCAGCGTGGTCCATTGGATGTATTTTTCCTCATAGCTCCCCACGGGGTAATATTGTTCCTTGATGCCGTCTCGGAACGAATTCCAAGTGGGTGTGGCCGAGAACAGAGATGGTTCCCCTTCGCCCTCTTGCTCACGGTAGGTTTCCCACCAGTCTTTGACATGGGGGGCGGCTTTGAGGAGTGCAAAAATAATCTTTTCTCGGTCAGAGAAGTCATGGATCGAGAAATACCCTTCCAGCAAATTTAACCATCTGTCTACAGCGTCTGCATCTATTTTTCCTTCAAATATAGGAATGTCAAAGTTTACCTGTACCTTGAAGGGAGTGGCGCCTCCAGAGTGGCTGTTGGATGCAGATGCGCCATATGTGGGTAGTCGTTGAAGGATTTGAGCAAAGTTATCCATCATCACGTTCCTTTGTTTCTCGAGAGCCTCCTCGAGCAGTATTTTGATAGGATCTCCTGCTCCCTCGTCTTTCTTTTCTTCCGCCATGGGAGGTCGCCGGGGTTTGCGAGGCTGATCTTGCAAGGGTTCAACCAGATCGAGCCCTAACTCCTTATACCCTGACCGCGTTGGGGACATGCAAAGAAAAACAAAGAAAGAGCAGACCCGCTCTGATACCACTGATCCGGATTTATGCAGGAACGCAACAGAATATAGAAATAACCATGAACATAGAGATGCAGCGGAAATAATGCGTCATTTCATTAATATCAAATAACAGAAACATGCTTACAGACATAATGGAAATACAATAGCTAGGGTCCTGGTAGCGAATCTTTGAGAAGAGATGTGGTGGCTACAGACCTCTGAACTGTGTTACAATGAGGCTCGAGGGCCTATTTATTGTTGAGAAACAATGTAGAATTCGAAACGTCCAAAAACCGTAGGAGACGAGGCGGCAAAACTGTGGGCGCCCGTTTGGGTAAATTAGTGGTTCAACTTCCCGTGGGCGTAACTTTGGCATCCAATCTTCGTTTGACGCGCTCAATAGCTCGTTAGAAAGATTTATCTGAGGACTACAACTTTCAGCACAAATATCATTCCGAAATGGAATGATATTCGCTAGAGGCGCGATGCCCAAAAAACATCGTTTAGGGCCTCAAAACGGCCCCTGAAGTTCAGGACTCGAAAAACTGCTAAAAATAGTAAGTTGTGCTGAATGTGAAAAGCTGCAAGAATTGATAGTGCTGGTCCAGATGGAATAGGTGGGTGGCCACAGATATCCACCTGGATCACGAGAGGGACAGGGATATAAAGGTGAGATCTGCTGGAAAGTGGTGCAGAAAAACAACAACAAATCAGAGGAAAAATTGTTGTAAACGAGGTGGCGAAAGGCTATCTCCTGGAGGGAAATGGAGTGGACCCTAGAGGAAAACCCAAAAGAAACTAAATGAGATGATTCGGATGGATAAATAGCCAATTTGAAGCAGATCTGAAGGTGAGGTATCAGATCTGAAAAATGGCTGAACACTCTGAAAATTTCAGACAACCTGCAACAGCTAAAACTCTTCCACAAAGTGTGGAGGGTACTGAAGCCCTAGAGGGCTAGGTTCCCACTTAGTTGAGTAAAACAGAACAAGTACAGGTCCAAAACAGGCGGAGACAGAGGTCAGACAACCCTGAACAGAGGCCTAGACAAACCCCAGAAACTTTCAGAAAAACTCCTGCAAAAAGTCCAGGTCGCAGTTTTTGACCCATTTCTTGCTGAGGTCGCAGTTTTTGGGTAGATTCTTGCGTCCTGAAGCTCCAGGTCGTAGGTTTAGGGCCAAAAAGTGAGACCTGCACTTTTGGCACTCTCGGTGGCAAATTTCAGCAGAGTGTGTCGTCTCAGCTACGGCTGATTTCTGTCACCTGTGCAATAGGTCCAAAAATACACGAAAGTTAGAATTTTCAATGTTTTAGGGTTTTATAGGTTAAAAAAAAATCAAGAAAATAAAAACAAGAAGATGAAGAGAAATCCTAGGGTTTGAAGCAGCTGGATATGCAGGGATCTGACAAATGACAGCGGTCGTAATTGTAAACCCATGTGGAGTCGCCAGTTTTTAGTATGAATCTTAATTGCAAGTGTACGAAAAAGACCACTTTAGCTGTGCATAACAAACAACCCTAACAGCAAAGATGGCTGCCAATATCTTTAGATCTGCAATTAGTTGATTAGGATAAATGCTGCAAAAATCTAGATCTATGCATCAAAATACATTAAGCAGTAAATAAAAACGAATTTACTCCATGCATCCAATAGACAAGACAAGAATATGTTGAATGAATTTTATATTAAGGGCACCTAGGAGGAAAACATAGAAGGACGTTACTAGTTCTTCTCAATGGGATGGGTTCTTGTAAGTCCTCAACACTTCAGATCTAAAATTCCTCTCTCTTGATGGTGTAGAAAACCCAGACAAAAATGGAACTCAAAGGGAGCTCACAAGCAAAAAGAGAGAAAAATATGAGAATGATGGTGGATCAAAGTCAGACCAAAAGTATAGATCCAGAGTGATCTTTAGGCAACAAAAGGTGGTGAGTGAATGGAAAAACCCTTCTATTTATAAGAAAATATTGAGTTATTCTAGATATTAGTGTATAATTAAAATATTATTAACCAAATCAAGATCCAACTTTTATGGAATATTTTATTATTTTTGTTGGAGGGAAAAGGGATTTGACCGACTTGGGTCAAATCCCTTTATTTGTAAATAATAAATAAATAAATGATTTATTTATCATTTTAAGGATGTGGTTGAGTAATAATAAAATAAATAATGATTTATTTAATTATTAATGGATGATTTAGTCAAATTCAACAAGGAATATTATTTATATAAGGTTTAAATAATTATTCCTAGAAATTAATAAGATAAATAATAATTTATCTAATTAATTTTCCTGTTCTGAGTTAAATATGACCAGGAATAATAATTAACTATTGTTTAACTAATTATTCCTTAAGGAAAATCAAACAAATGTGGATTTATTTAATATTTCCTCATGGGGTTTCCTGTTTAGACCATAAACAACTTAATAAAGGTGTTTTACTAAGTTATTTTTTATAATGAAAGCAATTTTACTTAGGGTAAAATTGGTCTTACATGGTGTACTTAGGTACATCTAATAGTAACAGGTTAGCTGACCAAAAAATGGTGTAACAAAACCTATTTATCATTGCAAGAATTGCAGGTATATTGACACTCTATGTAGCAAGTCGAACGTACATGCAGTATGGGATAGAATGTCTAGCACCAATAGTGTTCAACTGGAGTGTGAGTTGCTTGGGAAATATGAAGGAACAACTAAAACAAGCAAAAGAGGGGAAGTTGAAAAACTTCGCTTATGGTTCGTATTAATCTCTTTTTTTTTAGAGCGGGTGCCACTACTTCAGCCTCAACAATTTATAATTGAGCCTATTGATATGAGGGTACCACAGATGAGGAGGTGGATAGATCATATGGCCCGACATGAAGGTTCGTCGATGATAAGTTTTTCACCAGCCTTCTTTGGATGGTTGCACAAAAAGTTCATCATGATCGATGATTATCCTTATGTAGGGATGGATTTCCATGATGACCCCAAGATCACGCTTCCTGAGGGTGAGGAATGGGATGCTTCATGTAAAAATATTTCGTCCATTAAGTTTTTGAAATTTTTATATATATATTTTTTTCTATTTTTTGATGTTTCCGAGACTAAACTATTTGATGTTTCATGTAGATGTTGGACCAGTTCAACCAGTGGGTGCATCAAATCTCTGTTGTACAGGAGGACAACAACATGAGGAGGCAATGGTACCAATACAGGTCGTTGTGGTAGGACATGATGTGCTACGGTGTAATATCCCAAAATGGGATCTGCTAGCAAGGCATGACTAGAAAACGCATTTTCCAGGAATGGCTGCTACAGGATTTCAAACCAGGACCTGGATCCCTTAGATCAATGTATCTAAGACTAAAATCCAAGAGGGGGCTCAAAAAAATCCCTCTAGGTGGGTTAAACAGATCTCCCACACCTAGTTGTCTTCAGAAAGTGCTCGATGAAGGAACTGCAACAATGTATGAACACACAATGGAATATCAACATTATTTTAATAAGCTGTGAGACAAGAAGATGGAAATAGCCTTCCCTTTGATATTATAGCAGAAAATGTATACAATACTTTGAGGAATAAATCACTCCAGTTAGGCAATGAAAGCCTCAATGAGACATGTACATGAGAATAGAGGAACACTGCTATACAGAAATATCATAAGGCTAAAATAACGCAGTTCATTGGAGACACTACAACATAATGAACCATAATACAAAGATATGACAATATCAGCTCAAGAAATGTGGGGGAGCAAGCTCTCAACCCCTGAAAACAATAGTACAACAATCCTTAGAAGGATTGGCAGAAATATATATACAAATGGAAAATCTGCAGAAATGCCGGAGTTGCTGGGTAACAGCTGCAACTCAAAACTGGAAATAGATGGAGATGGCTGAATATGATGTCCAATATGAAGGAACCTCCTCCAATGGATATTCCAAGTGAAAGGCTGATCCTAACACTGAAGATCTCACCCTCCAATCAACACTGCAATCCCTCACTGCAAGTGCACTCTGAAAATAACGCAGTATAAGAGGGCAACTGTGCTGTAGGTGGAATAGAAAGTGTTGGCCAAGTGCCAAGATCTGAAATGAGCCTTGAATCCTTCCTTACTAATATCTCAAAGGAAAGAAGACCTCCTCCTCTGAAAAACAAGCCAAGGAATGATGTTGTAAAACCTCCACTGCAACACCCTGCAGCACAACGTTACACTTGAGCAGAAATAACGCTGTAGCTGAAGGAATGGATTTGGCCTTGAGCCTAGATGTGGAGAAATGAAGTGCAATCCCTCAAGAGGACTCTCAAGAAGGAGAGGAAATCCTAAATAGGAATCCCTCATGCTAAACAGCACTGCCATTTAGCTAAACAACTGGAGACTGCAAATAGTCTAAGCAGACATAAAATCAATAATCATATGCACGAGAAACAATGGCTGCCTTGCCCTCCTTTTAAACAAATTAGAGCTCCCTCTCCATGGGTCCAACTCTTTAGGGTTTCCTCCATCAAGGAAACTTCCCTCCTCTTTAACTGTGCTGTCCCACAAGATGCTCTCCACCTCCTACCTCTGCGCTGTTTGACTTGGTCAAACTTGACCCTGTCTTCTTGAAAATGTCCTCTTTCACACATGAGGGTGTGAAATCAAACTCCACTGATGATCCCTTTCACACTATGAGGGATTTTATTTCTATTCATGGGCCTTCTTACCCATTTATTCTCCTCCTAGCTGATATAGGAAAAAATTAATATTCCAAGTTGCTGCATGCAAATTTTGGAATATTACAGTCCTCCCCTCCCAAATGTTGCTTGTCCTCAAGCAACTGCAAGGATAGAACTGAGGAGTTTCCTCCAAGGCATTGAGACTAGAAAGTGTTGGGAAAAAATCTTCCCCAAATGGATCCTCCATCCCCAAGCAATCATCCAAACAAAGTGAGTCACCTCCCAACATGGAAACTCATAGCAATCTCCTTCCACCTCAAGCTCCGGAAATGAAGGTGGGCTGAAAATCTGAATATGGTAAGCATCATAGCCTACCCCACGTTGTACTTCTCTCCACTCATGATGAGTGTAGAGTATGTGCTGTTCCTGGCCTGCAAAAGTATTTCCTTCAAGTGGCAAAATGAAGAACAATCCTCCAAGGATCTCTCCTCCAACATTGAAGAACAAGCTAGCCCAAAACAATCCATCCACGATGAATAGGACATGGTCATCATAGAGTATCCCATTGAGAAGTTTACTGCAAGTTTTACATGATTATGCATGATGCCAACAATATCTCAAGAGGACACAGTGCAGTCTCATCCACTGCAACTTCTAGAAATAGTATGGCAAGTAACATACAAGAATCATCACATCTACTAATGAATAGTAAATGGCTGAATGTGTCAACAATACATGATCAAATACTTGCCCTGGTTATACAATGGATGGCTATCAAACTCATGGCCCACCCAAAAAGAGAACAAATGTGTGGCTGTGGTGGCCATATCTCCTCCCATGCTCCCATTAGAACATGTAGTGCAGAAAATGTGGGAATTCTCTCCCCTCAAGGACACATCCAACTCATGTGTCAATCTCTCAATCATGCTTTGAACAAGAATAAAAACAATATCAGCAAATGAAGGCATGATCAGTACAAGAATGAAGGAAATACTGATGGCTTCATGTGGTGCTTGAAGATACCAACAGTCTCCTAAGTATGTACAGCGTAGTTCTACAAACTGCTACTTCAGAAATTTACATGGAAAAATGTTTCTGTTCACAAAGTTAATAATGTATGTCATCATATGGCAAATAGTTGGATACAATAACTAAACATACATGTAATGAGAAAACATTTTCCCAAGGCCACATAAAAGATGGCTGCCTCCATCATATAGGTTGGCCCAACATTGATCATGGAGCAATGTGAGAAGCTTGCCCTCCTGCGGAGCAATGCACTGCATAGTAATGGTAAGAGTATGCAAATCAATGAATGTAAAAACAAACTTCTTACCATATGCCAGAAGTAAGATGGTACATGGATCCATGAGTGAGTCCTCCATAGTGTTTTGGCCTGCTATGAAGAGGAATGAACCATGTGCTGCAAGAAAATCACCCTTCTCATGCTCGAAAATCCAAGTAAAGAAGAATATGTCATAGTGATAGATGTCTCTATCCACTACTCTATCATCCTCACCTCCTCCTTGTTCACCAAGTGCATCCAATGTGAAGTGTTCCTGGGGACACTCCATCCATAAGTCCTTGCTCTAAAATGCCAGCGCTGTGAGCTTATGCAAATAGGCTCCTATCAATACAAAGCTCTGTTCTTTGACATGCTCCTTGTCAAAGACTCCTCTAGTAATGCTGCTGCAAATATGGAATACCTCCCAAGATGGAAGTGCTTCCAAATCATCCAAGTCCAAGGATTAACCCCTTTGCACCATGAGAGTGCTCTCTTCTACTCCTGCAACATCACAAAATATGTGAGAGCAAATCTTCCCTTGCTCTCTCAAGTGCAACTCAAGCAACCAAAGTGCTTGCTGCCTCCTTATGCTCCCATCATACAACCCATGTGATGAAGACAAAATGAATGATATGTATGTCACATCAACACCATGCATCCATACTCCATGCTGCCTAATGATGCAAGCATCCTGCCACCTCTTCTCCATCCCCATCCTCTTAGGAAGAGGACATGCCAAGTGATGGCCAAACTCTTTCAAGAGGAGCCAGCGCAACCAAGCCTCTTGCTGCCCGGTGTCATATATTTGCAAGTATCCTTCCATATCCTTGCTCATCAACCACATCCACTCAATCACTTGTGGATGTCTCCTCCTCATCTTCCCCTTGGCACACCTCTTGTGAGGGCTACCACTCTTCCAAACCAATTTTCTCCCCTTGTATTTCATGAAAGTTTGAAATGCAACTCTTTGGAGACCTCTTAGAGAAGATCTCTCACCCATGACTATGTTGAATCCACAAGGATCCAAGTATGATGAAGGTAACATCTCCTCCCCACCATTGTTTGACAGCACTGGTAATCTCTCCAAGGATGCAATAGCTGTATCATACTCCAACTTAGGGATGGTTTCATGGTCTTCCATAGGAGTGTCATGGTTTGTTTCATCCTCCAAAAGTTCACACCCCAGCCTCAAGGATTGTGTGCAACTTAAAAAAGGTGCATAAGGATGATGGTTCATCTTCTCCTTGAACCATTTGCACAACGCAGTGTAATCATGTTTCTCTAGATCAGCAATGGGATTTGACCCTTGGTCATGTAAAAGCAAATTTCCACAACTATCAAAAGAATTTTCTGCAACAATAGATAGTGGAAATTCCTTCATACCTTGATGAGATTTGGGAATCTCTTGTAGGGATGCAAGAGTTCCTTCATCTAATGTGTTGGCTGCCCCAACTGTTGCTACATGTGGCTGCTCCTCCATGAGTGTGACAGCGTTATTACAAGATTCCTCAAGTGGTGGTGTGAGATTTTCCTCCTTTTTCCTTTCTCCATGAAAGGTTTTGATCAACCTTTGAGTGAACTCTGCAAAAGTTTTCACCCTTGCATGGCTCAAGTGGCTGAACCACCAAACATAGGCTCCACCCTCCAAGTGCAGCACTGAGATCTCAACAGCCTCTTCCTCCACTGCAAGATGTAGCAGAAAAAATGCTTCCAACTTCCTCACCCAAGCTCTTGCTGTAGATGACCCATCAAATGTAGACAAAAAAAATCTATTGCCTTCGATTTCTCTTCTGGTGCAGGGTCTCTTCTCTTCCTTCAACTGGATGAATTGTGGAAAAGCTAGAGTCTCCTTGAAGGCTCTAGCTTGAGATTTTTACTCAACAAGGTAATCACTTAGAATCTGATGATCCAAATGTCCTTCATGCTTGTTTTCTTCTTCTTCATGAGAATAGGAAGTGCATGGTCCTTCCTCTTCTTTTTTCTCCTCCTCTTTGAAGAGGCTCTTCTTATTTCTGAACACTGATGAGAGTAATCTTATCTTCTTCATCATTCTGATATTCTTTTGTCTTCTTGGGCTGAGACTCACACGCTGAGCGAATAAAGATGCTTTGATACCACTGTAATATCCCAAAATGGGATCTGCTAGCAAGGCATGATTGGAAAACACATTTTCCAGGAATGGCTACTACAGGATTTGAAACCAGGACCTGGATCCCTTATATAAATGTATCTAATACTGAAATCCAAGAGTAGGCTCAAAATAAATCCCTCTAGGTGGGTTAAACAGATCTCCCACACCTAGTTGTCTTCAGAACGTGCCTGATGAAGGGACTGCAGCAATGTATGAACACACAATGGAATATCATCGTTATTTTAATAAGCTATTAGAAAAGAATATGGAAATAGCCTTACCTTTGATATTATAGCAGAAAATGTATACAATACTTTGAGGAATCAATCACTCCAGTTAGGCAATGAAAGCCTCAATGAGACATGTACATGTGAATAGAGGAACACTGCTATACATAAATATCATAAGGCTAAAATAACGCAGTTCATTGGAGACACTGCAACATAATGAACCATAATACAAAGATATGACAATATTAGCTCAAGAAATGTGGGGGAGCAAGCTCTCAACCCCTGAAAACAATAGTACAACAATCCTTAGAAGGATTGGCAAAAATATATATACAAATGGAAAATCTGCAGAAATGCCGGAGTTACTGGGTAGCAACTGCAACTCAAAACTGGAAGTAGATGGAGATGGCTGAATATGATGTCCAATCTGAAGCAACCTCCTCCAATGGATCTTCTAAGTGAAAGGCTGATCCTAACACTGAAGATCTCACCCTCTAATCAACACTGCAATCCCTCACTACAAGTGCACTATGAAAATAACGCAGTCTAAGAGGGTAACTACGCTGTAGGTGGAATAGAGAGTGTTGGCCAAGTAACAAGATCTGAAATGAGCCCTGAATCCTTCCTTACTGATCTCTCAAAGGAAAGAAGGCCTCCTCCTCTGAAAAACAAGCCAAGGAATGGTGTTGTGGAGCCTCCACTGCAACACCCTACAACACAACGTTACACTTGAGCATAAATAATGCTATAGCTGAAGGAATGGCTTTGGCCTTGAGCCTGGATGTGGAGAAATGAAGTGAAATCCCTCAAGAGGCCTCTCAAGAAGGAGAGGAAATCCTAAACAGGAATCCCTTGTGCTAAACAGCACTGCAACTCAGCTAAACAACTGGAGACTGCAAATAGTCTAAGCAGACATAAAATCAATATTCATATGCATGAGAAACAATGGCTGCCTTGCCCTCCTTTTAAACAAATTAGAGCTCCCTCTCCATGGGTCCAACTCTTTAGGGTTTCCTCCATCAAGGAAACTTCCCTCCTCTTTAACTGCGCCGTCCCACAAGATGCTCTCCACCTCCTACCTCTGCGCTGTTTGACTTGGTCAAACTTGACCCTGTCTTCTTGCAAATGTCCTCTTTCACACATGAGGGTGTGAAATCCAACTCCACTGATGATCCCTTTCACACTATGAGGGATTTTGTTTCTATTCATGGGCCTTCTTACCCATTTATTCTCCTCCTAGCTGATATAGGCAAAAATCAATATTCCAAGTTGCTGCATGCAAATTTTGGAATATTACATACGGGATATTGAGGTAGCCGAGATCCTATCAAAGTTGGAGTGCCACATGGAAGGATTGACCCATGGGGTTGATGAGACCGTGGTTGATCAGGTTCCCGTGTGACTTCAGTGGCACAGTCTCCGAGTGCCTAGTCGTATTGGTTGATTAATGCGCAAGATTGCTCACATAGTGTCTTTTTATCATGATCACCATTGATTAGTCTACTTAGATTTTTGCATGTTGTTTTTCATACAAACGATGTAGCCATATGTATCTCGGGGTTTTTTTTTTTTTGTAAAACTAAACTTTATATATATACACATGTTTTGAGTGTTTCCTAGTTCCTATTATGCTTTCGATATGATGTGATGTGAATTGAAAACTTATTTACATTCATTGCAAATGTCTATTGAAAACATGATTAGCTATGGAATCTACTATTGTGTTTATATTTATAGAAATATGTTCATATTGTATGAAATTTAAATGTATAACTAGAATTTTTTCTCTCAAAACCTTGTGAAAGATGGTGGGATTTATAACCGAATAGACATTCAAAATTTGTAGTACTACGAGTTGGGAGTCGAGTTTGATGACTAAGCGACGGATACCATGTGAAATAGCATTAGATAGTAGCTCAACCACTGCATTATACTCATTGATGTTGCTATTCTTACGACCAATGCAAATCCCTTGCATACTCAACATCTCGCCATTTGGAGCAAAGATAGCCCATGCTGCGGAAGATAGGTTCCGAGTACTACAACTAGCACCATCAACATAACTAATGTATGGTTCGAGAGATGTTAACATATGAAAACCAAATGTAAATGGGATCAACAGAAACCATGGGAAATTATGAAAGGCACACTGCAAACACATTCAAACACACCTATAGACAGTATGTAAACAATGTACTACAAATGATATCAAACATAGTATTTTTTGAGGTACAACCCATTTATAGGTTGCACTAGTGAAATTCCATCAAAATATTTGAAATCATAGGACCCTTTCCCAAGGACTTGCTTGAAAATGTATGGGCCTAACCACATAGGTTGGAACTTTCCTGGACCTAACTTATTGGCCTCCTGGTCATATAAAACAACTAGGTCTCCTTCTGAGAAGACATTAAACTTGACACTTTTTTTGTATTGTACATTGACACGTAGTTTATAAGATTCATTGGCTAAAGCAACATTGCGACGAGTTTCATTCAAAAAAGTCATATGTAAAAGATGCTACTCCTCTACGGAAGTGGCAAGAAGAAGTTTGAAACCTAGTTTTAATGATGGATTTTCACACTCGATGGGGAGGATCACTTCTAGACCATAGACCAACTGAAAGGGCATGAATCCAGTAGCATTCCTAATTTAGGTTCGGTATGCTCCCAATTTTGTGTAAAGAAGTAGGTGCCAATCTAATTTAAGTACCCCTACCATACATTGAAGCATAGTTTTAAGAACTTTTTTGACAACCTCAACTTTTGCATTAGCTCGTGGATAGTACGGAGTGGAAATTTCGTGCAAAAGTCCCAACTTGGCAGTTAGTTCGGTCATCATATGATTTCAGAAATGATTTATGTGATCTGTAATTATTGCTTGTGGTACACCAAACCTAGCAATAACATGGTTGAAGAAAAATTATGCAGTCATCTCTCTAGTGTTGTTAAATGTAGGCATCACCTCAACCCACTTAATAGAGTAGTCAACATCGACAATAATATAGCCATACCCCCCCGAGTGAGGGTTACATGTATAAATTCAATGCCCCATTTTTCAAAACTTACCAACATCAACGATGAGATACAAAGGAGCAAGCAGAGCACGGCTCTTGTGATCGTAGATCTGACACGCATGACACTTCTGGACAATGACGATGCAATTATGAAAGATAGTGGGCCAAAAGTAACCAACGTGTAGGCACTTTTTTGCAGTAGCATAACGAGACAGATGTCCACCATATGCCCCTGAATGGCATTCATTGAGAACTTTCTCGGCTTCCTCAAGGGTGAGGCACCTCCATAAGATCGTATTAATACCACGTCAGTAAAGGGTGCCATCGATAATGATGTAATTTCAGGATTGGTATCGAATATGTCACTCCTCGGAGCAAGTAGTATTAGGACAGAAAGTCTCAGTCTGGGGATAAATTAGGAAATATCCATACCATGGGTCACATGATGAAATAAAAAATAATGACTCGTCAGGGATGGAATCTTGAGATGTAGATTCAGAATCAGGGGCAGGAAATATGCACAAAAGCTTGGCGAAAACTAGGGATTCATTCAACTTGGATTTGATGAATTCTAGGTTGAATTATTGGAGAATAACGATCAACTTAGAGTAATTCCCCCCCAGAAATTTATGTGATAGTATATATGTAATAGTTTTGTAATACGAAATGACCATAGTTTTCCTAAGCAAGATGTAATGCTGAAATTTTTGGACGTATTGAACTGTCGCCAAAGCCAACTTTTCTACATGAATATATCTGATTTCAGTGTCATTGAGGTTTTGACTCATATAATAAATGGGATGTTCCATCTCGATATCGTCTTCTTGGACCAACACCATTGCTATAATAGAAATGGCAACAACTAGGTACAGGAATAATCGCACTAATAACCAGGGGGGTATAAAAGATATGCCCGAAGAAATACATCTTTCAGGGCATCAAATGATTTTTGAGACGTGTTGTCCCAATGGAAGGGTACCCCTTTCTTCAATAAGTGAGTGAATCCTTTGGAAATCTCGACGTAATTGGGGATGAACCTCCATAGGAAGTTAGCTTTCCCTTGGAGTCTTTATAAATGAATGAGAGAAGAAGGTGCATGCAAGTCACTGATTGCTTACACTTTCAGAGGATCAATAAAAATTCCTTTTTTTGAAATAAAAAACCGAGGAGACAACCAAAACCAACACAAAACACACATTTATGCGGGTTAAGTTGAATGTTATAGTGTTTGCAACAGAGAAATATAGCCTGAAGATGCATCGGGTGATCAACCCGATGTTTAGAATGAGCAGGGAGATCATCCAAATATGGTTTTACAATATTTTTAATATCATGAAAAGAATAATCCATTGCACGTTGAAATGTGGCACCCGCATAATTCAAGTCAAACGGGAGCTTTCAGTCAAAAAAATTACCCTAGGGACAAATAAATGAAGTCCTAGGTTGGTCTGCCGAGAGAATATTAATTTGATTATAGCCCAAAAATCCATCCATGAATGAATAGATCTCGTATTCAGTACAGTCATCAACAATATGGTCGATGAAAGGGGTTAGATAGTTGTCTCTGGGACAAGCATGATTCACATCTCGATAATCGACACATACTTGGATTGTGCCCTGTTTCTTAATGATAGGGATGAAATTCGATACCCAATAGTGGAATGAAGTATATGAAACCAACCCAAAGGAGATTTTCAAATTCAACCTTGATCCCGACAACCTTCTTGGGATGGTCTAGATGGAGGCACTTCCGGACGTGTTTAGCATCAGGATACATCTTAATCTCATGTACTACTATATTTGGGTCGATGGTTAACATTTCTTCATAAGTCCAAGCAAAGACATCCTGAAACTCACGAAAGAGGGCTCTATAAATCTCGATCTCAGATGGAGAAAAAGGTGCTCCAATATAATTTTTTTTTGACAATACCTGGTTTGATAGAAATATAGAGAGGTATTGTCTCCTTGATATTTGAAAGGTTCTTCTTAGAGTCGATCTCATGAATAGAGATGAAATTCATAAAAGGTTAGACATAATTGGGTAAATATACATCACTGAGATTATCCTCAATGGAATATGGTAAGGGGGAATGATGGTCATGTTCGTCCTATGTCATATCATCAGACATCATGATCTCCATGGTGCTTCCAATGGTAGAGAATACGCGAGAAAAAATGTCAGAAGGTGTGCCATAATCCATTGATAGATCTACCCAATTGATCGAAGAGAAGGCATAAGTCGTGCAAGCCAAATAAATGACTTTGTAATCTAGGTCAACAGGGCTTAGCGGAAATCAGTCACAAAAACCTTGGATTTTTGTTTCATCAGGTACAACCCATGGATCAGGCAGGATAGTAGATGATGATATAATGTTGATATAAGCAACGAAAAAAAAGTTGTCACGAAGGGTAGGAGGAGGGAGCAAAAAATTTCCCATAAGTGATGAATCCTTTAATAATCTAACCCTGACATTCTCATAGGTTTGTATGGATTCCCCCATAAGAGGGATACTTCCAGTAACATGAGAATCAAAGGCAAAAAAAGTGACTTTAACTATGGCTAAAATCCCCCGTTTATGAGGAAAGATGATCATACGAAAATAGTTTTAAATGATGAAAATAATAGCATAAACCCATGTATGTTCCATCAGAATATTGTAATCGAGAGGTCCTTCAATAACTTCTACTTCTATGGAGGCAATTTTTCTACCGAATTCTACTTGAAGGGAATTGAAAATCCCACAAGGTTTGTATGTTATTCCATCGAAAGCTTTCAATGTTGTGATCAATTAACTCAGTTGAGGCAAACCAATCGCCTTCTAGCATGACATGGACATAATGAAATTTGAGGCTCCATCATCCACGATAGAATTATGAATTTTCTTACCACAGACGAGGACTTGGATTATATAATCTAATTGAGATGGAAGCCAATGGGTATAGTTTTCATGAGAGAAAATCACTAGGTTGGAATCCGATGGATCCACGCATCCGATAGCTGACAACAAGGCCTTCTTTTGGGTGGGGAAATTTTGTAACACCTCAAGGGTTGACATAGCTAATGGAGACTTAGCAAAGTATTCAACTACATTATAATTTTGGGCAGTTCTTGAATGAGGGTTGAAAGTATATGTATGAATAACACCCTTTGGAGGTTTGATCGTTAATTCCATGGGATTCAGAGGTGGAGTAGGTTAAGATGAAGGTGATGTTGAACTGGAAGGTTGATCATTAGCTTGGCCATTCGGTGGATTCCCATTACCATAGTCCTTATTCTGAGTAGACACCATGACATCATATCTCTGCTTTGAGGATGAAAGAATCAAAACCATGTTAGAGGAAGAAGGGTCCTGAGCAACCATATAGGTCTCCTGATTGGGAAACAGGTCGGTCAAAATGAAAGGAGAAGTGGAATATTTAAGGAATAGATGCACTTCAGTGCAGTGCAGACAATCACGTGTATAGTGATCCTCATTGAAAATTAAGCATGGGTACCGAGGCTTTCGCTTCTCATCCGAAGAATGATTTGTTTGTTTGTCCTGCAGTGAAGGATCTTTATTTTTCTTACCTTTTCCTTTCTTCTTGCTTCCAGTTTGTTGTGGAGACTTTCCCTTATTAGATGAAACAACATCTATCTTAGAAGAAGAAGTCAGAGGAGGATGGGATTGAGTATTTTGAGTAGATGTGGTAAGAACAACACTAGATGGTTTACTCAACGAATACGAACTAGAAGAGCCAATCATGCCATCAGCAACATTATATTCTTTTCCAGGTGGAGGAGGAACAATATTTGAAGGTCTTAGAGCATTCGGTATCTTATCATAGAGAATTCCCAATTGGGTATAAACAAGGTCCAAATACTGTGCACGAGCAATAAATTTCTCTTCGGTCATGCCTCCACTTGTAGCCACATCTTCTGTTATAGGAGAAAATAAATATTTGGTAAACCATTTTTCTAACAATTGATTAGGAACATAAGTCTTAACCAATCAACGGAGATACCTCCACTCATGGATGTGATCTAAGATGTGGGTGGAATCTGATTGTTTGAAATCGGTCAATAGTTTCGTTCCAATTTTATATCTGGTGGAACTGAAAATGTGTGAGGAAGGTGGTGGCTAAAGTGTTGAAATAATGAAACGAATATCTAGGTAACTCAATATACCATTTATTTGTGGTACATGTAAGCATTCATTGGAAAAGATGAATTCGAATGGAATCATCATTAAGGGAGTTCGAAGAACACCATAAATGATAAATCATAGTGCACGTTGAAGGGTGTTCTTCGAGATTCCCATTGAATTTTGGGATATCTGAAGGAAATTTAGTGAGAATAATAATCCACCATGGCGAATGAGTGATGGGCTCATTAGTGAGCTGAGTTAATTCTGACAATTCGAGAGTGGCCATAAAAGGAAACAATCGATTAAATTCTGGAGGGGGATGACCTAGATATGAAGGAATATCTTGAGCACCAGGCACTTGCATTCCCAGATAAGTAGGTGTCTGATAATAAGGAACATGGGTACTAGGATAAGGAGGAATCTGATAACGAGTATATAAGTGGCCTTGATGGCCAACACCAGTTTACGATAAAGTTGTTGGAATGGTTGGCTTAGGATTTGTTGGCCTTGAAAAGGCACTTGACATGGACCATACTGTTGCCGGATGGGAGTTTGCATTGTCCCATGATAAGGTGCGTTCGGTTGGGATTACACCATACTATGACTAATATGTCATATAGAAACTTGAGGAGTACCTTGTCCAAGAGATTGAGAATTCAAGATACCTTGTAATGGCTGGTTAAGTGGGACTTGGGAAGTACCAAATACCATTGGAAAATATTGAGATGCAACGTCAGCCTGTAAAGGTTGGCTCATATGTATTTGAGCTTTTTGGGGTGTTGATGGATGGATAAGAATTTGATGAGATGGTGCAGGTTTAAGATTCAACAACCAACTTAATATGAACTAGGTTGAAAGGGAAAATTAGGTTTCCAAACACTAACAACCATTCCAGGATAAGGAGGAATATAATGAGGTTGATTACCAATTTTAGGTATGCCAACAATAAGTTTCCCCCTTCAAAAGGAGGAGGGGGATATGGAGGAAAATGTGACCCAGATAGAGGACACCCAACATAAGGAGAGTTGGGTTGTTGAAGGTAACCTTGCCCACTGACATAAGGGCTAGCATGCTACTCAGTTGTAAGTGTAAGCGAAGGAGGAGGAGGAGGAGCAGATTGTGTGGGACTCATAAGATAATTACTCGATGATATTCCCATATTAGATGACATAGGAGAGGTCCAAGGACTGGAAGCCATACCAGTAAAGGTACCAGATAAAGACTGATAGCCTAGTGGGATTGATGGACCACCATACAGATGTTTTTCTGGTAATGTTCCAAACATATACGTGGAGGAAACATTCGATGTCTCGACCATAGTGGGAGAAACAAGTTCAGAAGTTGGATCAATTCCAGTCATGGTTAAAAAATTCAATGAATATTTCCACGAGAAATCCATGGGTGAGTCCAAAGAATCAGGCAAAGGATTTTGTGTCAGAGTTTGAAGAGAAAGAGGGCCGGTTTGATAAAAATGAAGTCCTTCCCAATGAACATGAGTAGAAGTATGAGTCTCTTCGGGCGGTATCTCTTCAATACTCACATGTCCAAGTGGAATATTTTCACAGTTGGGTCCAAGATATATAGGTTATGACTGAGACAAAGGAAGAGAAGGGGAAGGTCTTGAAGTAACAGGGTAATATGGTTGAGGCTCCTCAGGTTCAATAACCTCAGGAATCAAAGTGTCTGACTCTGGAAATTCAGGTTCAACAATCTCAAGCAACAAATTATCAGGGACTTCTGTTTCGATTATGTCAATGTCATCATAAAGAGTAGATTTAATCTCTAGCTTGAAACTCAAAGTGGAAAACGATTTTGGTAGATCAATATCAAGAGGAGGGACATAAGTGGTTCCTGATCTTCTCGATTCAGTTATTTGGGTCTTCTTATGCTTCTGAGAATGACTAGGTGTAGCTTCTATTAGAAGTAGAGGTTTATATTGCATTCTACGTGAATGATGGGGTGGAGGATTTTGTTCTTCCAAGTTGGATAATAAATTTTACTAACACAAAAAGAAAGAAATAAAAAAGAGGGTAATCTAGGCATAAAGGATTACCAAGCAACCATGAATTGAAATATACACCTTGGCGAACCAAGGACTTAATGTACGGAAGCAAATATCCCTGAATGTTTTGTTCGGTGTATCATGATATACAAAGTGACAGACTCAGTTAGCTATGGATGGATAACAGACTATTGGGGACTCCCAAAATATACTCGACGATACGTGGGAGTGCAGTCCGTAGTAGTGTTTTCTAATGTGTAACCATTAAATGAGAGAATTCCCTTATACTTTACGTGCGTGGAGAGCCATCTAATATACCCAAAGGTACACGGAGAACGATCCTCTACACACACATACGTGGAACATGATATCACCCCCGGGATGAAACCCTAGAAATCAATGACACCTCCTACTTTTAACGTCTCTGGAACACGTCTCTAGCCTATACCTTTATGTGTTTGTGTTAATGTTACAAATTATCCTGAGGTTGATTCAATAAATTTTACTATTTATCTTTGATTAAGTTTCAATTTCATGCTCACCATGGATGTCACTTGAATATCATAAAATGCATCTATAACATGAGAAAATGGAAATATTTCTCTTTCAATGAAAATATAACTAAGGAAGGGAAGAAACAATCAATTTGCAACATACAACATGCAAAAAACAAGAAGCAAGATGCAATTTCCCTTTCTAGGTAATTTTCCTACACTAATGCACATACAAAACCCTAAATGGAAAATGGAAAATATTTATTTTCACAACACTTAATTTTCGAAATGAAGAAAACTAAGATGCAAATGTTTAATCACTGACTCAAAGACACTTTTTAGAACAAGGACTAGAACTAAAATTCATCAAAACGATCAATGACCTAACTAAATCAATTTTCAAGCGACCAAATGATAAGAAAAAAGAAAAATCAAAACCAATTACTACCAAAGGGAATCAAACTCAAATGTAAACCAAATGGAGGCTTAAGGAAGACCACAAGACACTCAAGGCTCAGAGAAGGTTAGCTATAAGTAGGATGATCAAAGAGACACTTAGAAACATAGGAAAATTTTGTGCAAAAATAGGGGTCAATGCTTGTGCAGAAGAGGCACTAGTGCTCTAGAACGCTAGTACATAGTGGGCCTAATTGAGATACAACGCTCTGTTAGAGGCACTGGGGGAGCGTTGGTCCTAGGAAAGAGGATTCTGACACAAAAATTGTGAAAAGGGATCAATGAAATAACTTCCTAGGTATGTTCTTGATTGATCAAAGTATCAAAGGTATATGAAAGAGGTAATCAACAAAAAGGACAAGGAAAACCACCGAGGGGAATACACCGTTCCCCAGTGGAGTCGCCAATTTGTTATGCAGTATTTACGATTGCAGACAAAATTATCTCACCTATGTTCGATGGCTAACCTAGAAAAGTAGAGAGACAAGGAACCCAATGCTTTCCTTAAATTAAATAGATGATGGAATGAAGCCTACATGGAATTCGTCGCACGTTTCGTTCCTTCTTCAGCTTGAATGCTCCAATTCTAGCTCCGATAGCCAAAATTACAACCTGCACAGTGATATAACACAAGCCAAGAAACTACAAGATATATGTAATATCATCTAAATATTCTATTCAATATATCAACATGGTATTGAAATAAGTGAAATAACGAGAATCACATATAGGAAAACAAATAAATATTTGCATTAATATAAGTGGAAGGAGATTACAACCACAAACAGGTTTTGATATTGTAGAAGAGATCCTCCAAGATATTAAATTGTCCTTTCCTTGTCACAATATGCACCTCCAATCACCCTAAATGCATGGAATTTTAAGCTTTCACCTCCTCAACGTAAGGGTAGAATCACTCTCCAAATGCCAACCCCTTGCATATTCAAGGTAGTAAATATATAGATGACTGGGGTAAGTTGGGAGTTCTTATCCAATTACCAATCTAAGGTTTTAGATCCACCTTTGATGGGAGGATGGGATCAAAGGATAAGGGATGGAAACTCTAAATAAGGATGAGATAGGATTCGAAAGCTTAATCCAAGGTAAATGATTGTAACAAATTTTGGAAGCTTCTTGAAGAGGAAGCTTCCGAACATTCTCTATTTTTCCTGAATTTCTAGAACCAATGCAAGTGCAAAGGGGAGAAACTTGTAGGTGATCAACGTTGGCCACAATGGAGCAACCTCTAGATGAACGTTGTCTAGAGGAAAGCCAGGGAGCGTTATTAAAACTAGCTTAGATGAGGTGGTTTTAGGCAGAAATTCTAGGAAATGAAGGAGGTTCACTTAGGGCTTTGTACAATGATGTTGAACATGGGGAATAGGATGTTGATTTATCCCATTAGGAGGCCTAATGACTGGATGTGACAAAATGTCCTATAACAAGGTTGATTAACATGGATAAATGTGGGGGGAGGGTGTTACAGTGTGGTATCAGAGCATGGTTCACCCCTTGGACTGGATGGGCAGTGTGTTGGTCATGCATACGTGTTAGTTGCATATTTGTTCTTTATGCTTGTGGTCTATGTGTGTTTTGTGTATGCATGGTGGTAGTCATGGTTGCATTTGTGTTGCCATGTGAAATTTGATGGTGTTGTTGTTGGATTTGGTTGTTAAGAGTGTATGTTGATTATGCATCAGTTATGCATGTTAGTGTTTACATGTTTCTATGGAAATATTGACATGGTGAAAGTTTGTATGCATGAGGTCATGGTATGGGGTAGGTATGGTCATTCATTGATAACGACGTAATGGTTGAAATGATGTTTATGTACTGTTATGATTATGATTATATATGTATCATGCTAATCTAGTTGATCTTGCAGATGAGATATCCTCCCCTAAACTATATTGAGGTATGTTTGTTATGTTTATATTTTGGTTTAAGATGACATGGTATACTTGTAGGAAGAATATCAAAGATGAATAGCAAGATGTTAGACTATAGTTCATGAGATTCTCCCTATGGATTAAATGAGCAACATGGTGTTGGCCATTATTTTAATTTAGCAGACACATTGAGATTCTTTAAGGCATAAATAAGTTGTAAGGCAGATAATGATAGGATTATTTAGGTACAAGAGAAGCAAACATAATTCAATGGAGTAATCCTTTAGAGTTTTTCAGAATTGTAGAGGCAGGGACCACATTGGATCAGCCATGGGAATAAGGATAGGACTAATGGGTCATATGGCAGTAGATCTATTGGTGGGCACAGGTCAGATAGAGATGACACGATCAGAGATGACAGGCTCTTGGATACTCCAGATAGGAGAGAAGATGGACATAAATTATACTCTAGTTATGGTTCTGACATGCACTATGATCGTCATCGTTATCACCCTTAGAGAAGGAGTGGAATTGAATATTTTCCAGATGAGATTAGGAAAGCAAAGCCACCTACCTTTGATGGGGAGTTGAAAAGTTGAAGGATGTAGAGTCATGGCTATGTGGGATGAATAAATTCTTTGAGTTTAATCAGTACACAGAGAACATGAAGGCCAAAATAGCTGTCTTCAGCCTGAAAGGAAAAGTTAACATCAGGTGGAAAGATGTGAAACAATTTAGAGACATCAGGATGGAAGAGTTGATTTGGCATGAATTCAATAGACTTTTCAGGAAGAAATACTTGTCATGGAGGTTCTATGACAAAAAAGCTAAGGATTTCTATGAGCTAAAGATGCGATCAATGACAGATGAGGAGTATATGACCAAGTTCTTGGATTATTTGAGGTATGTACCATATCTTAAGGATGAAAAGGCTAAATTTTAAAGGTTTTTTAGTGGATTCACATTAGCATTTAGAGATCATATTTGAGTATGATGAGACTCAGACACTTGAGGAAGTGATTGGGAAATTGAAACACTGTTATGAGCAGTTAAAGAATAAGACAAAATATCAACAGGGTTGGAAAGGTAAAGATAAAGCTAAAGGTAAATGGAATTCGAAAAGAAAAAGACCCCAGGATGCAGGTGAGAAAGAAATTTTTTCACCTTATTAGAAGTTCAACATAGCTAGACAAATACATGGGTCATAGTATGGAGGGAAGAAAAATAGAGGTGATGATACAGGATGGTTGCAACTTTGGACATGTGGTAAAGAGAATAGTAAGAGGGATTTTCCATAGAATCAAGGTGGTAGGCCTCAAATTTACAGTGCAGAGGAGGCGCAGATGGTTGGGGATGTTGGGCAGAGCATTCCATGGATCTATGCAACATTGGATAATATGCAGGAAGATCACCAAACATCTATCATTGAGATGGACGTTAAGCTTTGTAATCAAGTTGTTTATATTTTGATTGACTCTGGATATTATTATAGCTATGTTAACCCTAAATTGGTGGATACATGTAGTTTTAATAAAGAAGTGCATGCAAAATATTGGTTAGTGTAGTTGGCTACATGTACAAAGAAGAGAGTTCATGATTGGATAATATCTTGTGCATTTGAGTTGAATGGTATTCCTACATCAACACATTTGAATGTATTTCTGTCGGGATCATATAGTATGTTATTGGGTATGGATTGGTTATATCTTCACAGGACTAAGGTGGATTTTTATGATAAAGCAATTGAATGTTTGGATGATAATGGAGAACAAAGAGTCTTGTAGGGTAAGAAGAAATAAACATTTGTTAGAATGGTGACAACTATGTAGGAAAAGTATAGTTGCAAAAAAGGGTGTATGTTATTTGCAATGCACATTTCTAGTGATAAAGGTAAGGAGGATGAGGATGAGGAGGTATTGAGTAGGTACCCGATATTGAAACAATTTCAAGATGTGTTTCCAGCATATATTTTAAAATTTAAACCTCACGGAGAAGTGAAATTTTCCATTGAGTTGGTACTAGGGACAACACCAACATCAAAGACAGCATATAAGATGAGCACTCCAGAGTTGGTAGAATTGAAGTTTCATTTGAAGGAAATGATTGAAAAGGGATACATTAGGCCAATCGTATCACCATGGGGTGTACCAGTGTTGTTTGTAAAGAATAAGGATGGTAATCTATTGAAGATTTCAACAAGAAACAGTGAAGGAGGCATCCTGAAACATCATTCCTGATCCTAGTTGGAAAGTGATCACCTAAACTAGGTGGGGCCCACACAGGTGATTTTTGTTGCAAAGTCTATTTTTAGACATGTCGATCATATTCTATGAGTTGCAGGATGCTATTTGTGGATGATTGGTCGAGTCAGAGAAAATAGATGGACCTCTATTTTTAGACATACTGGGCGGAGTCTATTTTTAGACTGCCAGTCTAAAAATAGATATGTCGAATATTATTAGCTCTTAATAATATTTAGACTCTAAACATTATCTTATTCTCTTGGAGCACTTCAGTTAAGTGCACAGATGTGGCACAGGAGCTGACAGAAGGAATTACGCTATTCCTGAGGGTTATGTGGAGCTATTGCATGGATACTTCAGTTAGAAATCATGTGACAGAGTTTGGTGGAGTTGATTGAGGAAGTTAGTGGAGTTGTATTTAGTTTAACTAATCTAAACATAGTTGAGCTATTTGTATCTAGTTTAACTGATTGATACAATTAGTGAGAGTGGTGTGAATTAATTGTTAATTAATTCACTAATTATAAACTCATTAATAAACAAAAGAATACATCAGTTAACTTCAGTTCATGGACAGTTTCAGTGGAGACCAGTGCAAAGATAGGTGAAAGGGCAAGTGTGACTATCAGTTGTGACTATAAGTGATGCATGGTTTGCATCCAACACTCAGTAGAGATGCCTATAAAGACTACGTGAGCAAGGCTGGGGTAATTAATTCTCATCAAGAGGCATTCTTCAGCAGGGATTGCGCAGTAGAGGCAGGCTATCAAGTGGCAGAGATTAGAGCATGTGTTTTGCTAGATCTAGCTTGATTAGTGTGTAGCAAGTGGAGATTATACTGAGAGCTTGTGAGGAGCTTTGTATGATGATTGTTACATGATCTCTATGACATATATAATATACATATAGTTGGGGGTTTTCAGCTTTAAGCTTTCCCATTACATACTGTGTTCATATGTGTGAATTTTTATGGTTTCAATGTGTGCATGCAATTGATTTTATTTCCTCATGTGATGATCAATGGTAGAAGAGATTCTGTATTGTGCATGAAGATAAAATATTGTGTGATTAGGAGAATCTTGGTGGATAACATATCATTGATTCAAATTTCTACATAATCTTAGTTTATGCATTGATTACAGGCATTTGAACAATGTAACAATCAAGAATAGGTATCCATTTTCTAGGATTGATGACTTGTTTGATCAGTTGAGGGGAGCAACAATGTTCTCAAATATTGATCTCCTATTAGGATACCATCAGGTACGCATCAAGGAAGAGGACATTTACAAGATAAATTTTTAGACCAGGTACGGGCATTATGATTTTGTTGTAGTTCCGTTTGGTTTGAATAATGCTCCAGATACCTTTATGTGCTTGATGAATAGTGTGTTGCGTCCTTATATTGACAAGTTTGTTATTGTATTCATTGATGAAATATTGATATATTATAAGAATGAGGAATATCATGACAAACAATTAGCAACAATATTAAGAATACTGAGAGAGCATCAGTTATATGCTAAGATCATTAAATGTAGTTTATTTCAGACATAGGCACATTACTTGGGACACGTTATCTCCAAGGAAGGCATAACAATGGATCCAAAAAATATAAGGGCTATCATGGAGTGGGAAACTCCTAGAAATGTGGATGAGGTAAGATCATTCATGGGAATAATAGGCTACTATAGGAGGTTCAACAGGAACTTCTCTCGTATTTCATATCCTATTACGTCACTACAGAGTCAAGGTAGGAAATTTAAATGGACAGAGGAATGTGCAACCAATTTTGAGCAGTTGAAGCAGTTTTTTACAAATGCTCCATTTCTTAAAATTGCAGATCCGGATAAATATTTCGTGGTGTGTATAGATGCTTGCAATAGAGGACTTGGTGGAGAACTTATGCAAGAAGGATAGGTAGTATGCTATGAGTTGTTATGGGATAGAATTATAGGATCATATCTTATAGGCAGGACAACAGGACAGAGGGTAAATGGAGCTTATGCATAGGTTAAAACATTGTACAAGTGATTAGGATGTGGACTACCGTCTCACAACGGATGGTTTGGTCAGATTTAGGGAAAAGATATATGTGTCGAATGAAAATAAACTCAAGAAGACTCTCTTGCGGAAGTTTAATGAAAATTCATATTCAGGCCACCTAGGACACCAAAAGACATTGATAGTAGTGAAGAAGTTTTATCATTAGCCAAATTTGAAGAAGGATGTGGTAGTGTTTGTGGCTAGATGTTTGGACTGTCAGTAGGTGAAAGTAGAATGTAAGAATCCAGGTGGACTAATACAACCGATTCCAATTCTAGAGTGGAAATTGGAGGTCATTTCCATAGATTTCATTACATGGTTGTTGAGGACATCTGGACAACATGATTCCTTCATAGTTGTGGTAGAAAATTTGACAAAGGTAGCACACTTCATTCCAATGAAGTCTACGTATTCAACTAATTATGTAGCATAGGTATTCATCATAGATGTATTAAGATTACATGGTGTTCCACAAAATATTTTTTCAGAAAAGAATGCTTAGTTCACCTCTAGGTTCTGGAAAGATTTATTTTCATATATGGGTACAAAGTTGGCCTTCAGCACAACTTATCATCTGCATAGAGATGGACAGAAAAAGAGGGTCAACATGATAGTGGAGGAAATGTTGAGGATGTATGTGATGCATCTGTAGAGGAGATGCGATTAATTCCTCCCATTGGTTGAGTTCACATACATCAATGGGTACAAGGATTAATTGAGGATGATTTCGTTCCAGGCATTGTATGGTCGGAGTTGTAACACCCCCATCAGTTGGAGTGATCCATTGAACAAGGTGTTGATAGGACCAGACATGTTGGCATATATGAAATAAGAAATGCAAGTAATCAAGAAAAATCTAAAGACCACACAGGACATGCAAAAAATATATGGAGATCAGAATAGGATGTTTAAGGAGTTTCAGGTTGGGGAACAGGTGTACTTACGCATCAAGCCCAAGAAGAGCTCCTTGAGGATTGGATCATGTGACAAGTTGGAACCACAATTTTGTGGACCTTTCAAGATTATTGAAAGGACTTGAATGTTTAAATTTGCAACAAGAAACAATGAAATTGGAATCCATAAATGAAATCCAGAAAATGGCACCCATAATTGGCTACCATATGAGGCTTTTGATTTAATTTTCCCTTAATTAAATTGAAAGAAAAAATATAATTTCATCTCATGACAATTTGTATTAGTTAACTGAGTCAGGAAGACTTAGTTAGCTTAGGAAATTTGAGTTAGAGGTCTAAGAGGATACATGTAGAGGACTTTCCATGATTTAAGGGGGTCGAATTACAGTTATTTGTGAGTTGTAATTAGTTAACTTCAGTTAAAATTAGTTTAACTAGTTCTAACTGAGAGATGAACTAGTGAGAGGTCCAATGAATTAAATTAGATTTAATTCAAAAGTAGTGATAAATCAGTTGACTGATAATTCACTATAAATAGTTGTTTCATGTCAGTTCTAAGGAAGACCCAATTGAGACCGAGGTTAAAGGGAAGAGATCTATCAATTCTACTATTAGAAAATTGTATAGGTCATGCATGAGGTCATCGAGAAGGCCTTGAAGGATTGCACAATAATTAATTGGTATTTTCATAATTAATAGGGGCTCAATTAGCCCAAGAATGCATAAGGAAGGATGGGCAAGAATAGGCAATAAAAAGGTTAAATACTTGACCGATTTTGCTTAGATTGCAATCTAGATTTGAGCAAGATCAGAGTGAGATAGTCAATGGAGTGCAGAGGTTTCTTAGTGAGGAATATAATTGTATTGTTTCTTGATCTTGGCCATATGAAATATATAAATAGAGGGGTTTTTAGTAGTTGATTTCCCAAGATACATCTTGTGTTATGCTATTGATTGTTTTTTTCTCTTGCTTATATGTGGTTGTGTGATCATGTTTTGTTTCTGCAAATTGTAGGAAGGATTCAATATTTTGCTCTAGTAATGTAAAATATTATATTGAATCCCATTGGTAGATTTTATACATGGCATCAGAGCGCTAGGAATCAAAATAGGAGAGAAGAACATAGTTTTTTCTTGAATAGGTTCGAATTTGCAGATTTATTCTTCAAGTTCCAACAACAGATCAATATGTCTTTCAATGGCTTGAGACTCGAATATTCTCTTTAGGGAAATTATAATTACATAGGATGGAAGGACATGATGGAGGTAGTGTTGGAGGACAATGGGATGAAGGAATTCATAGGTACTGATATTCCCAAGTCCGTAGCAACAAATGCTCAAAATGTTGATTCATGGCAAACGAAGGTAGCAAAGGCGAGAATGATATTATTAGACGTAGTTTGAGATAATATTGTATACAGTATCCATGGGAAGGAGACTCCATATTATATGTGGAAGGCCTTGACAGATCTGTTTCAGAATAGTAGTGACCACCGGAAGATGGCACTGAAAGACAAGCTCATAAAGATCAAGATGGAGGAGGGTGAGATGATACCAACATACTTGACTAAATTCACTCAATGTCGAGATGAGCTTGGAAGTGTTGGTGTGATAGTAGCCCAAGATGATTTGGTGAGCCTAACACTTCAAGGCCTTCCCAAGAGTTGGCATAGTTACTAGGACTCTGTGAATGGGAGGGAGAATCTACCATACTAGGGGTGTTTGTGGTCCAACTTGGTAATAGAAGAGATAAGGCACAACACCAGAGACATGAACTCCGGAAAATACAAAGAAAAATATTTTTCATTGGTCAGAAAAGGCAAGAAATCCAAGGGAAAGAAGTCCCAAGGCAAAGAGGGCAAGAGAGACTTGTCCAAGATCAAGTGTTTTCAGTGTCATGAGCACGGGTACTATGCCTCGAATTGTCCACAGAAGAAGGAAAGCATGAAGGAGCTTATAATTATAGTGGGTGAAGCGCTAGCTTCACAGTTCGAGCTTGATTTTACTCTCATTGCATGCATGGAAAACACTGTAATGGGATGCATGTGGTATCTAGATAGCGATGCCTCCTTCCATATGACAAGGAATAGAGATCTCTTTAGTGTCTTGGAGGAGAAGGAACTCCAACATAATATAGAATTTTGAGATTATGGGAGGTATAGCGCGACCGACATAGGTACAGTTACCTTTTAGAGGGAGTTTGGATCCCTTCTCAGTTTGACAGATGTTTTGTATGTTCCAGGACTAAGGAAGAATCTTGTTTCCATAGCGGTATTGGAAGACTACAGGTTATGATGTCATATTTAGTAAAGGAAAGTTATTCCTTAGATACATCACCATGGGACGGGTGAAATATATCGGTGCAATAGTCAAGAAACTATATGATCTTGAGGTCGAGGATGCATGCATAGATTTGAGGAGAAAAGCAGAGGTTAGTGACTTAATGGTTGAGAGGGAGAACAAATTACCTCTCAACATGCAGTATTAGATGGATTCTTAGAAGGTTGTGGAGCAGCCACAATTGGAGAAGGAAAGAGAAGACCGAGTGGAGGTATAACTCAAGCAAAGACCTCTAGGAGGGGGAAATTTTGAGCCAGATGGGTAGAGGGAGCACATGCATCCATACCTCCAGGTGAGAGGTGGGGCGATGTGCAGATATAATCCCAAGAGAATAAATTTAGGAAGGATCCAGTGAGATGGTGTGTCTCATGGATCGAACTTGGCTACAAGGAGCCCACAATACACATTAGCAGGGAGGATCAATTAGATTTATGCAGCCAGATGTTAGGAAGACATAAATTGGAGTGGAAAATGTTAGATGTTGGAGCACATATTAGAGTTGGAAACAATGCAAAGGGCACAGATACAAAGTCGACAACAACGCATATATTTCAATAGATAGTGCAGTAACCGGTAGTAGTTAGAGACACAGATGAAGAGTCGGCAACAACGCAAAGATTTCAGTGGACAGTGCAGTAACCGGTAGTAGTTAGAGACTCTGATGACAGATGCATCATACTGATTCAAATTTTTTTGGAGGCTATTCAGTTTCAGGATTTGTAGGAGAAAACAACACTAGGGAAGTGTTTCATGCAAAACATTCCAAAGGTAGTGGATAGGGATAGATTGAATTTCTTTCTTGTTGAGAGGGAGTGTTGAAATTTACAACAAGAAACAGTGAAATTGGCATCCAGAAAATGGCAGCCAGAAATGGCTACCATATGAGGCTTTTTATTTAATTTTCCCTTAATTAAATTGAAATAAAATTTGTAATTTCATCTCATGACAAATTATTTTAGTTAACTGAGTTAGGAAGACTTAGTTAGCTTAGGAAATTTGAGTTATAGGTCTAAGAGGATGCATGCATATGAATTTCCATGATTTAAGGGGGTCCAGTTATAGTTATTTGTGAGTTGTAATTAGTTAACTCAATTAATTGAGTTAAAACCAATTTAACTAGTTCTAACTGAGAGATGAGTTAGTGAGAGGTCCGGTGAATTAAATCAGATTTAATTCATAAGTAGTGATCAATCAATTAACTGATAATTTTCTATAAATAGCTTTTGCATTTCAGTTCTAAGGAAGGCTCATTTGAGACTGAGGTTAAAGGGAATAGATCTATTAGTTGTATAATTAGAAAATTGTACAGGTCATGCATGACGTCATCAGGAAGGCCTTGAAGGATTGAAAAATCATTAATTGGTATTTCCCAATTAATAAGGGATCAATTAGCCCCAGAATGTGTAAGGAAGGCTGGGAAAGCAGAGGTAAGAAAAATATTAAATACTTGACCGATTTTTCTTAGATTGCAAGCCAGATTCGAGTAGGATCAGAGTGACATAGTCAACATAGTGCTGAGGTTTCTCAGTGTGAGGAATATAATTGTATTGTTTCATGATCTTGAGCATATGAAATATATAGATAGATGGGTTTTGAGCAGTCGCTTTCCCCATATACAACTTGTGTTATGTGATTGATTGTTTCTTTCTCTAGGCTTATATGTGATTGTGCCATCATGTTTTGTTTCCGCAAATTATATGAAGGATTCGATATTTTGTTTTAGTACATTACAAGATTATATTGAATTTCATTGGTAGATTTTATATTGAATTTCATTGGTAGCCTATCGACTTGAACTGCCTCTCGGACAGTGAAAGTACACGATGTTTACCATGTTTCATTTCTTAAGAAGTATGTTAAAGATGTTAATCATGTGAGTGACTAGTATGCATTGCAGGTGGAGCCAGAAGGAGAATTCCAGCCGGAATCACAATGTATTTTGTAGAGAAAGATTTTCATGCTCTGGAATCGAGCAATTGAGCAGGTTAAACTGCAATGGAAGCACTTTGTGCCCGATGAAGCTACAGGGGAGATGACAGATAAGATGCATAGTATGCATCCTTCTCTATTCATTGGTTGGGCGAATATTTTTGGTATATGTGTTAGTGTGATTTTTTGGTATATGTATATATTTATATGGATGTAAGTACCACCATGAGCTATGTTATAGATATCTAATAAGTGGTATGGGTTTCATGTCATTATGGTGGTCATGTTTTTATGTTGTCATGTTGGTTTCCTTCTTAGCAGGTTGATCACTGTAAATATTTCAACAAGTGAAGTTATGAAGCTCCATGGGTAGTATGTTTTGTTTTCAATAGTCTTGTTGGTTGTTGGTGTCATTCAACACCAAGGACGGTTTTCCCCTAAGGGGGAGGGTTCTGTAATAACCCTGGTCAAAATTTCGTGTAAATAAAGTTCATAAAGGAAAAGTAATAACCATGGTCACATGATATGTATTCCAAGATGAATGTTGTGCAAAAAATCCTAGTGTGGGTGTTAATTTGGTTTGTTATGGCTAAGGAAATTGGCAAAGGAAATGGTAAAGGCTTTGGAAAGATAAAATGGGATTTTTGGCAATTTATTTATGAAAATAATGGAAATTAGGAGAAAAGGAAGGTGAAAGGTCACAGGTTGCAAATGAGAAGGAAAATGAAGGAAAATAATGGAAAATGAAGAAAATATAGGCCTCATTAATAAAAAGGCTTATGAGGACTAGTTGGTACCTTTTTTCAATTCAGTTTTGGAGCTCTCTCCCTCTCACTCTTGGAAACTTGAGTTTTCTTGGATCACTTTAGCATTGGATCATGGAAAGCATAGGAAGGACCAATAAGGAAAAGGGAAGCAAAGATCAAGCAAGGAATAGAAGGATCAAGTATCTACAACGCGATTACTTGAAAGTATCGATTTGCATGTTTGATTTCCTTGCTATATTTGGCATGCATGGTTCATGCATGTGTGTGTATTTGGTTCTCTTTCTACCATTGGCACGAGATTTTCCAGGTGTGACAATGCTCTTCTACCTTGCCTTTCCATTTCCAAATAGCCATGGTGTGATGGGTTCTCTTGTATTTGGCCGAGCTAGATTTTCAAATGGTTTCGAAACTGAGTGAAGTGGTTTGTGAAAGAAAAAACACATGTCCTAGGAATCCCTAGACCAGAGAAGGTGGGATTGCGGTAAAGTTAAATTTTGTGTGCCTCGGTAGGCCTAGGAATCCTTGACCATTGAATGAATAGATATATGGTAAATCCTAGAGGTGCATGCCCTCAATCAAGACTAAGAATCCTCTATTGACGAATGGTGGCATATATGGTAAAGCTTGAAGGATGGAGTCTTAATTACGCCTAGAAATATTCAACCAGTGGATGGAGGGATATACAGTAAATAATACAGACTAGGAGGCAATAAAATTCGTCACACTATAGGTGGAGAAATCTAGTGGCATCCATTATTATTTAGGGCCTAGTGATCCAGTGGGGATTGTGGAGAAACTTGAGGAAACCTGGTTTGGTTTGGCTTTGAGTCCCACATTCATGCTTGGAATATGGCACAAGAGTCATTGGTTGAAAGAAATTTTTGGTTCAACAATCCATGGTCAGGTGGTTTGTGTAAGTACCATACATAGTTTTCTTTTCTATTCATTAATAAAAGATTTTTCTCCTTGGTATTTCATATGTAAATGTATTGGCTTATATCTGGATTTTATGGCTGTTACATCCTTTTTATTTCTGTTGATTATATGCCGGTTATGAGTATGTTTATGACAGACTGGATGTATGGATATCATCATGATGATTAACAATTGAATGTATAATGAAAATATTTCCTAATAGATGATAATGCAGCTATTGTGATAAGGCATCAATGCTTCCTTACGAAGCTTAGATAAGTATGAGACCCCTATGCTCATATATGTTGTTATGACCTGTAGATTACATATTTGTGACATGTTTGATTTTTTTTTTGGTCATGGATAGTAGGTGTCAGATCAAGTACTTGTACCAGTGACTGTATTAATAGATTTGTTTGTATGTTATTATTCATTTCTGAAAATTTCATGGAGTTTTGGGTAGTGGCCTTGTTGTCCTTTGAGATGATTGTGGTCAATAATCATGCCAAAGCATCTAAAATGTTTTGTTTGGGTTTTGAAATATTTGGAGGACCAATGCATAAGATATATTTTAATCGAACATTTAAGGTTTTTAAGTATTGCTTATAATATCAATAATTATAAGTAAGGGCTGCTTGTTCATCTCATACAGTAATTAAGATTTTATGATTTTGATTGAGTAGACTTATGTAAGAGAATATGATTCTTAAACATTCAAATTGAATTATTCAATAAACCATAAGATCGAAAACCTTTAAACATTATTTAAAGGTTCAACAAAATATATCTAACATCACCAAGATACTGACAATTTATTGAGAAAAGGGACTTACATTAACAAATTGTCAAGTAAATCATTCTTTATAATAATTATAGATTCAAGAGGAATTATAAGGTTGTTGAAACACAATCAACCTCACCTAGTTATCTTGATGATAATTAAATATTTGAAGAAACAAAATAACAGAAAACTGGAAAACTCACAGAGAAGACAAAGTTGTACGAGATGAGTTGAGAATCCTACTTGTAGTATTGATTATAAAAAAGACTTAGTATAATTTTTGCTTTACAAAATCTTCTCATCCAAGGGTGAAACCATTTATAACTTGTGCTGAGAGTTATTTATACTAATTAACAAAACTTTAAAAATATCTTAATTGATTTACAATAATAGGATAAGAAGAATAAAAGAAGGAGACAGATAGATGGAGTGTCTCTGTTTTTCTGGAGGCTGTTGATGATTCAACCCTTTTTTGGTGAAATTTGTTGCCAACTTGTCATTTTTTGGTGGAAGCTATTGTTGACCTGGCTCTTCAAAATCTGATGTGTTGGCATACTGAAAAATTAATCTTTTACTCTATGGTTTCAAAAAACTTATCCCACTGATCTTCACTCGGGATTTCTACATTCATCATCTACCTGAAGATTTCATCCACTTTAGTGAATCTGTCAAAAGTTGGTTTTTAGATGAATAATTGTTGGATTTGATGCTGAATAATCAAATCAAAATGTAGAGCTTCAAGAAAAGCTTTGCCTGTAATGTGACCCTTGATACCTACAAAATTTGATGTGTATTGCAATTGTATATAATTTTGTGCAATAATCTTCTAACTTAACCAACTTATCCTCTAATCCAACTAGACCTGGGAGAACTTTATGATTTAAAACATTAAATTTAGTATGAAACCTTTGAAGAATAACATGTAAGGCTTCACACTTGGTTTGCAACTGGTTGATCAAGTTCCTTTTCTGAAAAACCTTCTTTATCTCCAAAATAGTTGTAGTCTTGTCTGAGATATTGATTGCTTCCAACTCATCTATGTTCTTTTAATTAATAACCTTGATCATATCAGAAGCTTCACTTGGCTTCTTTTGGAGTTGATCATTCTCCTCTTGAATTGTTTTTCTACATTTGTTGATGAGTTCCTGCTGTTCGAAAATGATCTGAATAGATGGCCATATTTCAGTAATGGACTCACTGATGTTTCCCAGATACTCTGCTTAGCTTCTCCTAAAGTTGATGCCATCAGAGTTTCACTTTCCAGTTCTTTAATTCTAAGTTCCAACTGACGAGTGTTCTGCATTTCCTCTCGATGCAAAGTATCATTTCTAATCTTTTGTGACTCAAGAAGTTGATTTTTTTTTTTTTTTTTACAGAAACTGATAGAATTTTATATTAAATTCTGGCCTAAATGCCTCAAAACTGGTTACAAAATGCTTGGCAATGCCCAGCTGTCTCCCTGTCCAAGACCAAAAGAGTTTTCCCTTTTCTACACCAAAGATTTTTACAGATTATTCTTTGATCCAACATATCTATCTTCCCCAATTTAAAAGTGCAGACAAACTGCTCCAAAATTAAACAGTAGAACATATTAATAAACAGTTAAGGGATGGGATCCCATCCATCTTCTCCATCTCTGAGAAGAGTTCCGAGAGGGAGAAGAGCTGCTTTATTGGCTTCGAGGTCCGCTTCTTTATTGTTCTCCCTTTTGACATGATAGAATTTCAAGTTTTGGAAAGATTTCGAGAGGATTCGTATTCTGCTTATCAGTCTGGACAATCTTAAGTCTGAAGGGGAATTATTATCTACAATGGAGTTTATGATAGACTGCGAGTCTCCTATTACAACTGCAACGTTGATACCGAGGACCTTAAGAAGCTTGAGACCTTGGAAAAGGGCCAGGGCTTCCGCTTGGATGCTAGTATTATAGCCCACTCCCCAGGCATATCTATGATCGATACTGCTAGCAGCGTTTTTAACAACACCTCCTGCTCCTGATCTGCCCGGATTTCCTTTTGCAGCTCCGTCAAAGAAAATAATGTTCTGCGCCTGCTTTGTGCAAAAGGCCAAGAAATTTGTAGCATTAAGATGAATTTGCCAATCTTTTAGAGCCACGGGAGGTCTGGTTATTTCAGAGAACTGGAGATCTAGAGTAGCGCTCCATGCAGCGTCTTGATCACTCAGATCCGCACCATCAAGCTATTTTCCAAGACAGTCCTTTAACAGGCTTTTAACTTTGACCCAGACAATCTTATAGTCACTCTTCTTATCCCTGAAAATCCTTTGGTTTCGTTCTAACCAAGTTTGCCAACAAATTAGTTTAGGGAGAGTGCACCAGACGGCTTTTATGTGGGCATTTCGAGTAGTGCCTCCAGAATAAGAATGCATCCAATTCGAAAACAATTCAGGAATGCGACTAGGAAGAATGAAGTCTGAATTCCAATGAACTGTGGCTTCTTTCCAAATACCTTCAACGAATTTACAGTTGAGCATAATGTGCGCAGCAGTTTCTGCGTTTTCTCCACACAACGTGCACCGGGAGGGGCCATGAAAGCCTCTTTTCTGCAGTCGATCCTTAGTCAAGATGCGCTCGTGACAGAGGAGCCAACAGAAGGAGTCGATTTTAGGGATTGAGGTCTGGAACCAAATCCCTTTCCAAGGATTCGGATCAGGTGGGACGTGAGGGTGGGCAGAGAGCTGTCGATACCCCTGCGAGACAGAATAACGCCCTAGAGAAGTCCCCCAGCCACGGGAATCCAGTTTCCTGTTGTTCAAAGGAGCCTTGCCTTTTAATGATGCCAAGAAGTCTGCATACTCCTTGGACAAATTCTGAGGCACCTCAATCATTTTCCAACTATGCCAGGCACCATCCTCCCAATTAGAAATATCCCATAGCGTATTGAAGCCTGCTCTGGACATCCACTCTTTCAGCAAGACCAGAGATCGATCTTCAGCCAAGGGATTGCAGCCCATGATGCGATCCTCCCAAATCCTAATGCGCTTGCCATTTCCAGGGATCCAGTGCGCGTGCTGATTGATTAAGGAGATGGATTTTGCACAGAGCTTATGGATCGTCAAGCCAGAGGATGATTTAGGATTGTCTAAGCACCGTTTCCTATGCCCCTAGAAGTATTTTTTCCATAATGCAAGTTGGGCCCAGCCCAGGTTTGGGGCGATTATCCTCCAAAGCATCTTTGCGCCCAACGCAATGTTTTGCTTATCAAAAATCTTGAAGCTCAAACCACCTTCCAATCTGGGCATGGATATTGTGTCCCAGCTGATTAATGGGATTTTCTTTTCATTAGCTTTCCCGCCTTTCCAGAAGAAATTTTTTATATGAGCCTCCATTTTCTTCATAATGCCCACTGGAGCCATCATAACAGCAGATTGGTAAATGAGGAGGCTGCTTAAAATTGCTTTTATAAGCACTGTCTTGCCAGCCAGGTTAAGCCAGCTGAATCCCCAATCTTTATTAACTGCGCCTTTTTGAAAGATAGGAGGACCCAAATACTTGAAAGAAGACCATGTCGAAGAGGCAACAAAATCTAAGCAACAGGAAATGGCCTGGAGCGTGCTGACAGGGATATTCCAACAGTAAATATTGCATTTTCTTTTATTGAGGCTGCTTCCTGAGACTTCACAGTAATCATCAATCACATCTTTGAATCTTTTAGCAGAAGATACTGTAGTAGCACCCAACAAAATGGAATCATCCGCGAACAACGCATGGTTAATGTTTTTGACTCCCCTCGCAATGCTCAGCCCCGTAATCTCATGATCTTGTTGTTTTTTATTCAAAAGGAAATTGAGGACTGATGCTTGAAGGACAAAAAGAAGCGGGGAGAGTGGGCACCCTTGTCTCAGCCCACGAGATGCTTTGAAGAAATCAGTGGCTCTCCCATTCACCAATGGGGAAATCCAAGGCTCGATAATACAAGCCTTTATCCAGTTGATAAATTTAGTGCCAAACCCAAATTTACGTAGGACATTTATCAGGAAACTATGCCTCACTCTGTCGAAGGCGTTTTCCAGATCTAACTTGACAACCATGCCTTTCTCTTTGCGCACCATACTTGAGTGGACGACTTCTTGGACCAGAATGAAGTTATCCACTATCTGTCTTCCCTGTATAAAACCTCCCTGATTCTCTGGGATTATGTCTGGAAGAATGGCTTTTAATCTGTTGGCAATCACTTTGGTAATTAGCTTGTAGCCGATATTACAAAGGGAGATAGGACGAAATCTGCTGAAGGTGTTGGCGCCTTTCTCCTTGGGAATGAGGGCAAGGAAAGCCGAGTTGGTGCTTCCCCCTAATTTCTGACACTCTTGAGATTTCCAAACCATTCTACATAAATCTTTCTCCACAATCTGCCAACAAGCCTGCAGGAATCTGGCAGTGAAACCGTCAGGGCCAAGGGCCTTGTCCGGTTCCATAGCGAAGAGGGTGATTTTTATTTCTTTATTAGAAATATCTGCTTCCAAGAAATGGTTCTTTCTGTCGGTTATTAGGCAGGGCACCTCATTCACTAAATTAGGGGTGTGGCCCAAGTCCTCCTCTTTGCTATAGATATTTTTGAAGTGGATGAAGGCAACATTTTTTATACTTCGGATGTCTCTATGCTTGATAGATTCAACCTTAATTTCTGAGATGGAATTTAGGCATTTTCGGGCTTGGGCTTGCTTATGAAAAAAGGATGTGTTTCTATCGCCCGCCTTTAGCCAGAGACTGCGAGATTTCATTCTCCAGTAATATTCCTCTGTCAAACTAGCCCTTAGGAGCTTCTGTTGTAGCTCAGCCTCCTTATCTAGAATTTCTTTAGTGATCTCTACATGTTCCGTGGCCAGATGATGCATCTCGAGGCATTCCTGAATCTTTTTTCTTTCCACTGCAGGGTTAGGTAAGGTTTTAACCCAAGCTTTTAGCGCTGCTTTGAATCTTCTAAGTTTCTCCTCCCAAACAAAGAACGCAGAGCCTTTGACTGGGTGCTTCCAGCAATCTTTTATTAAATTCAAGAAGGACTGTTCCTTGACCCACTAAGGGCTGAACTTAAATGGAATGGGACCTTGATCCAGATGTGCCAGCAGATCAAGTTTTATGGGACGGTGATCGGAAACACAACAAGGGAGAATATGCATTCTATATTCTAGACCAAGAAGAAGAAATGAACTTTGTATGAAAAATCTGTCTAACCTTGCAGCAATATGGCCCGGACCGAGTATTTTGTTGGACCAGGTATACTTACCAGACGAAGGCTTGATGTCTATCATGTCCCAATCTTGCAGTAGATCCTCGACCCATTCCCATGCCTGATCCCTCACAATGCTTCCCCCTCGCTTTTCCGCCATAGATAAAGTTAGATTCAGATCCCCTGCAATGATGATATTTGTTAACTCTTCCGAATCTGCCAGACTTCTAATGGAGTCCCAGCAATTCTTTTTTTCTCCTGCGCTTACTGGTACATATACGTTAAAAAGGGAGAGAGTCAAATCAGATTCCACGTGCTGTAGTTTTAAGAACAGCCAATGGGTGTTGGTAATTTCTTTGACCCTTGAGAATTTTTCAGCATTCCACATGGTACCCAGTCCACCTGATGCACCTCGAGCTGAGACAACTTGACCATCGCTTTTCTTCCACAGTTTCTTACCGATATGGAGGAAGATATTGTCCTCCATTTTAGTCTCCTGGATGAGGAGTATATCAGGAGATTCTATTCTTAACAAACTTCTTATAACTTCTTCCTTTGTTCTGCTCCCCATACCCCTGCAGTTCCAGGAGATGATCTTCATCACTTGCTTTTGGATTGATGAGCTCCTTTAGAGCTCTGGGAGTGATTTCTGGTCGACTTCGGTGTTTTTCCCAGGAGTTTCTCAAGAGTTGGTTGACTTCCCTGGAGTTTGTCTTTATAGGTTTCCTGCTCTCTTTTTTCCCGAGCAGATTTCCGGCCTCTCAATGATCTTCTAGCCGAAGTTTGAGAGTCTCCTATTTCGCCTTCTTCTTTTGAGTCCTCCGAACCTTGCACATCCTCGATCTCTTCTATGAATATCTCTTTTGCTCTATCTGCATTACCTTCATCTTGTTGTGGTCCCGAGAGGGGCTCTTTGTGGTGCGAACCTTCCTTCTGCATCTCTGGTTCTTGGATGTCTTCTATTACTGAGCTTAACTGAGCATATTTATTTCCTTGTTCCACTGTGGTTTGGGTTTGGGGCCCAGATGCTGTCTGGGTAGTTTAACCATTAGGATTTCTTGTTCTAAGGGCTTTATGGGTAGTTTTTGTCCTTTTGACCTGGGTCCAACCATCCTCCTTGCCTTTCTCCACTTCACTATTCTTCGGACAGCTTCTAGCAAAGTGGCCATAGACATGGCACTTCCTGCACTTGAACTGAAGCTGTTCATAGTCCAGCATTTGAATATGTGTCCAAATTCCAACTCTGATCTTTATTGCTTCGGGTAAACCTACCTCCAAGTTGACTTCCACATAGATTCTAGCGCAATCGTATTGCTCTTTGCTGTTTGCTCGGTCAATGAATTTACCTAAAGAGTTGCCGATATGTTTGAGAGATTCCCAATTCCAGCAATGAACAGGCAGATTTGGAAGCCTTACCCACACTGGGATGGCAGTGGGGACGTCAACTGCTGGATCAAAATCTGGCGTCCACTTGTTGAGATACAGCCCCTGAGGTCCCATGAAATAGGGGCCGTTCCGGAATATCAGGTCCTTGTCCTCCTTGTCAGAGAATTCAAACAGAAAAAATCCCTTCCCAAGAAAATACGAGGTGACTTTGTTTTGAATCAATGGAGCCCAATTCCTAGCAACCCAGCTCTCTGTGGTTTTGGGAGAGGGCCAGAGCCCAGTAAACTGGCCAACCAAAGCTCGCTCAGCCAAAGAAAGTGCTACCTTGATCGGGCCCTTCGGAGGAAGCGAGATCTCGGGGATGTCTTCCTTACGCTTCACAAACTTCGCAGCTTCGGAAGTTTTCTTCTTAGGCAGAGTGCTCAGAAGGGTGCGAAAAGCCTCTTCATCAGAGGGGGGAGGCGGAGAAGGCAACTCCATTGATACTGTGACCCCTTCGCTCAGGGAGGGCGAGCACTCACCGCTTCCAGCGTTCATTCCATACTCCACAGGCCGCCTCAAAAGAAAATAAGAAAAGGGGTGAAAGGGACCCCTGCAAAACCAAGAAGACAGAGGCTGAGAGCCAATGCACCGCGAAAATGACGAAGGTGCCGCGCAGAAGACAATGCGACGCGCCCTACAAGGGAAAACTCCAGAACAAAGGTACAAGGCCCTCCAAGACGGCCAGAGGGCTGAGCCGCCTCCACAAGCTCAGAGAACCTGGTGCAGAACGACTAGCTATGGCAGCGGCACTTCGATGAACCGTTCTCGAACAATACAATGGAACGGTATGTGTTATGAAGTTGAAATTTTTGATGTAGCTTCTCATGTGCTAGCTTCTGAGTGGCCAAATCTTGAGCTTGTTGTGTTGCATCATTTATGTTCAAAACTGTTGAGGGTTCTGCGCCTGCAGAAGATGTTTGAGTTGCTCAAGTAGGATCAGTATTCGCTTGGAGTGATGATTTCTCTTTCAGCAGTTCTTCAATTTTCTCTTCCATTTTTCTGATCTGCAGATTTTGATCAATAATTAATTTAAGCATTTCCTCCTTGTCATATTCACTTTGTGCCATCTCTTTGTTCTGTGGGTATTCAGTCGAGGGTAGCTTAAGTTGTTTTCACAGATTAGCAATGTCTGCATTTTCCTTCTTGATGATTTATTCAGCTGCTTTGCAGTTATTAGGATCATATCCCACTTTTAATACAAGTTCTTCCAATGTCTTTATCCTGTTGTCTTTAGTCAAACAAGACAATTTCTCAACCTTCAACTGGGATTGCATATTTGACAATGCTACTTTCAATTTTGAAAGAGAAATAGTTGTTGTAGTCATGGTTGAAAATAACATTTCTCCTGACTACCTGTGCATATACATCTGTTCAAATATTGGATTTATGTGTTTTGCATCAAATGAGAAGACAATATTCTTATAGTCAGCATGTGTCTTTGGGAATGGCACTGTTGCTTGCAGAAATACCATCTGCATCCTTCCTTTCTCACTATCAAAGGTAATGAGAAGCCTGTGTTGTGATGTAGATGTCTGTTTCCAAAATTGGCTGTAAACATCTGATTTCAGTGCTTCATTCTTTTACTTGATTTCTATAAATTTGGAGAAAATATTCTGCTCTTCTGAAGAGCTGGATTATCTCTAGTAGGTCTCTTGTAGGTGATGTTGATGGAGGAGTCCGAGGAATATTTGTGGATGTGGAGACTTCAGTATCTCCCAAATCTATGATCTCTGGCTGTTTATCTTCTGAAATCAAGGAAGAAGCAAGTCTTGGTTTCTTATGTTGTAGGATGAATTCTTTCATAATTTCCTTGGAATGTGGTGTCTCTTCTCTGACCCTCTTTTGTTGTTTACTGTCAGGCACTAGTGTTTGTACATTTGAAGTAGAAATGACTTGTTCATTTGCTTCTTCTAAACTACCTTCTACCCATTCATCTTGGTTCATGTACCTCTCTGTTTCTTCTCTAGAGGTATGAGTGTAAGAGGTTGTCTTGAGTTCAACCCTTAGAGAAGAAATAATGCCATGGGGGGCATATGACCAAGTAAAACTTGACTGAAAACCCATCTTCTTTAATAGTGCATCTGCATCAATACCAACTTCTCTGGTATTAAAAATGAATGATCCAACACTAGTCTTGATTTTAAACTGCACTTTCCTCTTTCCTGAAACAAAATACAATTCATCCATATTTAACATCTGTCTTATGTACTCTTAAGGAAAAAATTATCATAGGCACATATTTGGGAAGTTTGTTTGGTGGAAGCTTGCATCCATACACCTGGATCTCTGTGTAATTTTTGAATAGATACCAATCACCTGTCTTTGCTTGTTCACTGAGGTGTCGAATTATTTTAATGTCATCTCCAATTTTGGGCTCTAATTGACTGGTAAGGAGTTGCCTGACTGGATGAATGAACGAGTCTATGAATTTTGAGAAAGAAGTGGTTTTCAACGAAGCTTTGACCAATTTTTTCTAGTGAATCACTGAATGATTCACTCGTTGTGCGTCCTGCTTGTTGAAGTGAATGGGAAAAATATCTACATGCTGAAACAAAATCATATGAATAATCACATAAGAATAATTAAATGCTCCTTGTGTGGTGAAGTTCATGAATTTTTCATGTATAATATCAACCAAGAAATGGTTGTAATTGTACATAAACAATGGTGATTTATCAAGACTAAAGATAGATAAGAAACCTAGGATGGGTTCATTAACGGTTTCATCGTTTGGGTATCCTAACAGATAAGAAAGAAGGGAGATGCAATGTTTGAAAGCAATAGGAAAGATGGAGGACGCATATGGGGAATTTCTCTTTGGAAAATCTGCATCATCAAGTATAAATATGTCAAAAATCTGAGCTCTCCAACGGAAGGATAATTTATGATAAAGATCCATGAGGGAAGCAGGAGAGAAATAGGATAAGGAGTTAGAAGGAGGGATGATAAAAATCTGGTTAATGGTTTCAGGGGATATGGTGATCAGAACGTTTCCATTATGAGCCACCACTGACCTGGTTATAGGGTTGTACTGATTCTGACACCAGGAAATTAGATCTGGGAATGGGTGAATTTGAGGGAATGAAAACAAAGGAAAAAAAGACTCCCAAAACCTGATAGGGTCTTGTTTATCCATGTGCTTGTCTTTTAGCCACATATGTAGCTCGTAGAAGGAAAATTCACAGTGACAGTCAGTAATTTTAAAATAGGTATCTACTAGGGGTGTGAGGTCAAGATTGATTTGTGGAGTTGTAGGAATGTCTTCTGCAATAGATTTGGCAGCTTCAGGAATGACCACGGCAGCTGGATGAGAGACCTCGGATACGACCTCTGCAACACTGTCGACATTCTGAATTTCTTCTGTTATTCGTTTCTTACCTTTACCTTTCGGAGTCGTTTATTTCTTCCTTTTGGCCATGGGTGCCATGCTTGATTGGTATAGACTAGTATAGGACGTTAAACTTGAGTTACAGAAACTATGACAAGATTTTGGGAATATGAAGGGCAATTACAGAAATGATAATTCGCTGTGGAAAGAAAGGGAGGATGAAAGAAATTTGAAAGCGGAGGCAAAGTAATGAACGGGAGACTATTGGAAATTTTATAGACTGCAGTTTGGGTTTAACGGTCGTGTCTAATAGTCAACTGAGGTTTAACTGCATAACAGTATGATTAACTGGTATACTGGAGCGAATTTATTGGCTAACAGGTATAATGGAGCGTTAAGGAGTAACAAACAAGTGTCTTGGAGGGATATTAGTGATGGGTGTATCAATGGTTGTGGTGCAGGAAAACAATCATGAGAGTGGAAAACTAGAGGTGGATTTCAGGGGGCTGTACCTCTCGGTTTCCGGTTTTAGGTGGAGGGGGTGCGAAGTCACCTGGTGTTGCCACGTCACAGAAAGGAGTGGCCATTGAAATCGGAGTTCGGACCCCCCCCCCCTCGCGTTAACAAGAAACAGACGGAGGGGGTACAAAGTCAATCTCCGCCGTAGATTTGAGGGAAGCTCAAGATCTACCGTTGTAATTTGCAAGCGCTTTATTCTGCTTGTGATTTGATCGCTTTGTCATTTAGTGACCTTATGATAAAATCCATATGCACACACACACACACACACACACACACACACATCAAATTAATTAATGAACATTAAACCCTCTTTTAAAGGTTTAAACATACATGAATTAAAGTTTACATTTTGAAAATCTGGCGCATTTAAACAGGCGACCATTATTATTTTGATCACTAAATAATTAACATTTTTATTTCATGCTTCCCTAAGAATTTTTTTTCCCTCCTTTATTTAGAGCAAACCATCCTATCATTTTTTCTAACATGGATGTAATAAAATATAATTTTCCTAACATTTTTTAAGGTTTTCTTTTTCATCCATATTCTAACTTAGCATTTTTTTTTTTTAAACTACCATGCTAACTTATCAAAAACAAATAATGTTACAACATCGGCTCCAGCTGGGGACTGCTTCCCCATGTGGGATGCAGAGAACAAGAAATTCCATGTGCCTTCTCCTCGGGCTATGGATTCTTTGTTGTAGAAAACAAACATACTTCAAATGATAAAAGAAAATGATTATGTATAATGATGATGTAGGATCTCTTCCAGTACTGGATATAGTGTTTCAAAAATCTGCCATTGATAGGCAGTGTTGAAAACTGTCCTTCAAGATTTTGTAGAACAAATGTGTTGTTTCCTTTTACCTCTACAATGATGAGTGGCCCAAACCATAAATTGTCAAACTTTCCATGTTTACCTTTATCAGCTCTCCTAGCATCCCATATTAGGACTAAATCCCCTTCTCTAAAATCTCTTTCCCTTTCCTTTCTGTCAAAGAGACTCTTCATTTTATTGTTATATTTCTTTAGTTTGTACTGAATCTCATCTCTGTTTTCATTCAACTCAATGATCTAATTAATCCTTCTAGAGAAATCATCAGGTTCATCAGTAGATTCTTGTAGAAACTTGAGCACAGGGAAAGCTAAATTTCTAGGAAAAAATAACATCTTTGCCATAAAATAATTGGAAAGGAGATTTACCTGTTGATCTTTTTGGAGATATTTTGTTTTCCCAAACTGCATAAATCAAATGGTTGTCCCAGTTTTTCTTGTGGTCTTCTAAATTTTTCTTGATTACTTTCACTAAACTCTTGTTATATGATTCAACAAGACTGTTTCCCGGTGGATAATAGGGAGTTGAGTGATGCAGCAGAATCTGATATTTCTGGAAGAATTCTATCATTTTTATGTTGTTGAACATTGTCGCATTATCAATGACTATTTTCTCTGGGAAACCAAATATGGATAAAATATTCCCTTCAATGAATTTTATTACAACTGAATCTTTAGCATTTCTTACAGTAATGGATTCCACCCACTTGGTGAAATAGTCAATAACAGTCAAGATCCATCAGTTTTGATTACTGGAGGCTGGATGGATATAAAATCTAATCCCCACTGAAGAAGTGGTGTTGAAACAACTACTAGAACTAGTGGAAGAGCTGTTAATTTTTTCTTGCCAGCAAACATTTGACATGGAACACAGGCTCTGACTTTTAGTGTCTGGCTGTGTGAGGACTGTTTTAGTAGCATTATTGGGCACATAGGAAATGATAGTGGAATGGAGAATGTACATTCTAAAAGAATTCAGGGCTTGAACTAAGGCACAGGCATGTTTTTCGATAATATCATATCTGATTTTGGCATCTCTCATGACCTTACTAAATAATGCTATAGGTTAATCATGGTAATCCTCATTATTTTGCAAAAGGACAGCTGCAAGAGTAGTTTCGGAAGTAAAAGAGAACATGTTAAAAGGTTTTGAGTAGTTTGGAATGGCTAAGGTTGGGGCTTCAGAGATGGCCTTCTTTATCTCATCAAATGCAAAATCTTGTAGAAACAATCCATTTGACTTCATGGTTCTTTTTGAGCATGTCTCTTATATCCTTCACTATTTCTGCATAATTTGGTATAAACCTTCTCAAAAAGTTATTTTTCCCTCAGAAATATTGAATCTCTTTCTTATTTCTAGGTAATGATAGTGATTGAATAGCAAAGACCCTTTGGGATCAATAACTACTCCATCTTTTGAAATAATATGACCTAGTAATTTACCCTCTTTGATGGAAAATAATGAATTTTTGGGATTCAAATAAATTCCAAACTTCCTACACCTTTCAAAAACTTTCTTCAAATGCTTAAGATGTTTTGGATTTGATTAAGAGAAAACCGTTAAATCATCAAGATAAATAACAATAAATTTGTTTACCTTCCCGACAAAATCCAAGTCCATGGCTCTCTGAAATGTTGCTTCTACGTTTGATAGACCAAAAGGCATCCGGGCATACATGAATGTACCCCAAGGTGTGGTAAAAGTTGTTTTTTCCCTGTATTCTGAATTCACCAATATTTGATTATAACCAGAAAATCCATCCAACATAGAGAGTTTGTTAGCACTTGAAACTTGTTGAAGTAATTGAGCCATCTTTGGAAGTGGGCAATTATCTTTCAAGGATGCTTTATTAAGGTTTCTAAAATCTACACAGAGTCTTATTTCACCGTTCTTTTTCCTCAAAGGGACTAAATTGGCAACCCAACTAGAGTATCTTAAGGGGACAATAATTTGGGCATCTAAAAGTTTTTTCAGTTATTTTTCTATGGTGGGAAGAAGAATTGGGTTCATCCTTCTTAACTTCTGTTGGTAGGGCTTTACATATGGTTTTAGTGGAATTTTATGTTCAATTAAAGATGTTTCATAAGCTTTTAGATCAGCATAAGGCCAGGCAAAGACATATTTATAATTCTTAAGAAGTTTGAAATATTCAGATTTAAGTTCTGCGGTTAATGATGCACAAAGTTTAGGTTAATTTTTTTAATCTCCTCATCAGTGCCAATATTTGTGTCTTTTATGTCATTTTCTGGTGAAGCAAAGAACAGATTTTTGGGAACATCGTTTTGATCAAACAATTTTTCTAAAGGAACAAGTCCCTTGGGGATAAAATTATTTGATAATTCAATTATATCATGATCAGCTACCTTTGATTTTAGTTTTGAATTTTATTTGTCTTTGGTAGCTTCATTACTGTCTGAATTATCCTCTTCAATCTGCAATACAGAAAATTCGTCAATGACTTGCAGAAAGGATTTTAATTGTCCATCGTCCTCAAATATTTACCAATGTTTAAGATTTTCTGGGATTGATGGCCTATATTTTATTTGTATCTGATATTTAATTTTAAATTGATCTGGAATCTTGAAAGAACTAGCTTAAGCAACTAATGAATATGCATGTAGGTTTTCATCTCTAGGAATAAAAGTGACGTTAAAAGCATCAAGGGCATTTTCAATGGTGTCCCAAATATCATTTCTTTAAGACCTAAGTCTAGGGCGCTTTTTTTGGAAAAGACTCCTAACTTGTCTTACTATTACTTCTGAGTCAGTGAAAACGCTCAAATTTTTTACCTTTAAACTTCTAGTAGGCTATAATTCTAGGATAAAAGCTTCGTATTCAGCAACATTGTTTGTGACCTCAAAATCTAATTTTCATGATTGTGTATTATTTTCTTTATCAGATGAAATCAAAACAAATCCTGCTCCAGCTCCATCTTGGGTGCAAGATCCATCAAAAAATAATTTCCAAATTTCAGTTTGAACTGATTTAGAGGTGTCAACTACATCCTCAATCTTAAGTTGAGAATTTTGTGAAGTGTCTGATGATAGTTGAAAACAACTAAATTCTTTATCTACTGCATAAATGGGATGATTCCTAGCTTGATTAGCAATGCAAACAATGTTTAGGAATATTAATTCCCTATACAATCTAAGGCTCTCTCCACCATATACAAGGATAGTGACAAAAGACATGTCCATTTGAAGACTTCCCCCCAATTTTGCACAACATGTTCTGGATAAAATCATTCCAAATTTGGGAGGAATATCAGTGAAAACTATGTCTAATACTACACTTTTAAATAGTATTTGATGTAAAGTGACCACTAGATCTTTAATGAGTCCTAAACATTGGACCCTCTTTGAATCAAAAGTATACAAGTCATGATAGGTTCGAGTGATATCTAGATTAAGTTGTTCCATGATGACTTTAGGCATTAAATTGTTCGAAGCACCAGAATCAAGAATACAGTTGTATAGTAGGGAATCATGCACCTTTAAAGTCACATAGAAGGGTGGTATAGATTCATCAAACATATCGGAACTAGGACCAAAAGCTATAGTGGGTGTTTCATTTTGTAGGTTGATAATATCTCCTTCAACATCCATATTAGAATTTTGGATCCACTTTGCTACTTGAATTTTATACCTTGGATTTTTAGAGAGTTAAGAAAGTGGAATTGAAATTTTGACTCTTTCTAATTCTTTCTCAACATCAAAGGCAGTCAATATTGTTTTATCAATCTGAGTAGAATCAGTTGACTGATTTAGAGGTTGAGGAGAAGTAGTTTGAGTTTTAGTCGATTTCAGTTGAGGTTCAATCATTACAGGGTTTTTGGGAGGTCTACCAGGACCATCTCTAGGTCTTAAGTCATATATTTTATTGAGTTTTGTAATCAGAAACTTAGAAAAAGCTTGATACTTAGAAACCTGAGAAGTATCTTGGTTTTCTTAAGGGATTTGATTTTGGGAAATAGGGATAATGGCAGTCTGAAAGGATGAAGGATCTACAATATTAATGTCTTCAATAATAGAAAAAGTATTATCCTCAGGTTGTTGATCATTAATCAACAATGGTTTAGGTACTTTTTGTTCATTATGAGGCCTCTGAAGAATTTGCAATGGAGCAGCTTTCTTGTACTGACCTTGGGCCTGTGTTTGTGGTCTAGAAATAGTTTGTTGGATTGTTCTTGGTTGAGTTTCAATATTTGAAATTCTATTGGATAGATTTCTAAGAAGAGATGTGATTTCATCAATCTTTGAATCTTCACTTTTAGACTTAGAGGAATATGCTTCCTGATTTTTTAATTTCCTTTGGCCTTTCTCTTCTTTAGCTCTAAATTTACTAGAAGCTGACCTATTGGCTTCTACCTCAATAACATTCGTTTGCATGTATTGTAATGCATTAGAAACTCTCTCCCTTATCATAACTACAAAGTCATCATCGAATGCTTTTGAAAATCTGACCTTTGCAGTAGCTACTGGAGGTTTGCAATCAACAAGAATTTTGTGGTAGATTTTGTTAAATATTTTGATAAATTCAGTTATTGGTTCACCATGATTTCTTTTTAAATCTTCAAATTCATTGAGAAGGTAAACATCATCTTTATTTACCCCCATTGGTTTTTAAAGTTAGTTATAAGTTCATTCCAGGTTCGAATAGAATCTGCTCTAAGTTGCCTAAACAAGATCCTAATGTTACCTTCCAAGGACTGTACAAATATTCTCATATAAACATCTTCATGCTCGATGTTCATATTGTCTATGAAATTTACGAAGGCAGCGATATGATTCTCTACTGAGGGACCTGTTTCTCCATTAAATCTTGGTAAATGTTTAAGATGTCCATCAAGAAAATTTTCCAAGACGTCAGGAAGAACCAAAGCAGCATACCTAGCTTTTATAATTGGTTGAAAAACCATGGATGATGAAGTTGATGTTGATGAAGATGATGATGAAGATGTAGGTGAATGAGTGTTAGAGATTGGAGGAGAATGTGAAGGAGGAGGAGGAAGTGAGGATCTCAAAGGGATTTTAACAATTAGCTTTTGAACTGATGGTGTTAAATCTTCTTCCTCATATTCGAATAATGGATTAGAATAGACAGAAATTGTCTCTTTTGGTTGATTAGAGTCTAATGGAATAGGATGATAAACTGGAGTAACAAAATCTATAGGCTTAAATTCATGCAAATGCAAGCCCAATTCTGTCTCAAATGTAGGTGAGTCTACAGGGAAAGATGGGACTTGATATGACTCAAGTGATGATGCCAAAAGGGCTGACTGAGGATCTACTCCTTGTGAATAAAGTTCAGCAACTCTAGAAGGTAATTGAGTCAAATCAGGTTGGGATGATATTACTGAAAAGGTGTCTATGGATGAACTTTATTCAGGGTGTAAGGCTGAAGAGGAAGAAGCAGAAATGTTCTGTTTTCTTTTCAAAGAGGCTTCCCTAAGAAATTTTTCTGGATCTAGTAAAGGGTTAACAATCTCAGATTCAGATCGATATCTAGTGTGATTAAAAGGAGCTAGTTTGAATAAGTGGAATCGCCAGGTGAAAGGTTTTGACCTATATATTTATCCTTTATTAAACTTAAAGGAAAAGGGAAGAATCATTGTCCCAGGAAGATTTAGCTTCTATTCTTCGTCTCCTCGGCAATGGCGCAATTCTGATGTTTCCCTTTGAGATGATTGTGGTCAATAATCATGCCAAAGCATCTAAAATGTTTTGTTTGGGTTTTGAAATATTTGGAGGACCAATGCATAAGATAGATTTTAATCAAACAATTAAGGTTTTTAAATCTTGCTGATAATATCAATAATTATAAGTAAGGCTGCTTTTTCAACTCATACAGTGATTAAGATTTTATGATTTCAATTGACTAGACTTATGTTAGAGAATATGATTATTAAACATTCAAATTGAATTATTCAATAAACCATAAGTTGGAAAAATTTTAAACAATGTTTAAAGTTTCAAAAAAAAATATCTAACATCACCAAGATACTGACAATTTATTGATAAAATTGACTTATATTAACAAATTTTCAAGTAAATCATTCTTTATAATAATCATAACTTCGAGAGGAATTATAAGGTTGTTGAAACACAGTCAAAATCACCTAGTTATCTTGATTATAATTAAATATATGAAGAAACAAAATGACAGAAAACTAGAAAAATCACAGCGAAGACAGAGCTGTACGAGATGAGTTCATAATCATGCTTGTATTATTGATGATAAAAAAGACTTAGTACAATTTTCGCTTGAAAAAATATGCTCATCCAAGGGTGCAACCCTTCATAACTCATGATGGGAGTTATTTATACTAATTAACAAAACTTTAAAAATATCTTAACTGATTTACAATAATAGGATAAGAAGAATAAAATAAGGAGACAGATAGATGGAGTGTCTCTGTTTTTCTGGAGGCTGTTGATGATTTGGCCCTTTTTTGGTGAAATTTGTTGCTGGCTTGTCCTTTTTCATTGGAAGCTGTTGTTGACCTAGCTCTTCAAAATCTGATGTGCTGGCATACTGCAAAATTAATATTTTACTTGATGGTTTCACAAAACTTATCCCACTGATCTTCACTCATGATTTCTATATTCATCATTTTCTTGAAGATTTCATCCACTTCAGTGAATATGTCAAAAGTTGGTTTTTGGATGAATAACTGTTTGATTTGATGTTGAATAATCAAATCAAATTGTATAGCTTCAAGAAAAGATCTGCCTGTAATGTGACCCTTGATACCTGCAAACTTTGATTTGTTTATTGAAATTTTATATAAATATGTGCAATAATCTTCTAACTTGACCAAATTATCATCTAATCCAACTAGACTTGGAAGACCGTTATGATTTAAAACATTAAATTTAGTATGAAACCTTTGAACAATAACATTTAAGGATTCACACTTGGTCTACAACTGGTTGATCAAGTTCCTTTTCTACAAAACCTTCTTTATCTCCAAAATAGTTGCAGTCATGTCTGAGATATTGATTGCTTCCAACTGCTCTCTGTTCTTTGAATTAAGAACCTTGATCATATTAGAAGCTTCACTTGGATTATTTTGGATTTGATCCTTCTCCTCTTGAATTGATGTTCTGCATTTGTTGATGAGCTCCTGCTACTCGAAGATGATCTGAATATATGACCATATTTTTGTAATGGACTCACTGATGTTTTCCCAGATACTCTGCTTAGCTTCTCCTAAAGTTGACGCCATCAGAGTTTCACTTTCCATTGATTTAATTCTAACTTCAAACAGATGAGTCTTCTGCATTTCCTCTAGATACAAAGTATCATTTCTAATCTTTTTTGACTCAAGAAGTTGAAATTTATGATGTAGCTTCTCATGTGCTTGCTTCTAAGTGGCCAAATCTTGAGCTAGTTGTGGTGCAACAGTTATGTTCAAAACTGCTGAGGGATATGTGGCTGTAGAAGATGTTTGAGTTGCTAAAGTAGGATCAGTATTTGCTTGTAGTGTTGATTTCTCTTTCAGCAGTTGTTCAATTTTTTCTTCCATTTTTCTGATATGTAGATTCTGATCAATAATTAATTTAAGCATTTGCTCCTTGTCAGATTCACTTTGTGCCATCTCTTTTGTCTGTGGGTCTTCAGTCGAGGGTATCTTAAGTTGTTTTTGCAGAGGAGCAATGTCTTCATTTTTCTTCTTAATGATTTCTTCAACTTCTTTGTAGTTATTAGGATCATACCCCACTTTTACTACAAGTTATTCCAATGTCTTTATCCTGTTGTCTTTAGCCAAACAAAACAATTTCTCAATCTTCAACTGGGATTTCATATTTGACAGTGCTAATTTCAATTTTGAAAGAGAAACAACTGTTGTAGTCATGGTTGAAAATAGTTTTTCTTCTGACTGTCTGTGCATATCCATCTGGTTAATTGGATGTATGTGTTTTGCATCAAATGAGAATACAATCTTCTCATAGTCATCACGTGTCTTTGGAAATGGCACTGTTTCTTGCAGAAAGGCCATCTGCATCCTGCCTTTCTCACTATCAAAGGCAGTGAGAAGCCTATGTTGTGATGTAGATGTCAATTTCCAAAATTGGTTGTAAACATCTGATTTCAATACTTCATTCTTTTTGCTTGATTTCTAGAATTTTGGAGAAAATATTCTACTCTTCTGAAGAGTTGTCCTCTAAATGTTGGATGATCTCTAGTGGCTCTTTTGCAGGTGATGCTGATGGAGGAGTCTGAGGAATATTTGTGGATGTGGAGACTTCATTATGTCCCAAATATATGATCTCTGGTTGTTTACCTTATAAAAGCAAGGAAGAAGAAAGTCTTGGTTTCTTATGTTGTAATATGAATTCTTTCATAATTTCCTTGGAATGTGGTGTCTCTTCTCTGACCCTCTTTTGTTGTTTACTGTCAGGCGCTGGTGTTTGTACATTTGAAGTATAAATGACTTGCTCATATGCTTCTCGTAAACTACCTTCTACACATTCATCTTGGTTCATGTACTTCTCTATTTCTGCTCTAGAGGTATGAGTGTAAGAGGTTGTCTTGAGTTCAACCCTCATAGCAGAAATAATGCCATGGGGTCATATGAAAAAGTAAAAATTGAATGAAAACCCATCTTATTTAATAGTGCATTTTCATCAATACCAGTTGCTCTGGTATTACAAATGAATGATCCAACACTACCCTTGATTTTAAATTGGGCTTTCCTCTTTCCTGAAACAAAATACAATTCATCCATATTTAACATCTATCTTATGTACTCTAAGGAGAAAATTCTCATAGGCACATATTTGGGAAGTTTGTATGGTGGAAGCTCGCAACCATACACCCTGATCTCGGTGTAATTTTTGTACAGATACCAATCACCTGTCTTTTCTTGTTCACTGAGGTGCAGAATTATTTTAATGTCTTCTCCAATTCTGGGCTCTAATTGACTAGTAAGGAGCTGCCTGATTAGATGAATGAAAGAGTCTATGAATTCTAAGAAAGAAGTGGTTGTTGACAAAGATTTGACCAATTTTGTCCAGTGAATCACTGATTGATTCACTCCCTGTGCGTCCTGCTTGTAGAAGTGAATGGGCAACATATCTTCCCGCTGAAACAAAATCATATGAATAATCACATAAGAATAATTAAATGCTCCTTGTGTGGTGAAGTTCATGAATTTTTCATGCATAATATCAGCAAATAAATGGTTGTAATTGTACATAAAAAATGGTTATTTTTCAAGACTAAAGATAGATAAGAAACATAGGATGGGTTCATCAACAGTTTCATTGGTTGGGTATCCTAACAGATAAGAAAGAAGGGAGATGTAGTGTTTGGAAGCAATAGGAAATATGGATGATGCATATGGGGGATTTCTCTTTGGTAAATATGCATCCTCAGGTAGAAATATGTCAAAAATCTGAGCTCTCTGAGGGAAGGATAATTTATGATAAATATCCATGAGGGCATCAAGAGAGAAATATGATAAGGAGTCAAATGAGGAATGAGAATCATCTGGTTAATGGTTTTAGGGGATATGGTGATCAAAACGTTTCCATTCTGAGCCACCACTAACCTGGTTATAGGGTCGTATTGCTTCTGACACCAGGAAATTAGATCTAGGAATGGGTGAGTTTTAGGGAATGCAAACAAAGGCAACATAGACTCCCAAAACTTGATCGGGTCTTGGTTATCCATGTGCTTCTGTTTTAGCCACAGATGTAGCTCGTAGAAATAATATTCACAACGACATTCAGTAATTTTAAAATAGGTATTGACTAGGGGTGTGAGGTCTATATTGATTTGCGGATTTACAGGAATGTCTTCTGCAATGGATTTGGCAGCTTCAGGAATGACCTTGATAGCTAGATGAGCGGCCTCGGATACGACCTCTGCAACATTGTCAACATTTTGAATTTATTATGTTATTTGTTTCTTACCTTTATCTTTCAGAGTCATTTGTTTCTTTGTTTTTGCCTTGGGTGCCATGCTTGACTGGTATAAACTAGTATATGACGTTAAACTCGGGTTATAGAAACGATGACAAGGTTTCGGGAATATGAAGCGTAATTACAGAAATGATAATTCGTTTTGGAATGAAAGGGCGGATGAAAGCAATTTGAAAGCGAAGGTAAAGTAATGAACGAGAGACTCTTGGCAATTTTATAGACTGTGGTTTGGGTTTAACGGTCGTGTCTAATAGTCAATTGAGGTTTAACTGTGTAACAATATGATTAATGGGTATAATGGAGCAAAATTATTGTCTAACGGGATGATTAATGGGTATAATGGAGTGTTAGGGAGTAATGGACAAGTGACATGGAGGGATACGAGTGATGGGTGGATCAACAATTGTGGCGCGGGCAAATGGTCCTGAGAGTGGAAAACCAGAGGTGGATTTTGAGGGGGGGGGGGCGGGTGGGGTACCTCCTTGTTTCTGGTTTTAGGTGGAGGGGGTGCGAAGTCACCTAGTGCTGTCACGTCACGGAAAAGAGCGGCCATTGAAACCGGAGTTCAGAGCACCACCCCCCCCGCTCCCCTCGCGTTAACAAGAAATAAGCGGAGTGGGTGCGAAGTCAATCTCCGCCATAGATCTGAGGGAAGCTCAAGATCTACCGTCAGAATATGCAAGCGCTTTATTCTCCTTGTTATTTGACCACTTTGTCGTTTAGCGACCTTATGATAAAATCCATATGCGCACATATATATATCAAATTCATTAATGAACATTAAACCCTCTTTCAAAGGTTTAAACATACATGGATTACATTTTACATTTTGAAAATCTGGAGCATTTAAACAGGCGGCCATTATTATTTTGATCACTAAAGCATTAACATTTTTATTTCATGCTTCCCTAACATTTTTTCTTTTGCCTCCTTTATTTAGAGAAAAATATCCTATCATTTTTTATAACATGGATGTAATAAATTATACTTTTCCTAAAAAAATTTAAGATTTTATTTTTCATCCGTGTTCTAACTTAGCATTTTTTTAATTTTTTAAACTACCATGCTAACTTATCAAAAAAATAATAATGTTACAACAGGCCTGAGACCTAGCCTTGAAAAATTTGTTCATAATCTAGGGTTGTTGGCACAAAACTGCTTGGAAAAGTTCATAGTCACTGGCATGCCTTGCCATGGGAGTGACTGTAAGGCCTCAGTCACATGCATGGATTATCATGGGAGCGACTGAGGGCTCGGATCAGTGAAATGTCAAGTTTTCTCAGGGGTTGGCCACCTGGAATTTTTGGTTGGCTCCTGAAGGTTCTATAGCATGTGTTGAAGGTCAAATTGGTTGTGTCAATATGTCAGTGATCAAACATACTCTTTTAGTTGTTTTCCTAGTAGTCATAGGTCAAAATTTTTGGTATTTTCAAACAAGTTTTCAAAATAATTTTTGGCCACTGAAGGAGTCTAGGTAAGAATTGTTGCTCCCCTCATCTCATCCAGGGCCATCATCACTTTAAAGGTCATCTCATTCACTATCATTTAGAATACCTAGGTCATTCATTCCATCTCATTTAGGTTTGTTGTCTAGGTGTCATTCTTTTTCCTTTTGAAAAGCATAATTTGTCATCAAATAAGGAAAAAAATCCTTCATTTCACTCATAAGTCTTTCAAAAGGGGAGCTAGCATACTTAGGAATAAAAATTAAGACACGTTGTCTTATTTAAGAATGTATTTTAATGTCAAAATATTTCAAAAGGAAAAACTGTCTAATTGTTTCACTATAGGACAAAAAATTCATTTCAAATATTATAAAGGACAAAAGAAGCTCATCCAAACACATTATTCTCTTTTGTTACATGGTAGAGCTCCTCTCTTACCTCCATTGCACTCCTTAGTGGTCAAGGGTTCAAAACCAAGGCGAGAATCTATTCCAAGGAGCACTTTGTTATGCTTCTGTAACTTCTACTATGTTTCTGCTGGTCGTTGTTATGCTTTTGTAGCAACTTTCTATGCTTTTGGAAGAATTTGTTACGTTTCTGGAATAGTTTCTACGCTTCTAGAAGCAGTTGTTACGCTTCTGCTACATGGTATTACGCTTCTAGAAAGAGTTCAGAATTAGCATTTTTTGGCTCCTAAGCCATTCAAACAAGCTCAAAGCTTGTTGTTATCCGTTCTTTGAGTTCTTACAACAATAAGTTAACTTTTTATACCCTCCTGTGGTCAAATTATTAAGCTTACTATTGATTTTCACACTCACTCCATACTCCCTTATATCTTCACTTCTTTATATCATTGAAAGATTATAGTGAATTAAACCCCAACCCTCCCATCTAACACTATCCTACACCTCCCACATACATCATACTTCGATATCCCACCATCCATATCCTTCCTAAGAGCCATTTTCACCAAAACCTAATTTCTAGCTAGTTTTCACAGTGTTTAATTGGGAATTTCCCGTGTTTCCCTCATTTGACCACCTTCATCATAGCCATTTCACTTGATTTCACTCATATAATGGGGCCAAAATGCAAGCCAATCTCTTGAATTTTTTGTAGATTTTTCCTTGGCTTCAAAACCCTTCATCTCACCCTTTAAGCCTACCCCATCCCTATCCTCTATTTTTCCCAAATTACTCTACACCTACTCATTCCATCTAACACACTAGGGTTTCATCCTTTCACTGATAGACACGATGGAGAGTGAGAAGAAAAAATTCAAGGGAGGGCTCCACCTCGTATTATAGCCCTTCACCATGTAAGAAATCAATTCTTCACCCTCGGCCAAGAAATTTTTTTGGAGGACTTGATGTTTGAGGTTCTATGAGAAGATCATGGAGGAAGGATATCATCTTCAACTTACAAGTTTATTTTCCTCTAATATCAACATGGGAAAGGTCATCATTTCAAGTGTAGAGTTTAACCTATCAACATATCTTCTTTCTTCAGCAACATGTATTCCTAGTCATGGAGAGAAGAGGTTCAAGGGCATGGACTTAGACCTTAAAGATAACAAACAATTTCTCAAACCTCATGCTAGAGAGGAACCATAGTACCTCTTCCCTTTCAGACACCTCTGTAAAAAATATGCTCCTTTAATGATGTTAATAATGAAGTATTTCACATGTGAAGGAATATTTTCCAGGTTTTATAGGTATCACATCAGGTTGTTGATGCATTTCACCTCTATCAAATCACTTGATTTGCCACATTAATTGTACAAGAGTTTGATCAAAATGACTGAGAAGGTTCAGAGCAGAAAAAAATATAATTACCCAAGTATTTCTCACCATGATTTGATCAAACTCATTATGTTACATCACCTTTCATCCATCAACATGACTTGGGAAACCTTCATGGAAAGAGTAGCAGTAGCGCCCACCACTAGCCCTCCTGTCATGCATAGTACATCATCACCATCACTATCAGCACAACCAATGGAGGTTGGCTCTTCCAACATGAAAATTCATATTTCAAAGGCTCCTAGGGTTTTTGAGTTCACTCATACCTATGAAAAGGGAAAGAGATAGGTATTTGAACCCAAATCTATCAAAAGTGTACTTACACTTGACACTATTGCTGAACAAAGTGAAATAGAGGAGAAACCTCTCATGCATCAAGATGAAACACCTTTGCATCAACATAGTGAACTAGCGCCATTTGAGGTTAAGGTAGCATAGCAGGTTGAGATCAAATCATCTGAGGATATCATTAGGGAGAAGGATGAGGAAATAGCAGAATTGAGGATGATCTTCTACATACTAATTCTCAAATCACTTTCCTACAACAATATAATTTTCAATTGATGGTGAAGCAGTTGTTACAAAGAAAATCTAAGCCAGACTTGGAGGCAGATAAAAGTAAAGGTAAGCATATCATATATTTTGATCAAATGTAGGACATGGAGACTAAAACATGGCCAAGAAGGCCAAAGACAAGAGACCTCAAAAGGGCGCTAGAGCTAGAAAAACAATCAACTCATCCACCTGAAGAATTGACCTTTGATGAGCTAATAGCTATGGAGATCAATCAAGATAGATAACTTTGGTTGGAAATTGTAAATGAACATTTGGAGAAGCTCTTCAAGAGAGATAAGAGAGACAACAACCTCCAAAGACACATGGAAAATCACTATCACACCAGGAACATAATTTCACAAATAAGGCTAAAAAAGAAAAGGATAAAAGAATATCAAATGAAGCTTAAAGAGAAGGATAAATTAGATTTGTTGGTTGAAGCTTCCTTGGTTGTTTAGACCATCACTCACAGGTCCTACATAACCCATTTTGAGAATTTTCGAATAATTTTTGTATTTTTTGTGATTTTTTTACAAATATGGAAATTTCCTCCTCATAGAAGCGTAGCAAACTTTTGCTACGCTTATTTTAGGGGAATCGAAATGATTATTTCTTTATATGGTTGGATGCATTTTGATGAGTAGATCATAGAACAAGAACCCTCTTTGTATGACATGCTTTAATTTTTCATAAGAGGCCAAAAAATCACTCATTTTCTATGCTTCTGCCACTTTTTTGCAGGCCTTGCTACACTTCTAGAGTAACCTTGGGAGAATGAACTTTTGAAGGCCTTCCCATGGGTAATTTTGAAAAATTAAAGATGTTCTAGAAGCTAGACACATATGTTTAGTTTACCATTCTTTCAGAATTGGATTTGGACTCTTAAAAGTTCCTAAACAATGGTTGTAAACTTCCGCTATGCTTTTGTAAAATTTTGCTACGCTTCTGTCAGATTTTTTACACATCTGCATTGGATTCCTCAAGACACTTTTCAAGCTCAGAAAATGTCAAAAATTTGAGGTTTTGATGTCCTATGAGTTGGAATTAGAGTAATTGATCTGGTTTTTTCCTCTTATCATGAGGGAACATGTAATTTAATGTAAGGGACACACACTCCTAGTTCATAGATGAATTTTAGGGAATGGTTTCTAACCTTCCTAGAAACTAGGAAATGACTCGTCTCATGTATTTATGATGAATTTTGGATGGGATTTAGACTTGATGAGGTGTCATGGTTAATATTTTCTATAAGTGGACTCTCTTTAGTCTTTTTTTGGGTTGGATAGTCTTATTTTGTAGTGGAGATATTGTAAGGTCATTTTGGAATGAAATGAAAGAAAGTCTTGCAGAACTTGCGTTGAGAATATTGTGGTATGCATTGGAGCATTTGTTCTTCCTATCTATGTTTATATATTCATGTTAAATGATATATTTTCCTCTTTCAGATACATCTTTCCATGTGTTTATCTTGTAAGTTTATCAACAAAAATCATGTTTGTTCATGCTCTATTTTAGACAAGGTTTACATGATATGTCTATTTACTTCTAAATGAATGAATTCACCTCAGTGCTCATTCAGACTCTCTTTCACTTCATCCTATACTCAATGAAAAATTAAGTAATATTTCAAGCTACCTATCTAGCCTCACATAGTCTCTGAAAATTTACCTTGGAATTCAAACCTAAAATCCCTAGACCTAGCCTTCTCATTGGCATTCCTATCCAACACTTAAAACATCAAACAAAAATCCTATTTACTGTGCTTACATATCTAGCCTAAGATTAATAGATATGAAGTCATTCCATTGACTAGAAAGTGACAACGAGAGATCCCTCTCTGGTCCTGGTAGGGCTAGCTACCTCACCTAAAGCCTAGTCTGTGGTTACCTTCCTTCAATCCCATTTTCAGCCTTGGGAAGTTAGGGGGGAGTGATAACATTTTTGGCGCCATTTCCAGGGAGCGATTGCAAAAATTTCCCTGGGAATATTTCTTTAGTCCTCTGAAGGTTAGACTTGTAGGTAACAAGCTCTAGCATTTGAAATAGGCTAAACTCTTAAATTTGAGCCAAAGTCCAAAATTCCTATCTAAGCTGGCTCCTAAAAGACATACTAGGTCAAATCTAGATCCAGATCCCTCACCAATTATGAATGACCCTAAGATTATTTTAAGAGAGCATAAAACCAAGTCTTGGAAAGTTGGAAGAGCTATTCCTCCACTTTTCAAATCAAATTCCTTGCCTACGAGATTTACTTCAGAAGATTTGTTCTATAAGTCAGAATCTGAAAGTTACTTTTTTAGGTCTAAATCTGAAACCTTTCTTTTAGAAACTACCTTTGATCCTTTTTATTTTGAGACCTTTGCACCATTTTCTAAGTTCTTTTATTTTGGAGTTGATAGTGAAGTCTGGTCTGATTTCTACAAACTAAAAGGCTTGGTGGATAATTTTCAAGAAACTTCAGAAAGAGATTATTTCCAATATCAGCAACAAGCTTTTTCTTCACCACCTGTCATTACACCTTCTCATAGTGCTACATCATCACCCCTTCCTTTTATTCCATCATTACCTCTGCAATTTTTCACTCCATCAACACCTCCACCACATCCTCCATTAGTCATGGCCAGATTTTCTCCGTTGATATCTGCACATCATTGCACAAAGTTCCTCAGGAGAGGTTAAGAGATGGTTTCTCTCTCTCACAGCTGGTTCAATAGGTACTTCAAAATAGCTGATTGACTTGTTTATGGTGAAATGGGAAGTGAATAAGAATCCATTGTAGATTCTAGCTGATTACAGTGCCTTGAAAGGGAATCCCAATGAGTTTTTCCAAGACTTTACAGCTAGATTAAATAAAATATATGATTCAATTCCTGATAATATTAAGCCTCATTCAGGTCCTTCTTTACTTCATTACCTTGAAAGTTTCGATCCTGACATGGCCTATCAGCTGAGGGAAAAAAACCCATCAACTCTTGAATAAATGAAGAGAAACGCATTGAGCGTGGAAGCTAATTTAAGAATCAAAAATTCTAAAATTGAGATGGAGAAAAGGGTCACTATCAAAGATGAAACATATACTTCATCAAAGGAAAATTAGACACCTTGATCAAGACCATGGAGAAGATGATGGATAAAATTTCCATCGTTGATAGACAAGCCGAACCCTCCATTAGAAATCCCAATTTCAGGGGTCAAAATTAGCAGCCTCAGTACAGGATCAAGCAAAGGGAACAAAGGGGTTAGGATCCACAAAGTCAACAGAAAATCCGCACTCCATTTCAGTAGAACTAATTGAAGGCCCTGATGAAGAAGATGAAGAAGAAATTTCTAGCGATAATCATTTATTTGAGGAAACTCAACAACCTATTTTCCTTTATAAAGAAGATAATTTTTCTGCAGAAAATTTTGCACCGGATGATCAACAATATGTCTTGTAAAACGATGACATGTTATCAGTGTGGATAGAATATTATCAGGGGATATTAGAATGCTCTTTCTCAAGTGCAGAGATTGTATGGTTTGAGGAGTAGGAAATTTTCTGTAACCTCCAATCAGAAAAAACAGAATGCTCAAGTAGATGCTCATTATAAAGAAACTATTGATCCAAATCAAAGTAAAGACAAAGGACATGTTGTTCCTAATAATGATAAAGGAAATGAAGCTTCCTCCAGTGGTCAGAGAAAGGATAAATAAGTAAAATATGGAGGACATAAGAAGGAGACTTCACACAAAGATCAACCCGAAAACAAAGATGCACCATTGAAAGAGGTAGAAAAACATTCTGCTCTTTTTTGTCTTGAAAATGAAATTTCCAAATTTAAAGTCTCCATTCCTCTAACTGAAATAGTCAAGAATGATTAGTACAAATTACAACTTGACTTTTCATATGATGCCATTCTTGTCTTTGGCCAACTCAGGAAACTATACCGAGAAATTAAAATGAAGTACATGATTAGTAGCAGAGAAAAGACTAATAATAATCCCATACATGATTTCCACAAAAATTTAGAGTCCTTTATCTTATTCAATGATGAATGTTCAAAATCTTCTGAAGTTTTCATTAAAGAGAAAGAAGAAAATTATGAGTTTTCAAATTCTATTTTAGAAATGGAAAATGCAGAAATTCAGGAAAAGATGCCAAGTGGTTTGGAACCAAGCGCGTTATCCCAAAAAAGATATGAAATAGTGAAAGAAACAAAAATTTTGGTAAATCAAAACTCTCTCAAGCAGCAAGTAAAGTTTAGTCGCTCGATTTGTAGCTTCTTGATGAAGAAAGTAGTTTTTGGACCATGGACTTCGATGGAGCTTTGGGTAAATAAGGGGTTGGCATTGGAGTGTGGACTCACAACCCTATAATTCAGTCACTAAAAATTCCTCCCAATGTTCAAATGTCATCTTATAAGTTTTCTTTGGACTGTTCAAACAATGCAGCCGAGTATGAGGCTTTGATAGCTAGTCTGAAAATTCTCAAGAAGTTGGGTGCCAAGAATATTTCTATGTATGGCGACTTCGAGCTAGTAATAAAACAAGTCAAAGGGGAATGCCAGGCCAAGCATCCAAGGATGCAAGCTTACCGAAATGCAGTTTTGTACATCCTCAAGACCTTCACTGAGTATACTGTCATTGATACCAAGGGACAAAAATGTTATTGATGATTCTCTGGCTACTTCGGCCAACATGTTTAAAATTCCATTGTATCCTAATAATAAGTATGAGATAAATGTCAAGCACCTCCCTCTTGTTCCAAATAATGTTAAGTATTGGCAGGTCTTTCAATATGATAAACATATCAACAACTTCTTGCAGACAAAAAAGGAATTTGTGAATTCATAAATGGATAACCAGTGCTATGAAGATGACCAAGAATTCCATGTAGCAGAGATGCAAGTGCTTCATTTGAAATAAAACTCTATTCCAAGAGGTTTAGTGCCTTTGGAAGAGCTTTTCAATCAATATTATGTTGCACGCAAACTGACCATGCTACCAACATAAGTGGGAGTGGAAGATCTCAATCTTGGCACTCTAGAAAAGCCAAAGATGGTCAATCAAAATTTCAAAATCCTTGAGCACAGAAATGAAAAGTAAATACAAAACACTTATGTATCAGTTTGTTGATGTATCTGCTTGGGAATATTTTGATTTGAAAGGGTATGATAAGAGTATCAACATACAATTCCCTTAAAAACGGATCAGAAACCTTTCCGCCAGAAGTTAAGGAGAATGAATCCCAAGTTGTTGCCCCCCATTCAAAAGGAGGTAAATATATTATTTACTGTTGGTATTATAGTTCCACTTCTCTTTTCAAATTGGATATCTAATCTAGTGCCAGTGAGAAAGAATATAGGAGAAATTAGTTTGCGTGTATATTTCAAAAATCTGAATAAAGTGTCACTAAAAGACAACTACCCACTACCAAAGATGGACCATATTCTGCAAAGGGTAGTTGAATCTTCCAAAATTTCATTGTTGGACGGATACTCTGGGTATAATCAGATTTTAGTCCATCCAGATGATTAGGAAAAGACATCCTTTACAACACTATGGGGCACCTTCATGTATGCCAAAATGCCTTTCAAATTTAAGAATGCAGGGGCGACTCTTCAGTGAGCAATGGATATTGCTTTCGCCAATGAAAAGGATGTCTTTTTGGTCATCTATCTTGATGACATCACCATTTTTTCCAAGACAGATGAGAAGAACTTACAACACTTGAAAACAATTTTGCAAAGATGTAGAAAGTTTGGCATATCGTTGAACCCAAATAAGAGCCTTTTCGCTATGGAGGAAGGTAAATTGGCAGGGCATATAATATCAAAAGATGGAATTAGGATAGATCCTTTAGGGATTGAAGCAATTCATACCTTTTACTATCCTAGGAGAAAAAATTAAATCGAGTCTTTCAATGGAAAAATAAATTTTTTGAGAAGGTTTGTCCCCAATCTTGCTTAACACTTAAGACAAACTACTGACATGCTGAAGAAAGATAGTGAAGTAAAATTGTCTGAAGAGGAGAAGAAGTCATTCAATCAAGTTAAATTGGCTTTATCTCATGTTCCTATTCTTATTATTCTATATTACACACTTGATTTCATCATTTTTTCATTTTATTTAGAGAAAACTCTAGCTGTTGTCCTTATGCAAAATAAAAATCAGAACATGGAGCAGCCCATCACCTTCTTCAGTAGAACCATAAGAGACACAGCCTTGAAGTACAAAATTATTGAGAAATATCCCTTGGTGTTATTCAAAGCATTGAAGGACTTCCAGGTCTATATTCTCCACTCTCATGTCATTGTGTATGTCCCAAACGTTGTTGTCAAATATGTGGTTACGTAGAATGATCTTGAAGGGCGGCGAGGTAAATGGATTTTTGCTATGTTGGAGTATGACTTGGAGATCAAGCCTGCAAATTTGATCAAAGCACAAGGCTTGGAAATCATATGGAGGATTAAAATCTACATGCTTTGGACATTGATTTTATTGTTACATTATCTGAGGAGAAAGAGACTGAAACATTACCTGAGGTATCTGAAAATTTTTCTTCATCACCTTGGTATGTTGATATAGTTCATGTTTTGTAGCATTTGTATCCTCCTCCCGGATTGCCAAGTAATAACACTATATATTTGAAGTTGAGAGATCTTAAGTATTGCATCCTTAATAATGTATTGTATTGGAAAGATCCGGGTGGAATGTTGTTGAATTTTTTGGTTGAAGGAGAAGTTGAAAAAGTGATGACTGAATTTCATAAGGGTAACTGTGACGGTCATATTTATTGGAAGACTACAACGAAAAATATCTTGAGGGAGGGTTTATATTGGCCAAGTATATTCTATGATGTCTATAAAACAGTCATGAGCTGTCATGAATGTCAAATCTTTCAGGGAAAGAAAAATCTATTGCCTTTGCCTTTAAAAGCAATTGAAGTGCAAGCACCATTCCAACAATGGGGACTTGACTTCATTGGCGAGATCCATCCTCCGTAATAATCCCAGCATAAATGGATACTCACTACCACATATTACTTCACTAAATGGATTGAAGCCATCCCTACGAGGCAAGCTACTAACACTGTCATTATTCAGTTGTTAGAGAACAATATTTTGTCTTGTTTTGGTTGTCCATACAAAATAATTACTGACAATGTAGCCACTTTTAAGTCCAAGAAAATTATTGACTTTTGTGATAATTATCACATTTGGCTTGGTCATTCTACAACATACTATCCTCAAGGCAACGGGCTAGCTAAATCTTCAAATAAATCTTTAGTGAACATAATCAAGAAGATGCTGCAGCAAAACAATAGAAATTGGCACAAAAAGCTCACTAATGCTCTATGAGCGGATAGAGTTAGCACGAAGAGATAAATCAACACGTCAAATTTCCAGATTGTGTATGGTTTTTACAGGGTGTTCCCTACTTCTTTATTTGTACCAGTGATGAAAATTCTGCAAGGGATCGACAATGAACCAAATGATATATAGTGAAGAATCAACCAAATGATTCATCTACAGTAGTCAAGATACAAAGTATTTAGTCACACTTCAAAGCTTCATGAGAAAATAAAAAATATTTATTATAAAAAGACTAAAGTTTATGATTTTAAGCTTGGATATGTTGTTCTTCGCTGGGATACCTGGAATGAAGACAAAGGTAAGCACAAAAAGTTTAATAATCTATGGAAAGGTCCTTACAAGATCACTGCATTTAGAGGTGATAAAACATTTTTATTAGAGGATCTTGAAGGGCAAGAAGTTCTGGGAGGACCAATCAATGCTTGGTGGCTCAAACATTACCTTACTTGATCATTGAATATGAAGGCCACTTTCATTGTACATATCATTTCAATTTGATGTCCAAGAAATAAGGAAGTTGTTGCAAAAGTTTGAATCCTGAAGAGAAGGCCATGAGAAGTTTACATTAAGCTCATGTTTTCTTTCGAAAATTTCAAAAATTTTCAATCATTTGTCAAGTGAGAGTCAAATCATTTTTTTTTTATAGTCAAATTCATTTCCAAATTTATTTCATCATTTCAAGTTTTTCATAGTTTTTTCAATTTCCAGTTTGGAATCCATTACGAAATGGTAAGGCTACATGATCTATGGTGTTCTTGACACCTCCTGAAGGAGCTTCCATCCCCAGCTGGAGCCAATGTTAGTGTCAACATGTCAGTGATCAAACATACTCTTTCAGTTGTTTTCCTAGAATTCATAAGTCAAATTTTTTAGTATTTTCAAACAAGTTTTCAAAATAAATTTTGGTCACTGAAGGAGTCTAGGTCATAATTTTTTCTCTCCTCATCTCATCCATGGCCATCATCACTTTAAATTTCATCTAATTCATTATCATTTAGAAGACCTAGGTAATTCATTCCATCTCATCTAGGTCTGTTGTCTAGGTGTCATTGTTTTTCCTTTGAAAAGTATAATTTTTCATCAAACAAGGAAAACAATCCTTCATTTCACTCATAAGTCTTTTAAAAGGGGAGCTAGCATACTTAGGAATAAAAAGTAAGACAAGTTGTCTTAGTTAATTTTTTTTTTAATGTCAAAATATTTCAAAAGGAAAAAATGGTCTTATTGTTTCACTATAGGACAAAAACGTCATTTCAAATCTTATAAATGACAAAAGAAGTTCATCCAAACTCAATATTCTATTTTTTTTGCATGGTATATGTTCTCTCTTACCTCCATTAGACTCCTTAGTGGTCAAGGTTTTGAAATCAAGGTGAGAAACTACTCCAAGGAGAACTTTGTTATGCTTATGTAACTTCTGCTACGTTTCTACTCGTCGTTGTTACACTTCTGTAGCAAGTTTCCACACTTCTGGAAGAATTTGTTACATTTATGGAAGCAATTGTTACGTTTGTGGAATATTTGCTACACTTTTGGAAGCAGTTGTTATGCTTATGCTACATGGTGTTACGCTTCTGGAAAGAGGTTAGAATTAGGGTGTTTTTGATCCCAAGCCATTCAAACAAGCTCAAAGCTTGTTTGCATAAGTTGTTGGAGTTCTTACAACAGTCATTTAACTTTCTATACCCTCTTGTGGTCAAATTATTAAGCTTGCTATTGGTTTTCACACTCACTCCATACTCCAATAAATCTTCACTTCTTTATATCATTGAAATTTTCTAGTGAAATAAACCCTAACCCTCCCATCTAACACTATCCTACACCTCCTACATACATCATACTCCCATCTCCCACCATCCATATCCTTCCTAAGAGCCATTTTCACCAAACCCTAATTTCTATTCAATTTTCACAGTGTTAATTGGGAATTTCCTGTGTTTCCCTCATTTGACCACCTTCAGCACATCCATTTCACTTGATTTCACTCATATCATGGACCCAACATGCAAGCCTATCTCCTAATTTTCTTGTATAATTTTCCTTGGCTTCAAAACCCTTCATCTCACCCTCTAAGCCTACCCCATATCTATACTTTGTTTTTCCCAAATTACACTACACATACTCATTCCATCTAACACACTAGGGTTTCATCCTTTCAATGATAGACAAGATGGAGAGTGAGAAGAAAAATGTCAAGGGAGGGCTCCACCTCAGTTTAGAACCCTTCACCATGAAAGAAATCAATGCTTCACCCTTGACCAAAAGATGTTTTGAGAGGAGTGGATGTTTGAGGTTTTGTGAGAAGATCATGGAGGAAGGATATCATCTTCAACTTACAAGATTATTTTCCTCTAATCTCAATATGGGAAAGGTCATCATTGCAGGTGTAGATTTTAACCTATCAGCAGATCTAATTTCTTCATCAACAAATATTCCTAATAATGGAGAGAAGTGGTTCAAGGGCATGGACTTAGACCTTGAAGATTACAAACAAGTTCTCAAACCTCATGCTAGAGAGGAACCAGAGTAACTCTTCCCTTTCAGACACCTCCATAACAAATATGCTCCTTTGATGATGTTAATAATAAATTATTTTACATGTGAAGGAATACCTTCCAGGTTGTATAGGTACCATATCAGGTTTTTTATGCATTTCACCTCTATCAAATCACTTGATTTGCCACATTACTTGTACAGGAGTTTGATCAAAATGACTGAGAAGGTTTAGAGTAGAAAACAAGATCATTACCTAAGTATTTTTCACCATGGTTTGGTCAAACTCATTGTGTTTCATCACCTTTCATCCATCAACATGACTTGGGAAACCTCCATAGAAAGAATAGCAACAACACCCACCACTAGCCCTCATTTCATGCATAGTACATCATCACCATCACTATTAACACAACCAATGGAGGTTGGCTCTTCCATAATGCAAATTCAGATTTCAGAGGCTCCTAGGGTTGTTGAGTTCACTCATACCTATTAGAAGGGAAATATACATGCATTTTCGCCCAAATCTATCAAAAGTGTGCTTACACTTGACACTATTGTTGAATAAGTGAAATAGAGGAGTAGCCTCTCATGCATCAAGATGAAACACCTTTGAATCAACATAGTGAACCAACGCCATTGGAGATTAAGGTAGCAGATTAGGTTGAGATCAAATAAACTTAGGATATCATTAGGGAGAAGGAGGAGGAAATAACAGAGTTGAGGAGGATATTACCCATTGCTAATTCTTAAATCACTTTCCTAAAACAAGAGAATTTTCAATTCAAGGTGAAGAAACTGTTACAAATCAAACCTAAGCTAGACCTAGTGGCAGATAAAGGTAAAGGTAAGAATATCGTAAATTTTGATCAAATGCAAGACATGGAGACTTCAACACAACCAAGAAGGAAAAATACAAGAGGCCTCAAAAGGGCACTGGAGCTAGAACGACAGTCAGCTCATTCACCTAAAGAGTTGACCTTTAATGAGCTAATAGCTTTGGAGATCAATCAAGACATGGAAATTTGGTTGGAAAGGGTAAATGAATATTTGGAGAAGCTCTTGAAGAGATATAAGAGAGACAACAACCTCCAAAGACACATGGCAAATCACTATCGCACCAGGAACAAAATTTCACAAATAAGGCTAAAACAACTAAATAAAACGCTAAAAGAAACTCTAATGAAGCTTAAAGATAAGGATAGATTAGATTTGATGGATGAAGCTTCCTTGGTTGTTTAACCCATCACTCATAGGTGATACAGAACGAATTTTGAGAAATTTTGGTATTTTTTGTGATTTTTGTACAAATCTAGAAATTTCCTCTCCACAGAAGTGTAACAAACTTTTGCTACGCTTATTTTAAGGGCATCCAAATTATGATTTATTTATATGGCTGGATGAATTTTGATGAGTAGATCACAGATTAGGAACCCTATTTTCATGAAAGGCTTTAATTTTGCAGAAAAGGCCAAAAAACCACTCGTTTTCTATGCTTCTGCCACTTTTTTGGAGGCCTTGCTATGCTTCTGGAGTAACCTTGGGAGAATGAACTTTTGGAGGCCTTCCCATTGGTAATTTTTCAAAATTCAAGATGTTTTGGAAACTAGAAACATAGTGCTAGTTGAACGTTCTTTCATAATTTTTTTTTTACTCTTAAAAGTTTCTCAAAAATGGCTTCAAACTTCTACTCCGCTTCTATAAAATTCTGCTACGCTTCTGTTAGAAATGTTACACATCTGCATGGGATTCCTCAAGACACTTGTCAAGCTCAGAAAATGTCAAAAAATCGAGGTTTTTTTGTCCTATGAGTTGGAATTAGAGTAATTTAGTTGGTTTTTTCCACTTATCATGATGTAACATGTAATTTAATGTAAGGGACACACACTCCTAGTTCATAGCTGAATTTTAGGGAATGGTTTCTAACCTCCCTAGAATCTAGGAAATGACTCATCTCATGTATTTATGATGCATTTTGGATAGGATTTTGACCTGATGAGGTGTCATGGTTAATATTTTCTATAATTAGACTCTCTTTAGTCTTTTATTGGGTTCGATAGTCTTATTTTGCAGTGGAGCTATTGTAACATCATTTTGGAATGAAATCAACGACACTCTTACAAAACTTGTGTTGAGAATCTTGTGGTATGCATTGGAGCATTTTTTCTTCCTCTGTATGTTTATCTATTCATGTTAAATGATATATTTTCCTCTTTCAGATACATCTTTCCATGTGTTTATCTTGTAATTTTATAAGCATAAATCATGTCTGTTCATGCTATGTTTTAGACAACGTTTACATGATATGTCTATTTACTTCTAAATCAATGAATTCACCTCAGTGCTCATTCATACTCTCTATCACTTCATCCTACTCAATGACCAATTAAGCATGCTTTAAAAATACCTATCTAGCCTCACACATTCTTTTCAAATTGACCTTGGAATTCAGACCTAAAAACCCTATACCTAGCCTTCTCACTGACATTCCTATCGAGCACTTAAAACATAAAAAAAATCCTATTTAATAAGCTTACATACCTAGCCTAAGATTAATATATATTCATTCATTCCATTAACTTCAAAGTGACAACGAGAGAGCCCTCTTTGGTCCTGGTAGGGCTAGCTACCTAACCTAAAGCCTGGTCTGTGGTTACCTTCCTTCAATCCCATTTTCAGCCTTGGGAAGTTGGGGGGAGTGATAACATCATGTCAGTTCCAATTACTTAACTATACATGGGGAGTTGAATCACATAATACTAGCCTCTCGTCACATGTTTACTGAAACTTACTAGTTAACTTGGGTAAATGTGGGAGGACAGTGTTACAATTAGCTTAACGATAAACCCAATATTTTAATTTTTAAAGTGAATAAGGATAATTCTACCATTATAATGAATTATTCTAAATATGAAGGTAAATTACTTGATCTTCTTTCCTCTTCCTATTCTAAACCCTTTTTAAGGAATCCAATCGACCAAAATACAAACCTTGTTATTAAAGCCATTAAGTCTTCCTCTCTTTATGCTTCCATATATAAACAACTTATCCATCATAAATCTCAACTCCCAAAATATATGGGTAACCTGAAATTCACAAGAAACACATCCCTTTTAGACCCATTTTCAATGCCATTGGAGCCCCTAACTATTCCCTAGCCAAATTCCTAATAGAGAAAATTAAACCATTTAGAAGCCAAACCTCTTGTTTTATTAAAGGTTCTTCTTAATTCATCCATTGAATTCATAATCTCCATCTAGATGAGAAAGAAATCATGGTTATCATTTTTATGTATTTTATTTATTCACCAAAATCTATGTTCTTCAAGCTTTTAACCTCTTACCAAGTTGTTTTAACTCGAAACCTTAAAGCTCATTGATATTTTCCTTACATCCAAATTCTTTACATCCAAAGGAGATTATATGAAATAATTAAAGGCATATCCATGGGATATTCCTTGTCCCCATTGGGGCCATAATTTTCATGAAAAATTTGAAGCTATAACATTAAACGAATTATATCTCAAGCCAAGGTGTTGGTTTTATATTTTGAATGAAACATTCATCATTTCCCCCCATCCTTATTCCCTTCACTTTTTTATCATATTAATAATATATTCCCCCTCTAATAAATTTAACAGGAAAACCCAAAAGGACGACATGAAAACTCATTCTTGTTCCTAGATGGTGTAGTCACTTACCAACTAGATGGCTCTCTTTCCACCAAGTTTATTAAAAGGTTACTCATACAAATAGATACCTTCATTATTAATCCCACCATCACCTTGTTGAAATTTTTTTGGAACTTAAAACTCCTGCAACCAAAACTATTCAATTTTTTTTTCCTCATTTCCAAGACAACGAAATATCCCTCCTAGCCAAAAATACCATGTTGGTGGATGTTCTCTTTCACTATGACATCCCCTGTAGGTTAATTCCTCTTTTAAACATTTCCCTGCAATTATTTAAACATAAAATAAAATGTCTAAGTGAAAGGGACACATATTCTAGAGCTCAGGGAAGGGAGAATGCTCGAGGAATATCGGAATATTTAATTTCAGGAGGTTGAACTACCTACCTTAAATGAGTTGAATGATAGGTTTTTAATAAGGGATAAATGTGTATTAAATTCTGTTGAAAATAAGGATATGCCTATGTTCATTTTGGGGAAAACAATAAGCAATAAATGACAAAAATGTAATGAATGGAATGGGCTACGTGGATCCTCAGGGAGGATAGATGGTTAGTCAGTGGAAAATGACCATGAGAGTGGAGGTTGGGAAAGGTGGTGGAGATATACGATTCATGGGAATAGGAAAGGGACTCGAGGGCATACAAAGGAAGTGATTGTAGGTTGAGAGAATCCTATTGAATTAATTGGAGGCATAGAGGCTCTTATTAAAGTGATTGGAGGCTGAAAGGCTCCTGTCGAAGTGTTGGGAGGCATAGAGGCTCTTGTTGGGAAAATAAATGATGTGATATTTATAGAGAATGAATAAAAAAGTAGTAGGCTGATAGGCTCCTTGGAATATTCATTCTTCCATTTAGAAGGGGTAGAGTTAATGTAGGGATAAAAAATGAAATAAATTCCTCACGAAGAGGAAGGAAACAAAAAGAGGAAACTCGATAGAGAGGGAAAAATCAGACTGGAAATAGAGAATTTGAAGAAGCCAAGAGGAATTTATGATGGAGGATAGAGATTAATGGATTTCTAAGGAATGATGAAGCCACCAAGATTGGTTTTCCTTGGACTGAATAACCCACTGGGAAGTGTGTGGATTGATGAAACTACTAGATTGGGGAAGACACAATTAAGTAATTTTGAGGGTTGATGAACCACCAAGAGCTCTAGTGGGGATGAAGCTTTGGTACTTGACTCGCTGATGAAGTACTTGGAGAGGTGATATATTTACCCATCAATAGCTTATCCAGCTGAGGAACCTTCCCATGTTAAACTCTCATCCTCATGTGGTTGCCTGAGGGATAAGCAAACCACCTAGTGTGTCTTACCTCGGGAACCATTGGGAAGCTTGTAGTATGAATATACTACTCATTTATCAGTATCTTTCCAGTTAAATAACCTTCCCATATTTTCATATTGAACTCTCATCGTATTATAATTGTGTAGTGGCTTGTATAGGGTTAAAGAAACCACCAAGAGTGGCTTGCCTTAGGATTGAAGAAACCACTAGGAAGATTGTGGTATGAAAAACCTGTTGATTTATCAGTAGATTTCCACTAAAGAACCTTCCCATGTCATACTAATATTACTATCCTAGTTTAGAGATGTGATTCTCTATGTTTATCAAATACCCCCTATGATGAAGCTATTCGAGATCAGGCCCTGTGGCATGCTTGTGGGAAAACTATTGAGAACAATTAAGGGAATTAAATGCCTATGCATTTGGTCATTTGAATGTATTTTGGGTAAAGGTGGGTTACCTTGGAGGCCCTATTTTAGTTGGAAGAACTAATTTACATTGTTGAGGACTCCTTCTCAAGCATTAGAATGTGGCTCGAGGGTGACTATTGAAAGAAAGGATTGGTTGTAGTGTGTCTAAGGTTGGGTGGCGAGTTTCAGTCCTGATCTAAGTTTCCAAGCCTTTCAAATTATAAGATAAGTGATACTCAAGAAATTGAAATTTAATTTTTAAAATGTGTTTAATGTATTGTCTTAAGAACTGTATTGATATTGATTTAATGTGCTAGTTTATGCTTATGATCTAATATGAAATGTGATTTCTTACACATTTGAGGAATGCTGACTTCTTGTAAGGTTCTTGGGTAAATGAATGAATCCCTGTATGTTATTATGACATGGTTTTATGTTTATTATCATCCCAGGAGATTGGTATACCTTTGAATTATTATGAACTTGTTTATGTTTATTATTAGCCTAAGAGGCCTATAGACATATGAGTTGTTATGAGTGTGAAATTTGTGAAATGGGGTTAAATATGAATGGAGGAATAGATATATGTTGTACTTATTTTGTAGTTAAGGGATTGGATAATAAGCCTTGTTCTTTCAATGTTAAGCTCATATGAGATAGTGGGTTTAATGGACATGGGTGAGTATCGATAAGCTCATGAAGGATAGCCTATATGTTAATGTGCACTTGCATCATAAGTTCAAGAAGGATATCTCCAAAGAGCTTCACAACAACAAATAAATGTATATATGGTTGTGCATAGCTAAGCCCTCAAGGAATTAATGAGTTTAGCCCTTGAGTTGAAATATGCCCATGCATTATAGAGAAATGTGTTTGGGCTCAAGGGTTGACAAAAGCTCAAACCAAAGTACACATATATGCTATAGGGGATGGAGGTTCAAGCCTTGGAGTAGTAAGCGATCTTGAGCTTAAGCACCCATGCAAACAAGTGCTACAACCAAGCATTGGGGAGGTCTCGACAACATACGTTAAATTTTCAAGTGACAAGAAGTTTGTCGTCCTAGAAGAAATTATCCTAGATATTTTAATAGGAGGCTTGGATGACCCCATCAATATTATACTTTCGGGACCACACGGTGCTGAGGGGACCACTAGGAGGTGAAGTTGTAAAAAAAAGGAGTCCACGAGTGTGAAGACCTCGTGTGATTGGCTGAAGGCTTATTCGACAATGTTGAGGCGGTGATAAAGTAGAATGGGGTTTTGTGTAACCTTGGAGGTTCTTCCCTAGAAATTTAAAGGGGGCACTGCAAAGGATACCACTGCTATTTTATTATCGCGGTGAGGTGGAAAATGGGGCTCGCGCATTGTAAGCTTATTGAATATATGTGCTATGATTGTGGAGGCTGTGATCCTCGACATGAGTGGGTTAGAAATTTTTATAACATAACCTAACATGATTTGGTAAACAATTTCAATGTAGGAAATGGCATGGATAACCGCGTGGGTACCATGTGGTAGGTCGAGTGATGTGGCACTATTTGATAGGATAGGATTTAATTGGACATGTATTTTAATATGGGATTTGGATTGAGAAAAAAATTATATCATTGGAAAGGTCTCGATGAGACAAACACAATAATGTTATCCATTTTAAGTTTCGAATAAGTCAAAGAATATTGAAAAAATTTATACCCCATTGGCTTAATTAGAATTTGGAGGTTGGGACATCGGAGTAACTACCTCCTTCTACCATTAGTAGGGGATAGGTATAGTAGGGGGTATGTTACAGAGTGGTATCAAAGAAAAGGTTCAACATTATACCTTTGGATATGAAATTGGTGCCATGTTACCGAGTTAACAATGCAAAATATTCATTATTGGATCTCCAAAGATGAGTATATCTAAATATTTGAGTGTAATATAAGAATATGATTGTATTCTACTTATAAAATTTTATTTTAGATTGCATGATGTTTCTAAAATATTATTCTATAAAATTCATTAACATTGCATGTGTTTTCTATATTGCATCTTGGAGGTCTAGATAGTCTATTGACGTGACCTTGACACTTATGATCCCTTCAATTGTTGCAAGATTTTTGGCATGAATGGTTGTTTGTAGTGTACCAGTATTGTTGGTTAGATGGAGTGTCTTTTCATACTTGGAATGAAAGTGTCTTTTCATACTTGGAATGAAAGGTGGATGTGAATATTCACATGATATGAGGGATTAGGGAAATCCCCGTGTTTCTTGTATCTGCTAGTATTCCTTAATTCTATTGAATAAATGTATATGCTAACTGGGATGTGAGAATTCCATGGTTTTTTTTCATGTGTAAAATATCATCGATGGATTGGAGGCATGATATTTTGTGATACTATTAGAGAGTGATATGTTATTTTAATTTATTTCTTGTGCAATTAGGTGTTGGGTGTAGCACTGTGATTGAATAATCATGTATTGATTGCAAGTTGCATGCATACCCATGCCACATTTCATAAATGTGATAATTATAGATTATAAAGATGATAGATGGCCTTATAATTTACTTTTGAGATTTTATATGCCACAATTGTTGGCCTTATCAATAAGGCCAATCTTTAAAAAAAAATTGATAATGTTGGTTGATATGGAAGGTTGATTTTAACTAACTGTAATGGTTTTCATAAAAAGACTAATATCTAAAATCTATGACATAATGATGGTAAGCATGCTACTATGTGTTATCCAATATAACACTTAGGATTATTCCTTGAGTCAGTTTGTTAAATTAGTTAGGGTTTTGAATTTTCTCAAAATAAAGTTCATGTAAAAAGGTCATTTTTGTCATATAGTTAGTTTGTAGGGTCATTTTAAATTTAAGTAGGGTTAACCATAAAGGTGAAAATAAAATCTTCCATGGGTGTTGGGCGTATTAGGTCATGATTGGCATTTTAACAATTTTGTAGGAATATGTAGCAACTCCAGTTAGAAAAACCGAGGGTTTGCTATGGAAGTTCCTGACACTTCCTTACCGGATCCCTCTCTTCAAACACTTGTCCCGCTACGAAAGTTTGTTGTTGCGTTAACGGTAATTTTTTTTTTTAAAGGGTTGTGGTTAGAGTCATGGAGGGTCATGAATACATGATTTTTCCTTTATCGATTATTCCCAAAATGCTCAAACCATATAACTTCATTCCTACATCGTTTTTCTTTCCACTTTAGAATGGTTTTATTTTCATTAGCTCGGTCTTGTTGTCATTAGAAACTGGTTTTTTTGTCATAAGTTTGGTTTCCTATCATGTAGATGGTCTTACTACCTTTAGGGAAGAGTCAAATGTTGTCAAAGAAGCTATAGTTGTCTTTAGGGGCATTTGCAAGTGGAAATTAAATCTCAATGTGTTGAAGCCATGGAAGCTCAAAAAGCAACAGTATAAAGGAAGTTTAGTTGTAAGATATGAAGTTATTGTAGGAGGATCCTGCTTTCACTCAAGCATTTTCCAGTGTGGGGTGCCTTTGTTTCTGTCAGAAGCTTCAAGGTTACGATGGGAAAATTCCAAATAATTTGCCATTAATTTCATAGGGACATAATATAAGGTGGGTATGTTGAACTTTGTAGTGTCCCCTAACACCATTTCTCATGCTACATAAATCCCTAGGCCTGGATAAATGTGGTTTAAAGTGAAAAAGTTTCAATTGCAGAATTGTGATGAGTTTCTTAAGGAATATCACAAATGGATTGATATGACTACAGGCATATCCAGAACTTGCCTCAAAGAACATTTTTCTAAACTCCTAATGGTCATTCAGAAGTACTTCACATGTGAAGGCAGGTTCAACATGGTCTACCAATACCATTTCAAATTGCTACTGCATTTCACAAGTAAAAACCCCCTAGAAATTCCTTTTATCTGTTTAGAAGTTTGGGAAAGATGGCTGACAGGTTACAAGCCAAGCCTGGTGCTAGTAATACCTTTGTTTTCCCTCACGGTCTCATTAAATTGTTGGTTGTTGAAGAGTTAAATAGGTTGAACAAAGATTGGATCACATTTTTATTTTTAAGTGGCTATGAGTTAGATACTGCCACCACTAGGAAAACTTCAAAGTCCCAATCAATAACCCCCAGGGAAGAAAAGAAACCTAAAGAAGGGCTTGTAGCTGAACATGTAGCAGAACTTGTGGCAGTAGTAAAGACTTCTAGAAGCACCAAGAGGAGGGTGACTAGAAGTCAAAGGAAAGGGAAGGGAAAACTATATGATATCCTAGAAGCTATTGATATTGAAGAAAGTACAATTCTGCAGCCTATAGAGATCATAGAGGCAGAAACTAAAAAGAAGAGTAAGAGAGCAAAGAAATTAAATTTTACACAAGAGGGTCAAGGTTTTGTTTTCAAACCTAGGAAGCCTATCACAAGGTCACAACAACTAGCTGAAAAGATAATTGAGGTGCCTTCAGCAAAAACAGAGCCAACAAAGAGGAGGAAAGGCAAAGATCATGTACAAGAAAAAAGTGAAATAGAGGTTTTACAAGAATAATTAAGGGAATCTAGGGAGGATGTGATAGAAAATAAACTATTGTTTAAGGAGTTAGAAGAAGATATATCAAAGAAGCATGATTTCAATGAAAACATTGGAGAAGAAGCTAGAAAAATGGTGAAGAGGACTCTGCCTTTGCATAGAATGATGAAACACATGTACAGAAGGAAAAAATGGTTGCAAGCAGACAGGAAAAAGTTTCAAGGACAAGTAAAAGTATTAGAAACTCATATTGAAATGATCAAAGTGGAACTTGCAAAGAGAAATCTCAAGATTATTGCTTAAATAGATGACCCTCCTTGAACATGATAAAACCCTTAATTTTTTCCTATGTTATGTTTAACCAGTAGTTTTAGTAGTATACAGACTTGGACAACTATTAGGAGTGATAAGGAGGCACGAGAAACCAAGAGAAAGAAAAAAATCATAAATTTGACGTTTTCGTAGCAACTCCCCATAGTTAAGCCGAATATTTGCTACGAAATTGTTGTAGGTTTTCATGGAGGAAAATACAAGTTTAAACCTCAGCCAAGGGAGTGCTAAAGGCATGTGTTTAACTAAAAAACATCAATGAAGACCCCAGAATTTTCAGAAAGGTTAGATTGGTAGCAAAAATTTGTTTTTTCATTTGCTACCAAAGTTTGCTACAAAACTGCCTAACTCTGTTTTTTCTGTGTTCAAATTTTTTTATTAGTTTCTGGGAAATCAGACAACAAGGAATTAGATGAGCTACAAATCATAAAATTTTCCATATCATCAGCCCATGGAATCCTATGTTTCAGGAAGACAGGCCAGCAGGTCAACCAGGTCAACATCCACGTGGCAAAGGCTCAACATTCCAACACATTTCAACAGTTGGTTGCTTTCGATGAGGGTTGCGAACAATATTCATTGAGTAAATGATAGGAGACTCCTTTTTGTATTCAAGTTAAAACAAAAAATATCCCTAAAAAGGCTCCATGTTTTGTAACTCAATTAGAATTAGGTCTCTTAAATATGCATCGATCTATCCCATGTGGCAGATTTTTGTTATGAAGAATTTTCTCTATATATGTGTAACTTTTTCACTTTGAAGGGGTTGATGGATGATGTGAGAGGACCACTTTTGTAAAAAAATTCTTCAGTTAATATACATTTGCAGCAGACTGTCTTTTGACCTGAGATTATGTTTGGCTTATATGTTTTATATGTTGTTATCAGTTTCATATAAATTTGATTACTTGGAATTCATGTCAGGTGCTCCAACTTCCTTCATTTGCTATGTTTTACTGTAAATGTTATTTCACACCATTTTAAAGAAAAAATTGCCCCAAATTCCATGAAATTAGTGTTGTTTGTAATTGATTTTCCTTAATTGAATCCATGCCTAATGGTGGCAGTCATCACATTCTCTTTCACCTGAAAAATCACATGAAGTAGAAACATAGTTAGCGATCTGCAAATTAATTTTTTTTTGGAACATTTTATTGTTTTCCTTGAGAGAGCCCTTTTTGACTAGAGGGGATAAATTCCAGTCAAAATTTGGTTTGAAATAGTTATTCTTGGTTGGAGGTTGACACAGCCTAGCCTATCTAGCCTAGTGATAACATTTTGGTGCGTATGTTGGGAGTCAAAAGTTGCATTATCTTGGGTGATTCTTTTCAAAGTAACTGAGCTCTTGAAGGTAGTAGGAGATCACACAATTCGAGGTTGTACTTCTACCTTGGTGACTCCACTGGAATCTTCAGCTTAAACGTGGCTTAAAATAATATTCATATGAGGAGAAATCCATATCCTAATCAGCCATAAATAGTTGATGATCTAGAGAAAATTCTCAGAGGTATTGGTAGCTCATCAAAATCAAGTACTCCATACCTCTTAAGAGCTTCATATTTACCTTCTGGAGGTGTTCAAAATATTGAAGACATAGGGTTTGATAAAAATTTTGAGCAAACACTTTTAGATCTAAATCAAAAAATGAATTAACAAAAATTGTTTTAGATCTACAAATATTAGGGATAGACACTACATCTGTTGTTTGCAAAGAAGATAAATAAGGGTTTTGGGAAATTGTCACATCAGAATTATCATTAGAGCAGGAATATTTAGAAAAATTAAAAGAGCTTGATCCATTTGAATTCCTGTTGAAAAGAAGATTTGTGTCCCTATACCTGAGTGGAGTTATTTTATCTCTGAATTGAAGGTTCCTGTAACTCAATTTTCTAACATCACATATGATTTTACTACTACTCCTACTAGTTTGATAACTACTTATTCTATTGTAGTTGTCTCTAGTACATCTATTGTTGTCATTTCTACAATGGCAAGAGTTCCTCCTCCTCCTCCTCTTATAGGCCCTACTAGATATTCCTCTCTTTTCTTGCCTATTGTACTTCATGATCTACCATAGGGATATTGTACTAGGATAAATACCTTTGGAGGTGAGGAGGGAATTACTACAGAACAACATGTTGACCAATTCAATGACTTTATAGACCTAGAGGAGGTAGATTATGAATATGCTAAAATGAGATTTGTTGTGCAGAGTTTCATTGGTGAAGTGAGAAAATGGTTTAAAGCCTTAACCCCAACAAGTATACAAAATTGGGATCAATTAGAAGATAGTTTTTTAAGGAAATGGGGAAGTAAGGTAAATCTTGTCCAAGCATTGACTGAATATAACAAATTGAAGAAAGCAAGCAATGAGTTAGTGCAAGATTTTTCGAAAAGTTTTAACAAAGTTTACAATTACATTCCTACTCATATAAAACCTCCCCAAGGGGTTGCCCAATTGCATTATGCTAAATCTTTTGGTCATGAATTTTCAATTTTCTTGAGATAGAGGGAGTCTTCCACTTTGGACGATATGAAAAATGATGTTGTTAAGGTGGAAGTTAACATGGCAGCAACAAAAAGGTCCAAGTTTGGAAAGGAAGAGTAAAAGAGGAAAAACAACACTCTACATCTTCAGAATTGAAATTTGACAGCATGATGAAAACCATGGAAAGACTTATGGATAGACTAGCACTTGGAGACAATCCTCCTATTGCACAACCAGAAACACAAATCAGAAATACACACTTTAGAAGACCTCAAATTTAGCAGAGACCAAGAGAATAGATAAATCAGCTTGATCAACAAGTTAGGCCCCCTTTCCAGGAAAATATAGTAGATGAAGAAGAAATGCAGCCATAAATTCAAGAAGTTATAATACACTATTTGGATGTGGATGAATCAGGGATGTTTTTAACTAAAGAAGAGCACAATGAATCTAGTAATGACATAGGAAATGATGAAACTGAAAAACAATCAGAATACTTGAAAGGATATCAACATGCCATTTTTGAAATGCAAAAACAATATAATCTTAGGAATAAAAATGTTCCTACAGTAGCCAAAATTGCCTCAGCTTCCATGAAAGCATTGTTGTTTGTAATTGATTTTCCTTAATTGACTCCATGCCAAATGGTGGAAGTCATCACATTCTCTTTCACCTGCAAAATCACATGAAGTAGAAACAAAGTTAGGCATCTGCAAACTAAATTTGATTTAGAACATCTCCTTGAGAGAGCCCTCTCTGACTGGAAGGGCTAACTTCCAGTTAAAATTTGGTTTTAAATAGTTATTATTGGTTACATGTCGACACAACCTAACCTATCTAGCCTAGTGATAACACTATGTACAGATATGCATTTCAGATTTTCAAAACGATGATGATTTTGTAACTGTGAAATGTATGAATGAAGCTAATGTGTTAGATTGTTTATCACTGATTTTTAAAATTGTATATTTTTTTCTAACTGGTCATTAAAATTGTATATTTGTTTGTAATTTATCATTAAAATTGTAGATGTTGTGACTTCGTAAAGAGTGATATTTAATTAATGTGGGCCTATTCTAAATGTTTTTTTGGCCTTGGTCCATGGGTTGAATTTAATTTATGTTGTTGGTCTTGGTAAGGAGACTAGATTTATTTAATAGTGACATTGTGGGGCAACATTCTTGGCATAACACGACAAGGAATTAACTAGTATTTATTTTTAAGTAATGATGCTAACAAATTAATGTATATGGTTGTGCATAGGAAGATTGGTACAATAAGAAAAGAGTGGGTTGTGTGAAGTATTAGGAATTTGAACTAGCAGTGTACCATGCTGGAAGAGAAATGAGGAGGAGAGGACATTCTCTCAAGACACTCTGATAACCATTGAAGGATCCCTCCTAGGAGAAATCGGAGGGGCACTACAAATTTAAAACATTTCTTGAAACCTTGGATATGGCTCGAGTTGAGATTTTACACATGACATATTGAAAACATCAGAGCTTATGGTATTAGATGCTTTTGGTAGAATTTAATGTTATATGTTTTGTCCCTTGTTATTGGCTTTGTATTTTTCTTTAAATTGCTTGATTGTTGACCATATGCATGACCATGATACCCTGTTGTGATTTTTTGTATTTTTGTGATGAACTCGATTTGCGTTTGATTTTATTCTTGTCTTTTCCTTCTATGTTTTTGGCATATTAGGAAATTTTTTGGCCGCGAAAGTCAAGTAATGGTGCTTTAAGGAGGAGTTGAGTGAAACCCAAAAAGAAATATGAGACCCAAATGAAGCCCGATGCATGAATGAAAGGTAAGTGAAGGTAGGAAGGAAGAGAATGATAACCAAGTAGGTTGGTTGAGTTCATGGGAATAATTGGACAAGGACATGAAAACCATGTGATTGGCACAAAAGATAAATTTTATAAGCCTTAAAAGGTTGTGTGGATGATATATATGTATACAAACACACACACAAATGCATATCTTTTATTATGATTCAATGAAGGAATGATGATGTTGTAATAAAATATATGCAGGCTGAAATTTGTCGGTGTGTGAACATCTCAAGCAAAGAAATTAAAATTATAATGAAATGTTGATTATTGCAACAACAATAATGTAATAGTGATGATAATAATAACAAGGTAGAAAAGTAAAAAGAAAGGAATTTGGGCAACAAATTCCTGAGTCAAATTGGGATATGTTGTTCTCAATTCTATGCATGCTTTGCAAAGGTGCAGGGAGTTCTCTCAACTTTGATCTCATGGAAATATGTGAATATGTGCTATAATTACAAACTTGTTGATGACTAAAAAAATATATGAAATTCCATTGTGACTGACAGGGCTTATCAGAGATCATTCTTGTGAAAGAAAGATCGATTTCTCTCATGAACTTAATACATGAATTGATGGCATGCTTAAGATTCTGGGTTTTGTGAGGAATTAATTGGGAAAGAGAAAACCTTGGATGATTTACAATGGTTTGGTATTGAACTAATTTGGTTTCGCTGTGATGAAAAATAAGTCATATTGTCGAGATATCCTCATGGAGAAGTCAACTCATGAGGGTGTGTTTTAAATTTGTTGTAATATTATTTATGATGAATCTCATGAGATATTGTATGCCATGATGTAGGAAATATTTAGAATACCTAGTTTGGGTGAATGAAGCTATCTGAAATGTTAAACAAAAACAACTTGAAGATACCATAGTTTGCAAAAAAATCACCAATAAAATTTCAAAAGAGAAACTAAAAGATGGTAAATTTAATGGGTATATATATCCATTGAGTTGTTGGGAAAGAAATTGTGTATGTAACAACTAAATGTAAATGCGATGTAAATATAAATCTCACTGTCGTTGTGCTTGGGTTAATCATGTTTTCTTGGGTATTTGGGAATGAGAACATTGAGGATGGTGTTCCTCCAAAGGGGTGGGGATTGTGAAATCCCCTTTGGGCTAATTCCCCTTTTAAAAATTTCTTTTTAATTATGTAAACATAAATTAAAATGTTTGAGAGAAAGGGACACAAATTCCACAGCTTGGGGAAGGGAGAATGCTTAAGGAAGTTGGGAATATTTAATTTCATCATGGAGGTTGAACTTCCTACCTTAAATGGGATGAATAATATGTTTTTAATAAGGTCCAAATATGTATTAAATTTGGCTTAAAGGAAAAGCCCATTTTATTGTTGGTAAAAAATTATAAGTAAGAAAGGGAAAAAAATTAATGAAGGGGATGGAGCGTGTTGTCCCAGGAGGAGAGGATGCGTGGATCCTTGGGGAGGACAAAAAATTTGTCTATGGAAAACGACCACGAGAGTTAATGCCAAGAAAGGTGGTGGAGATACATAATTCATGGGTATAGGTAGAAGACTCGATGACATATAGAGGAAGCAATTGGAGTTTGAGAGGCTCTTGTTGAAGTAATTGGAGGCTGAGAGGCTCTTGTTTAAGTGATTGAAGGCCAAGAGTCTCATTTTGGGTAAATAAATAATGTGTGGTTTATAGAGAAAGAATATAAAAGTGGTGTGAGGTTGAGAGGCTCCTAGGAATATTCATTCTTCCATTTGGAAGGGACAAAGTAAGAGAAACCAGGAAATTATTCATAAAGAGGAAAGAAACAAGAAGAGGAAACTCAACAAAGAGGGAAAACTCAGATTGACAATAGACTATTTGAAGAAGCCAAGAGGGTTTATTGGTGGAGGATAAAGAGAACTGGCTTGCTAAGGACTGTTGAAACCAACAAGAATGGTTTTAATTGGACTGAAGAACCCACTAGGAATTTTGTGGACTGATGAAGTATTAGATTGGGTAGGAGACACTTAGTTATTTGTGAGAGTTGATGAGCCACTAGGAGTTTCCTTAGGGATGAAGCTTCAGTGCTTGACTCACTTATGAAGTACACAGAGAGGTGATATATTTATCCATTAGTAGGTTATCTAGCTGAGGAACCTTCCCATGTTAAATCTAATCCTCTTTTGGTGTCTTAGGGACAGAAGAAACCACCTAGTGCAGATTGCCTTGGGAACCACTGGGAAGCTTGTGTTTTGAAGAACCTATTAATTTATCAGTAGCTTTCCAGCTTAAAAACCTTCCCATATTTTCATACTGAGCTCCCCTCCACTTGTAATTGATGATTGGCTTATTTATGATTGAAGAAACCACTAAGAGTGAATTTCCTTAGGACTAAAGAAACCACTGGTAATCTTGTGGCTTGAAGAACTTACTAATTTATCAAATAGATTTACACAAAATATCCTTCCTATGTCATGCTAATATTACTCTCTTGGTTTAGAGATGTGATTCTTTGTTTTTATCAAAGACCCCCTATGATGAAGTTGCTCGAGATCATGCCCTGTGACATGATAGTGGGAAAAATTTCGAGAAAAATTGAGGAAGCCCCTATGCATTTGGTTATCTGAATGACTAGTGGGGAAAGTTGGGTTACCTTTGGAGATGTATTCTCGATCTCAGTTTCCATACCTTTAAAATTATAATATAAGTGATACTCAAGCTCTTGCACTTGAATGTTCAAAATGTGTTTACTATGTTGGCTTAAGGCATGTATTGATATTGATTTAATGTGTTAGCTTAATCTTGAGATATAATATGAAATGTGATTTGTTGCACATTTGAGGAATGTTGATTTCCTATATTTTTCTTGGGTAAATGAATGAATCCTTGTATGTGATTATGATATGGTTTTATGCTTATTATCAACCCAAGAAAACCAATATATCTTTGAACTACTATGAGCTTGTTTTTTATTATTATTAGCCTAAGAGGCCTATAGATCTTTGAGATATTATGAGTGTGAAATTGTCCAAATGGTCTTAAATATGAAAGGAGGAATAGGTCTCTGTTGTATTCATTTTGTAGTTAAAGGATTGGCTAATAAGCCTTGTTCTATAAATGTTAAGCTCAGATGAGGTACTGTAGTGTTTATATATATATATAAAGCCCATATTTTCATTCATATAAAATGAGCAAAAATTAATTCTGCGTATGCACTCATGTTTGCATTCACTGGAATCTACCATGATCCCACAGGAGGCAAAAAATATAACATATAGTTCCCAAAGAATACAATATCTGTCTGCAAAAGTTAACGACCCAAAAAATAAGTTGTATAAATATAACTTCCAATATGTTTGGTCATTGTGCATGGAGCACCAACATATATAAAATATGGCTTAAAAAAAAAAATTTCATATACAAAGTGTCCATCAACATAAATAAAATATGTACAACAAAAAATTAAGGTAAGTGAAATCAGCCATGATCATTGGGAACTAGTTCCTCCACAAAAGGATGATGGAAGAAATGATGTGGAGTAGGACCACCAAACCCAATCACTTGCCAAAGTCCCCAATCCATTAGTAGGCCCTATTTATAAAACCTATGAGTAACCTTGTTTCGTTCCCCGAAGAAGGAGGAGTGTTCGCCAAGACAAAAGCAGAAGTTGAAGTGGTCACCTCTGAGACTGTAGATTCTAAAACCAAGGGATCAATGTATATATCACTCGGAACAACATAGCCTAGGGACACCTGTGGCTCACCATCAAAAACCTCCTCCAAGAAACTGTCCTCAATCACCTCCTCTCGATAGGCCACTCACTACTTTTTTGGAGCCAAATCCAAGCCCTCAAACTGATGAAATGGTAAATTGTATATTTGCACTAAATGACCATACTTTTGACACCTTCTATACCGGAAAGGAAACCCTTCATAGTCCAAGAGTTGAAGACGATACCCATCAATTTCAATGATAATTTACTATGCAACTTCTTACGTAGGTCCAAACATACCATAATATGAGTCACATACAAATCCCTTGACTCCACGAAGGAGTAATAATATTCAAAGAAACATATAATGTTGTTCCCTAGGTTATAAAAGTTCTACGAGTTCCACATATGAGTAGGTAATATTGAAAAAAGACCCAAACATGAACCACATAGCACTATTCCATGCTCGCATCGAAAGTGGGAGACCAAAATTTGAAAATAATATGTGAAGTGTCAATAGACCAAACAATGGATGCAACCTTTAAAGTTGCCTCGTGATTTTTGAAAATGAGTTGGAATAGTGGTTTGATGACCATGGAAAATTCTCAACAAGCTCAACAAGGATATCGTGTCTATTAATATTCACTTGCATCATAATCTTAGGAAGGATAGCTCCAAAGAGATTCACAACAACAAATAAATATATATATATGGTCGCGCGGAGCTGAGCCCTCAAGGTATTGAGGAGCTTGTCCCTCAACTTGAGATAGGCTAATGCATGAAAGAGCGACATGACTAAGCTCTAAGGTAGGATAAAATAACAAACCAAGTACACATCTATGCCATGGGGGATGTAGGTCTAGGGCCTAAAGGAGCAAGTGGGATCAAGCTTAAGCGCTCATGCAAATAGGTGCTATGACCAAGAGCTTGGGTGGTCTTGGAAACTAACACGAATAAACCATCAAGTGATGAGAGTTTTTTCATCCCGGAAGAAATTTCCCTGGAGATTTCAACGAGAGGCCTAGATGACCCCATCGAGATTATACTACATAGATGACATGATGTTCAGGGGCCCACTCGAAGGTGAAGTTGCAAAGGAGAGGGTCCACAACTGTGAAGACCTCATGCAATTGGATGAAGGGTTATTTGACAAGTGTTGATGTGGTGATAAGGCAAAGTATGGTCCATGTAAACCCATAGGTTCTTCCCTGAAAATTTCGACAAGGGACCGTAAAGGATACTGCTATGATTTTATTCTCAGTGTGAGGTGGAAAAGGGGGCCCGCATGTATTAAGATTATAAAATACTTGTGCTATGGTTATGGAAGTTTGTGACCCTAGACATGAATGGGTTGAAAATAGTTATGATGTAACCTACCATGATTGGATCAATAGTTTCCATGTAGACAATGACATAGATAGCCATGTGGTAGGTTGAGTGGTGTGGCACCATATGATAGCCCAATATTTAATCAACCATATATTTTTATCCGATATTTGGATTGAGGAAAATTTTAGAGCATTGGAAAGGTATCGATGAGATTAACATTCCGATGTTATGCATCTTAAGTCTCAAAGATGCTTAAGAAGCTCACATAAATTTAGACCCCATTTCCATAACCAGACTTTGGAGGTTGGATCATTGGAGGAAATTACTCCTTCTACCCTTATTAGGGGCTAGGGATAGTAGGGGGGTACATTACATTCCCAAATAAAAAAACATTTTTACTCCAATTTCCTCCAAAATCTAAAATTCACACACCACTTCCACTAATTTCATTTCTTTGCATTCATGGAATCACTACCCATATTTATAAGATGTTAGGAAAAAGGTATATGTAAAACTCTTTTTAAGAATATAAAAACACCAAATTAGTTATTTATAAATGTTAAAGATAAATAATGACCTTGTTCTCACTCAAGTGTTTCATCGAATTCCCTGTTCATCTGGTGAATCCTACATTACCCAAATATTTAGGCATATCCAAACTTTATTTAAAGAACATATTGTGGGAACATTCCATAATCACCTTTATAAATCACTTATTGAAGAACAACCACATATATTAAACATATTATATGTTTATATTAAACATATTATATGTTTTGACGAACCAAAAATCCTTACACATCACGTGTAACTTAAAAAGTCCTTAAAATTGAAAATCGTCCTAACAATTTCAATCAAAAAGATGTCTATAAACTTAACTATTCTTAGAATCCTATCACCCATAGGCTTCATCATTATTTATTTTATAATTATTTGTTTCTTTCCTTTAATTTTATAATTTTAAAATTTTTTTGTTCTATTTAATGCAATAGATTTGATTCTAATCCATTCATTTCATCTCAAAACTATTTTTGTCATTTTGATTGTGTTGCTAGTTTCTCTAGCTTGTTCTCTTAATATTTTTGAATATGTATCTTGTTGAGCATTAGTCTTAGTTCCTCCACACTTAAGTCTAACCACAACTTATCTTATATTTGTAACTTTTTCCCTCCTTGTATATTAATCTTTCTTTATTATTATTCTATCTTATCACATAAAGTTTATAATAGTATACAATTATTGTTGCTAATACTATATGTATCTAGTTCAAATGGTAGGTGTGGGAGGGGTTATCTATATCCTTGAAAGGACAATAGTTTATAATTTATGCTTATATCCTTGTGGTTTTCTCCAATAATGTGGTTGAAACATATGCACTCAGGGTTAAATATTACCAAATTTCTCATTATTAAAAGTTCCTCTTTATATCAGGGAACTTTAAATTAATTGTTAAGCACTCACTTCTTGATTTGTCCCCTCTGGATTTTTTGTTAGCATCCATTCTTAAAAGGATTAGGCTTGCAAAAATATTATTTGAAAAGGTTCGCTCATTACTATCATATTTTATAGGAGAAAAACTCAATGGCTGATTATCAAATTAACCTAGCCATGAAATAAAAAATAAGGTTTTTAGTAATCAATGGTCTGTAATATGTGCAACTAATATCTTGATCATTATTTTAAAGGCCCAAGTATTATTTTATTATCACAGTATATGGATAATCCCTTGGCACTATTATCCCATGAAACAAGGCTTATTATGACAAGACACAACCACCACCATCACACAATCGAAACTCATTCCGCGCAACTTAATGAATACACTTCCCTGGCATTATGTAACCATTATGTAAGAATGATATGGCTAGTTAATCATGTGATTATGTGCATATGGTTCATACTTGTTTGGAGGTTAAAGTTCTCATACTTCCTCCCTTTACACTTTTTTCATCTTCTTTTGCTAATTATAGTAGCCTTGCAGTTTGGTTTATGCTGGAATTCTGATATCCCATTAGGTCATTGTGTCATTTTTCTTATGTTATCATATGATTATGAATGGAATTGGATTATATGTAAAGTGTACACCATTTTTTTTCTTCTAATTTTACACTTTGGAATAATTTTGTTTGGTTATGAATTGGATCATTCTAGGTTGCACCAATTTAGCTAAAAGACAAATTTGGTCGATTTTAAGTTGAATATGAACCTCTATCTCTTCTTGCATACATCCAAAATATTTCCATATAATTTATACATCTTGATATCCTTCTTTAAATCCATGTACTATAAAAATATTAGGGAAAATAGGTAGGCCTTACAAAGGCATGAGGACCCCATTAGGGCTCAAATCAATTCCTTAGAGCCTCTTTTGAACTAGATATTAGTATAGAAAAATAGATCTATTATTGTAGAGGAAATCGTCATGGGAATTCTTCTTCTATAGAAGATTATTACTTGGAACAAGAAATTCATATTGATTTGGTAATCAACTAAGAGACATATTGAAAATAGTGCCATTTCTATAGCAGTAAGAACCCTTGCTCAACTAAAAGTGGATATCAAGGTGCAAAGTCACCTAGCCCAAGTGGATGGATAAGCAACATTGTTGGAGACAAATGAAAACAAAGAAACATAAGCAAGAGGAAAGGTGGTCGTAGCTATTTAACACTTATTCAACAATAACCATAGCTAATCAAAAAAATTTCCCATTAAACTTAGTATTTACTTAAAGAAACATATAGCAAAAACATAAAAAGAATCGTCCTAATATATCTGCGATACATGTATGAATAGGTGCCTAATCATAGAACTTATGATTATGAGTGTGTTTTTGCTGCTAAACACCTTCCAAAAAATTTTCCCGCAACAAATTTCAGAGCCTACCTTGGTCTTTTACATTCTTGTAGAAAACATTGAAATCCATTCCATGTGTTTTCTCTAAGTGTTTTGGTCCCTGTTTTCAGAAAAGAAAATTGTCGTCTTTTCATGTGTTAAGTGTTGAATTATGTATATAAGATTGTTTTGGTGGTTTCAAGGGGTTATATTTGTGAAAATCAGTTGATCCTAACATTTAAAAATATATCGCACTCATTCTCAAAGTTTTAAGCATTGTTGCACAAGTGTCGTCACAGTCATCACAAAGTGTATCTTTAGTGTCACACTTGTCGTAAGTTGTGGCATAATTTTCGCACTGAGGAAAGTATGTTATTCATGTGTCCCAGATGATATATTTTATTGTGTTGTCAAGTATTCTAAGTGTGTGATCACAGTCAAGTATTATTTCTATTCACATTAGCCTCACTGATCCCACACTTAGTCAATTTTTGAAATATTTTCGACCAAGAAACTTAGCTTCATTCGACCATCCTAAACTGTGTGTTTTGTAGTATCAACCCTCTAGCTATGAATTTTCCTCTTGACACTATGCAATGCACAGTTCCTTCCTTACAATACTGTGCACTACGCAGTTTCAGTTCTCAATCCCAGACCTTGGCCTCCAAAATTGTGCAATTCGGCTCTTCAACCTAGCCTCAACTACGCATTGCACAATATATGACCTCAAGCTCAAACTTTGAGCTCTTTAGATACACAATTTTGAAATTATCCAACCTCCTCTACCTTATAGAATTGTGAAATAGGATGAACCAATGGCCATCCCCTCAACCTGTCTCACTAAGCTCCTAGATTGCAAAATTTTATTCCTTAGTCTGACCTGACTTGTGCATTGCGTAATTATCAAGTATCAATCTTTACCGCTAACTTCCTGAGATGCGTAATTGCACATTCAGTGAGCCTCTCTCTCAGCCTGTCACCCGGTTCTGGCTCAGTCAATGGATTAACATTCACCATCTTAGACTAGGGTTTTATCATATTGATGTCATCTCGTCGTGAGTGAATTGCAGATGCAGGTACCCTATCATACCATGATAGGATGATGAATAAGGATATGAATAAGGGAAACATGATAGAAGAAACCTTTGTATCTGAATATGCAAGCTGATCAATTAAGAGAAAGCAAAGGGACACTAGTTTGCGACCAAAACTCAAGAATTGATATCAATGAAGACTCCTTAACTCTAAGCCATATGGAGGTAGATAGAAGATAATTCTCAAAAATAAATATAGCAAGGAGTAGGATACGTCGCTTGACATTTGCATGTCATCTACATCACCAGTGTCATGTCATGTCATGTCATGAGTTGTCATATGCCACATCATTATTGTGGGTTGTGTAATTTCTTATTCAAAAATGTGTTGTAAAGTGGAAGTCCAAATAACCTCAACACACCTACAACCAAACACTCACAAGGCACACTTACTTTATTTTCATATGCACACATGCATTCCTCTCTCTTGCTGATATTTAGAGCCAAGGAACATCTATAATAATACACAGAAATTAGGCCGATACTCAGGATGGGGCTCCTATTCCAAATGGTGTGAGGTCTAATTAGGAATTCACATCGGACAGTCCCCCTTGGTTAACGTATTTCCAACACCCGTAAACAAATGTCACTAAAAGGAGGGCCAAAAGATAGTTTTTTCCCATTGAGTCTGCTTTGAATCTCTTATTCAAGATGGATCTTCCCCAAATCATAACCCCAAGATGTTTTTATAAAGATCCTAGTATTACCATCCCTGCAAAATATTTTCATAACTTGTGTCAACTAAAATTTTGATGGCGAGGGTGAATAAACTCTTCATGAACATTTGTTTCAAGTTGTCTGTATTTTCCTTTCTAATGGAATACATTGAAAATATGTCATGGATAGATTGCACACCCTCACATTTGAAGGTCGTGCTAAGAGATGGAATCACACATTACCTGCTTCTTCTATCCATTGATTCGACCATCTTGCAAAGGAGCTTAATAAATAATTTAATAGGTATGATTATCATATTTTTCTTAAAATAATTAATCAACTAAAAATTAAGTCTAATGAATCAGTTGATGATTTTTCTGATCGATTCTTTCACCTTTGTTATCAATTTCCAAGAGAAGACATGGATTGGGATTTATTTAAACAAAAATTTAAGCATTTGGTTCATATCTCTTTATACGGTGAATCTAAACCCCCTGATGCTCTTACCTCCCGGACTCTTGTAAATCATGAGACACCTCGAATTTCAAAGGAGGAACCTACTACTCCTTTTTCTCCTCCTTTTCCAGTATCGATGTAGGTGCCTCCTTGCGATGATAACAAAGTTGGTAAATGCACAAATCAAATTGATAATTCATCTCTTCATCCTCCTTCTGCTTATCATGATTTATATCTAATGAAAGAAGCCTCGAAGTGGCTCATGGAGCCTAGGGTGAAGGATAATCCTTTCATTTGTCAAGATGAAATTGGCACTCTTAATATCAATCTTGAATTTGGGTACATTGAAAGTTTTACTTCTTCAAGGGACATGTGTCATCCTCTATTATTTACATGTCAAGAATTCACATATCATGATCCATGTGATAAATTTGTTCCACCAAATAGCCCTTCACACTCTCCTGGTTTTTGAGTTGCTGGTTCAAATTGTGATTAGATACAAGGTAGTCACATTAAACTAGTATATTAGGAGTAAAGTGAAGATACTTTTGATATCTCTTCCATTTTTCAAAGTTCCCCAAGTTAAGATGATGCACTTCCATTCTTAGATTATTTTCAATCTCCTAATCTTGGTAGTGAATCAAATGCAACCAATTCTTCCCATCAATCTGTAACCTTGGGTAACAATCATTTTGATGATGATGACTTTGCTGATGTATGTGATCATGAATGCCCAATTTCACCAACTGATCTTTCAGTTTCTCAAGAAGCTTATGTTTCCAAATATCTAGATCTTAAATATGTTTCTGTCAAACAATATTACCTTATGAGTGATTCTTCCTCTTTACAATGCATCAACTTGCGATGGAGATTCTCGATGCTCTTCAATTTTTTTATCTCATGAGTTGAATCTTGAAATGGCACAGGATAGTGAGAATATCCACGAAGAAGAAGAAATCAATGAAACTATAGAGCATCCATTCCATCCCTTATCATCTCTTGTTTTGTATTAGGGAAACTCATTGAATCCGTGTGATCACGAGACTTTTATGATTCATATATCCTCAGATTTACGAACAGAGGAATATCATGAATTGTGTAATTTATTTGTTGAAGTTGGAAAATTTGATCAAACCAATGATGTATATAACCTCCATCAAGATAATTGTGATGATGTTAACTTAATCGATAACAAATTTTCACATGAAATTTGCGGTCTGAATCGGTTTATAAAATGTTCTTATCTCTCTTTCAAAAGTTCTAGAAGTTGTCAGGAAGTCGAGGCACTTCAAATATAGTTGATGGTTATGTCAAGTTCTCACAATATTGCTAAAATTCCTGAACCATGTAAAATTTGGATTTTTTGACACAATTATTTCATTAGTATTATTTCACTGGATGCAAACTCGTTCTTGATGGATTTTGGAATTCCTCGTTACAATTTTCCTCGGGTTTTTGATCATACTGTTGTATTAAATTCATTCTCATGCTGAAATCTTGTATTGAATTCTGGTTTGGAGCGTATACCTTTCATAAATGGGTGGAATTGCGAAGCTGATCAATTTGGAGATCACCTTTGGCCGAAAATTCCATATCTGTTGAGTGTTATGTAGAATAATCAAATCCTAGTTTTTCTTGTGAATGTATTCACGGCACCAAAAATCATCTTGAGTGCTGGAAAGCACTTGGGATATTGGTTGAATCAAGTTCCTCTTTTTCACCAATTACATCTAGACTGGTTTCATATATTTTCAACCTTTTCAATTCTTTTGATGATTTTGATGCTTGTTCAATTTATCACCAGTTACAAAATGGTTTATCACATTCGACATGTGAGGAATGTGATTCTATTCTTCAGAGAACTAACCAAGATGTTCAAATTGATTTATATTGGTTAATTAATAATTGGGAAACTGATAATACAATAATTCAATTTGATCATGATTATCTCTCTGATGACTGTCATTCTACTCACCATTAACCCATCATCACATCCAATGACATTTGTTTTACATCGTTTGATCTTCATGGTTTAACATCTTATCCTTTGAGTACTTATCAAACGGTTGAGGAACTTCAACCTTCGTTGATGGTCATGTCGGGCCCTCATTGTCTTGAAAAGCTGGATAAATATGATCATATCAATTATCTCTCACAAGATTCTCATTCAGACCTTGTGCTTCTAATTAAAAAATCATCTTTTCAAGGATTGTGGGATTTTCAAGAGGATTGTTTCAAATTTCACGATCCAATCTATGATTTCCCAGAAGCATATTTCTTAGAAATCCTTTGGCTAATAGAAATTTTTGGTATTTTCTCATGCTTTCTAAGAAGGATTACATAGATGAAGGTGCACTCACAATAATATTTCATGGTTTGTTTGCTTATAACGGTCATCGAAAAGGTAAGAATGTGAACTGGTTAGAAGTAGCAGTTATGGCCTATATATATATATTTTTTTTAAAACTGAAACGAATATGATTTTTATTGATTTGGAGGTAGATGGCTGGGCAAGAGCCTAAACAGCCATGAATACAGTTCTCTTTTTCCTCAAACTTGAGCTTGTATGAATTACATTTCTGTCAAGAAAAGAAAAAATGATATGATATTTCATCATTGATTTTGAGCTGTCCCTTCTGGAGAGTGCATCCATTATTTGCCATGAGGTCGGCTTCACTGTTCGAATTTCTTAGGATGTGGTAGAATTTGAAGGTGTCAAATTCAAGGAGGGTTCTCTTCAAGCGGCTGAGGGTTTTGTTGATACTTGCATTGTTGAACTCTTCCTCAGTATTGAGATTTTTGATTAGGATTTCTGAATCTCCAAATGCTTGGAAATCTTTGGTGCCTCTTTCCCACACAATTTGGAAAGCTTTGAGAAGAGCGAGAATCTCTGCTTGATTGTTGGTTTTCTTCCCAATGCCCCAGCAGAAGCAATCTCTTCTTGTGCCATTCTGAGAGTATATTATACCCCCAGCTCCAGCTGCCCCAGGGTTCCCTTTGGAAGCACCGTCAAAGAAGATCGTGGTTAGGTGTTGGTGCCTCCACCAATCTTGAAAGGTACTGTCAGAGTCACGTTTTTTCCAGTCAGGTTGAGCAAAGGGGGGGACCAGCAGGAGGTTTCGAGGGAGAGGGGTAAGAGAATCCAGCCATCTCTTTTCTTCTGGAAGGAGGGAGGGGTCTTCTTTAAAGTAAGTTTGCTGGGCAGCTTCGAGGAGTAAAGATTTTGATTTAGTTGCAACTTTCAAGGGAGAACAAGAGATTTCTTTAAATATCTGATCATTCCGAGTCAGCCAGATTTGCCAACATACATATTTGGTATGGCGGTCCATATTTTGTTCCAAAGGGATTTGGTGAGAATTTTGTGAGGATATCGGTTGCTCCAAGAGGCAAAGAGCTCTGCAACAGAGTCATATTCCGGAGGGGCAATCTGGAGGTCCTGGAGAATGTAACCCCAGACATCTTTGGCAAAACAACAGTTGATAAAGAGGTGCTTGGTTGTTTCACTGCTGCTTCTGCAGAGGGAACATCTGTGCGGGCCTGCATAACCTCTCTTGGTCAAATTTTCTCCAGATAGAGCTTTGTTATGCATCAAAGTCCAGAAAAAGAAATTTATTTTGGGGAGGCCACCAGGATCCCAGAATTGTTTCCAAAAGCTGGGTGGATGGTTACTAGTTTTTGAAGAGTGGAGGGCGCTGTACCCGACAGCAGTAGTGTAACAACCCGAATTGTCCCAACCCCATGCCTCTTTCATAGATCTGTGGACAGGGGCAGCCTCTTCTAGCATTTCGATCAGGCGCGTTTGTTGCTGCTGGAGTCGGGCAGGAATGCCATGGAAGTCCCAACAGCACCAATTTCCATTGCTGTGCCATCAAGAGAGATCGTGGACGCTGTTTATGCCTGCACGTTGAAGCCAATCCTTAATGTCTACGATTTCCTTAGATTCTGATAAGGGAGCACGATCCATGATTCGGTCATTCCATAGAGAGGTTTTCTTGCCATTTCCAGGTACTCGATACGCCTTTTCTCTAAAGAATTGGAGACTTTTCCTACATAAGTTCCAGGTTTGGGAGCATTTGACAGAGGAGCAAGCTTGCAGGTTTCGAAATGCTGTCCCATCTGCATACTTATGCATGAGAGCTTGGCTGACCGGGTGCTTTGGTTCACTGTGAAGTTTCCACAGAATTTTTCCACCGAGCGCCATGTTTACCAACGCAGGATCGCGAATCTGAAGGCCTCCCTCAGTGATATCTCTTTTAACAATTTCCCAGCTGATCAGATGTATTTTTTCCTGGTTTCCTTTCCCCCCTTTCCAAAGGAAATCCCGCAGGAGTTTGGAAATTTGTTCCATCACATATTTTGGGGCGAGGAGGAAGGCAGCCTGATAGATAGGCAGCACGGACAACAGAGTTTTGATAAGGATGACCTTTCCTCCTTTTGTTAGCTAATAACCTCCCCACGATAAAATTTTTGATTTAATTTTGCTGATTATATCGCTCCACAGGTCCCTTTTGTTGATACCATTTATGATGGGCAAACCCAGGTATTTGATCTTGTCCCATTTTGCATAAGCTTTGAAACCCAGAGTCTTTGAAATGCTCAAGAGCTCGTGCTGTTCCATATTCCAGGCATAAATTTCGATTTTTCTTTCATTAAATAAAGCTCCAGAAGCTCTGCAATAGCGTTTGAGGACAGAGTCGAAGGCCTCTGCAATTCTGAGGGAGGCACCTCCGAGAAGGATTAAGTCATCCGCAAACAAGGCATGGTTTATGGATTCAATGCCTCGGGAGATTTTAAGACCAGGAAGTGATCCAGCATCTCTCTTAGCAGTGAGATTTCTGGTCAGAGATTCAGCGAGCAAGATGTACAGAAAGGGAGAGAGGGGACAACCCTGCCTAATTCCTCTCTGGGCACAGAAGAAATCAGTGGGTCGCCCATTGACCAGAGGGGCAATCCAAGGATTTTCGACACAGGATTTTATAAGATTCACAAACTGATTCGAGAACCCAAAGGAGCGTAAGAGTTTGATGAGGAAGCTGTGGTTAACCCTATTGTTACACAGTAATTTGTCACCGTCCCTACCATTCCCCGTCCCGCACAATGGAGGACCCATTATGTGACCTGTGAACACTGTCATGCCTTGAAAACATCATCAATGCATCCCTCTGAGTATGAGCTTCATTTCCCCTTGAGACATCTCCTTGCAAAATCCATGAAAAACAGCTCTTTTTGCATTGGCGCGGGTAGACAGTTCAGTGCTCGCGCCAATCAGGGAAATCCTGTAAAGAGGTCGCGCCACTTGGCGCTCTGTCATAGAGCAGCAATCGCGCCACCCATTTTAGGGACTGTTTTTTAAATATGGATGGCGAAAGTTGAGTTCAAACAAACTCACAACCATTGCCTATCTTGAGTTGGGAGGTTTGGCTGCGGGAGTTCTATGGAAGGGAAGTGGTTTTGCCACCTTCCATGGAACCTTCCTTATTGATAGGGCCAATCCCATAATAATAGGGATCCCAACTCCCTCTTTCCCCATCTATAAAAGCCTGCTCAAATCCATGGCAAGCTAGTCTTGAAGTGCTGAAGCTTTGCATCTCCCTATTCCCAAGTGCCTTTGTGCCGTAAAGAATCCCTTCTTTCCCTTAAGGCCCATTAAAGCGAGGAGACCATTGTTACGAGACTCTGGAGAGGTTTCCATTTCCTTGGCGAGCTTTGCGAGACGTGGACAACCGGAGACCCGTTCGAAGGAAGCTGCGACGTCAGAACTTGGTTGTAACTTCTATTCGTTTATCACTTTAATAGATGACTATGATTATGGTTCCACTCCTTTTTCCATCATGTTAATGCGAGTAATATATTTTCTGACCGATGTTTAGTTACGTATGCTGGTTCCTATGCTTGTATCTGTTCGTTTCTTCTGTGTGCAGGTGTTCATCCGCGGGGATCGTGGAAGGATTGTGATCTGCCAGGGCTGAAGGACGGGGACAACTCTTCCTCAGATCTAGCGTTGGAATCCAGGTAGGCTCTTATCCCAAGTCTTTCATTCGTAACTAGGAGCTTGCGTCATAGCATTGTTTGTTTGTTGCTAGACCCCTGCTGGGCTAGTAGGGATCGCCTCTGTCCGCAGAGGGGATTTACCTCCTCAACAAATTGGCGACTCCGCTGGGGATCGTCCGGTTTTCCTTGTCCCGTTTGTGATTGGTTCGCTTTGATTGTTTCTCCTTGCTTGATGAACCTTCTGGGTTGGATTCTTTCATTATTTTAGCCTCTTGGTTTGCTTAGCTTGTGTTGGTCTCTTTTCAGATTAGCTTGTTTTTTTAATTTTCATTGAAGAACTCGACTGGCGCGGGTTTTTACCTGACAGTCGCGCCACTTGGCGCGTGTTGCATTTGTCTGTCTCGCGCCACTCGGCCTCTGGCGCTAGTTTCAAGGCCACAGTCGCGCCACCCCCGTGACTTTTTTGAGTTTCTTCAATTTTTGGCTTTCTGAGCTTGACCAGTACTTTTCTTCTTGATTTCCTGATTGTTTGAGTGTATTGGAGTCTTGTTTGATCGGAATTCACCGCTATCCTTTGGTTGTTTGCCTCTGTCTATCGGTTTCACGATTTGAGCCCTAGGGCATCTAGTGGCATAGTGAATCGAGCCCTCCTTGGGAGTTTTGGTGTCTTGATTGTCCTGTCAACTTGTTGATTGATTCTCCACGCTCTCTTAACAGTCTTTGATTGTTTTGCTGCGTCTTTTGAGTGATTGTTCATTCCTTCATTCAGAATTCGTTTGCCTTGCTTTGGACCTAGATCACATGGTCCATCGGAAGTTTTCAAGTCTTTCTTTGCTTTGAGGGACTTTGGGTCGATTTAGAGATTTGGTTGCTTGCTTCGTTGAGTGAATGTTGTTTTCTTCGCTCTCTTAGATATCATTTCTCAAATTGTTCCTTTTGTTTTCAGTGCACATTAGCCATTAAACATTGAAAATAAAAAAAAAATATATAATCTCTTTTGCTTTTGTTAAATTAGTGCAAATTGTGATCTTTTCCATATTGCTAGTGATTAGTGTTTGAATGAAAAGTGTGCAATTGCATTAGTTGCATTAGAGACATTCTTGTTTGTATTCCGTTCATTTCTTTTGCATAAAAGCTCTCAACTCTCATTTAACTAGTTTTCATCGAACGAAATGTTGCATCGTGGCATATAGCTTGCATTTAGGAGACACTACATACGATAAGGCCTGGAAATCGAAACTTAATTGAAGATCAACTGTAAAATTCATTCAATTAACCTAAGGCAACATTGGAACTTAACGCAACATATTTAGAAGGTCTAGGCTAGAGACGTGTTCCGGCGTCGTTAAACCTAGCAGCTGTCATTCGCCTGTTGGCTTTAGACAGCGCTAGTACGGACTTGCGCTCCCCGTACCGTCGCGTATATAAAGGGAGACCCTATAGGTTTTCAATCCTTTATCCATAGGAAGCCGAGTCTGCTGCCCTATACCCGTGATACACCGAACACAGCATTCGGGGAGACTACCTGCACGTACGGAAAGTCCTTGGTCGATTTCTGTTTCATTTTTGAAACCAAGGTGTATATTGCAGTTCACGGATATTTGGTACACCCTTTGTGCCTAGTTTTTCTTGAGTAGTCATTTGGTCTTTTCTGACTCCCTAAACTTGAAAAGACCGTCAAGCGCTTGTCCTTTCACGCTTGTATCAACTCTGAAAGAGATAGAGTCATCTTTTTATCGTTTCTCAACTCTTAAAATATGAAACGGTAGAATTTGCTTATTTTCCAATGTGGTAAAATCAATCTCCCACGATTACACACCCGTTTAGACTTTGCTTGTGACTGTTTGATCGTGTGTCTTAACTCGTTTTCAGCCCGTGTGCGTGTGTGCTCTCCTCTTCTAGTCTTTTGTCACGGTGGCGGAACCCTCGGTTTCGTCTACTGGTAGTCCTTACACGGACGATTCTTCAGAGGCTTCTGAGCCTTCTGTTGAACCACAGCAGCCTGTTGTCTCCGAGTTCCCTGACGGGGGACCGGTCCTCGCCGAGCAACCCTTTGGAGAACCAGTTGAATTCAACTGGCCCTTTTCGGACCCTGTGTCTGAATTGAGATTAGGAGCTGATTTCCTTTCTCTTACATCGGGTTCACCGTTTATTGCTGCTGTTTTTCCTCCTAGTCCTCGCCGTCTTCTGCGTGATTTAACGGCAGGATCAACCATGAGTAATTCTGGTGAGGAAATTCCCGGGTCTGACGACTACCAGCGCATCCCTCGTAGATTGTTTGAGGGAGACGAGTCTGAGCCGGCTACCACATCGTCAGCTGGTCCTTCTTTGCCACAGGGATACAGATCTCTGGGTCAGATTATTTCAGCTGCTGCCTCTATGGGAATATCATCTCCTGCTTCGAGGCCAGCTGCCACTACGCCCGGGGTGTCTCCTTCGACGCCCGTCACTTCGGTTCCCGTGCGACCCACTGTTTGTGTGGCTGCCTCTTCTGCTGTTGCCTCAGCATCTGCTTCTAGATCTGGGCCAACTCCAGAGGACATTTATCTAGCTACCGTTATACCGGAGAATATCTCTCCGGAGGAGTATCGGTTGTTTTTACAGCAGCCGAACGCCGGAGCTGGACAGCTCCCCCAGGATCCGTACCGATCTTTCTTTTCGCACTATGCACAAGACGGCACTCCCGTGTATGGTTTTCCGGGTCAGCTTGACGAGCATGGGGACATTTTGCGCCTTCCTGCTCCTGAAGCTTATCTTTATGTTCAAGGTTTACCGTACAACCAGGCTCAGAACCTGCAGGCACAGCCTTTTCAAGGCCAACCTACAGGCCAACCTGGCTATCAGTACGACCCGCAGGGACAGCCCAATCAAGGCTACTCTGCGGGCCAGCAAGGGCCATTCTATAATCCGCAAGGACCGTATTATAACCCTGCTGGTCAACCTGCTCAGCCTCAGCCGGGGTATCAACAAGGACCGGTCTATGGACCTGGGGGGCAAATCCAGCCTTCTTTACCGATGCAACCGCAATATCCTGTTGTCTCTAACGTTGCATATCAGCCAGGACCACTTTATGGTTCTACTTCAGGTCAAACTGGTTTCCAGCAAGCACCTAGTCCTGTTCCACCACCAGGCCAACCGGGTCATCCGGTACAACCTGGTGTCCCGCCTCCAGGCCAACCGGCTTATTCGGTGCAACCTGGGGCTCACTTACAACCAGGTCAACCTGCGCAACCAGCGCCGCCTGTTTATCCGGGCCAACCTGTTCACTCAGGGCCGCCCCCTCACTCGGGTCAACCTGTTCATTCAGGGCAGCCCTCTCATTCCGTCCACTCTGCTCAGCAGCCTGCTCATTCAATGCCGCAGCCAAATCAACAGCTGCGCCCTACGTACCAGGCTCCGCAGGGTTCCACTTATCAGCAGTCTACTCATCCTCAGAGTGGTTATTATCCTCATGGTCAATCTCAACCGAACTATAACCACCCTGGAGGCTCTCAGTATCAACCTCCTCCACCCGGTTCTAACTATGCTCAGCAGCCAAATCCAAATGCTGCTTATACGGGGCAAACGCCTAATCAGGGCACGAACTCTGGTTATCAGGCCCCACACAATGGTTACCAGAATCCAAATCAGTCTGGCTATACGAATTATGCCCCTCACGGTCAGAATCCTACAGGACAGAACCCATGGGGGCAGGGATATTCACAACCATCGTGGAGCATGGGTACCGGACCTTATTCTGGGACTGGCATAGGAATTAACCCTCCATTGTCGTTCCTGGCTACCTTGGATCTGCCGGACGTTTCAAAATTGACCAATGATCCGATTTCTCATAATCCATATTGGCCTCCGGTCCCAACCAAGATACCAGGAGATTGTCCCAAGTTTGAGGGCAAATCTGGCGAAGACCCCCAGGCGCATGTGATGACGTATCACCTCTGGTGTTCGTCTAACTCTTGGACTGACGATTCTGTTCGTCTGCGTCTTTTCCAGCGTACTTTAACAGGAGCTGCTGCTAAGTGGTACATAGAGCTATCCCGTGGTATTTTTCAGGATTTCAACTCGTTAGCTATGGCTTTCCTCACGCATTTCCTGTTACCAGTCCGGTATGAGACTGGGACGCACCTCCTGTCTTCCCTGAAGCAGGACTCGGCCACTCACATCTCGGATCACATCCATGAGTGGCGGCGCCGTGGTCGACTGATCAAGTTTCACATACCTGATCAGATTTTGACTCACTGGTTCACAACCTCCTTTGTGAATAAAATCGCTCAGGATATCGCGATGGGAGCGTGTGTGACGGAGGAACAAGCTATCGCGCGTGCCCAGTATCTGGATCTTGTTTATTCACAATCTGGCACGCTTTATGACATCCTGCCTGATGCTCCACGGCCCGGAGCCAAAAAGACCCCGCCTACCCCTACGGTGGATGGCGTCATTGGTTCCGTCTCTCAAAATTCGAAGAAGTCTTCGAATGGGAAGCAGAAGGCTAATTCTTCCAACCATACCTCTGCTAATCCCGCCTCATCCGATTCTGGTAAATCCGTGGAGGTAAATGCTGTTCAGGCCAATCCTGCAGACAAATCCTCCAAGGGGAAGAAGAAGGGCAAAGGCAAATCAAAATCTGATGCCCCGAAACCGGAATCTAAAACTCGAACTGAGGATGGCTCCCAACGTAAGCCAAAATTTCCTTGCCTCATCTGCGAAGGTGACCATTATACTAAGGATTGTCCACGACGATCCGAAATCAGTCAACTTCTTAAAGGCTCAAAGGGAACTCCGGCTGTTTTAAAAGAGCCATTTCCATCTCAGCAGACCTAGATGGTCGAACAAGGTTCATCATCTGCACCGTTTGGGTCTCAGGTTTTCATGATGAAGACTAATGCACCTATCACTATTGCTACGAGATCGAAGGATTACAATAGTCAGCAGCAGGCACCCGGGAAGGCCGTAGCGGAAGGACCGCCTCCCCCACCTGCTTCTGGTTCATTGGAAATTGAGAAGCCGACTCTCGAATCCGTTGTGAAGCCACCTCCCAAGGGTGTTCTTCGGAGATCCTCTTATAATCCAAATGCTCGTGCCGCTCAACATTATAGCATCGTTGAGGATCTGGCACAGGCGCCATGTGCCATGTCTGCACTCGAGGTTCTTCAAAGTTGTCCTTCACAACGGAAGGCTTTACTGTCTGCCATCGGTGGTATTGATCCCGCCGACTCGAGCCTTCTCACCTTTGATCTGGAGAATTTTACTCCCCGGCTTCCACATCAAATCGCTTTGGTTATTCAAGTCGGGATTAACGGTCTGAACGTTCACAGAGCCGTCGTAGATGAAGGTGCATCTACTTGTGTTATGTCCTCCGCTTGTTGGAAGGCCATCGGCTCTCCAACCTTATCGTCATCTCCCAATGCCCTCGAGGCATTTGATGGTCGGGAATCTAAACCCATGGGAGTTCTCGAGAGTCTGGCGATTACATTACAAGGAAAAACTGTCAACGTAGAAGTAGAAGTAGTTGACGCTAAGCTCAACTACAATATACTTCTTGGCCGTAGCTGGACCCATGCCATGCTCTACGTGCCGTCTACTGTCTTTCGATTCATCAAGTTCCCTCACGAGGGCAAGATTATCACGGTAGACCAGTTGTCATTTTTTACCTCGAACTCCGAGAACAACGTGCCGTATGTGGATCAAATTCCGAATCCCCCAGACAGCATAGGACCTGGTCTCTTCAAAGACCCAGTCCTCATGGGTATTTTCCCTGCGCCGCCACCGAATACCGCTCAAGTCAACATGTTGTCCAGGACTGATGACCCCTGGCTCATTCCTACACCTGAGCAGGTATATGAGTTTGGAGAATCCATGCCTTTAACGCCAGTAGAGATCAACTACTGTGAGATTGTTGCTGCATCGGACCCTCCACCTCCTCAGCATGCTCCGATGAGCATGGCTCTTGACGTCTACTCACAATCCCCCTGGCTTGGTCAGGCTGATTCGCCTGATCCTCTTAGAGAGACTTTCCCCTCAGATGAGGAGATCATTGAAACTATGTCTCTTGAGGAGCTACCCTGGGGCGATGGGCATCATCGTTCCTCGTTTATGCCTAGCTTGGGGGCAATGACTGACTGTCTCGAGCGCTATGCTACTTAGGTTCCTTCCCCTCCTCTTCAAACACCGATCTTGACGCACGAGGTCTTTTCGGAGGGTAATCTGAGTAACATTACTCAAACGGTTCCTATCAACATCTCTGTTAAACCAGGGATTGTTGAGAACATTCATGTGGGTGTGACTTGTTCTCCCGAGGAGATTCAGGTCTATACGGAACTTTTCAAAGAATTCAGAGATGTTTTTGCGTGGTCCTACGAGGAAATGTCGGGAATTGATCCTAGTATTGTCGTGCACGAGATTCCAACCTATCCAGGTGCGAAACCCGTGCACCAACGCTTGCGTCCCATGCATCCTCGGAAAGCCGCCGCTATCAAGGCAGAAGATGAAAAACTTCTGAACGCGGGGTTTATTTATCCTATCCCCCTTACAGAATGGGTGTCCAACATCGTCCCTGTCGATAAAAAGCAGGGTACCATTCGAGTCTGTGTAGATTATCGCGATATCAATCGCGCTTGTCCTAAGGACAATTATCCCACTCCGTTTATCGATCAGATTATCGACGATTGCGCCGGGAGTGAGATCTATTCCTTAATGGACGGTTTCTCAGGTTACAACCAGATTAACATTGCACCTGAGGATCAACATAAGACCACATTCATCTGTCCGTGGGGCACTTTTGCATACAAAAAACTCCCGTTCGGTTTAAAGAACGCTGGCGCCACGTTTCAGCGTGCGATGTCATATGCTTTTCATGATATTCGCCATATTGTCCAGCCTTATCTGGACGACTTGCCTGCCCATTCGGGTAAGCGAGAGGATCATCCTGAACATCTTCGCCAGATATTTCTTCGCTGTAGATGCTACAACATTAGGCTCAATCCTCATAAGTGCGTCTTCTGCGTCGATTCTGGCCGTCTTTTAGGCTTTATAGTCTCGAAAGACGGAATTCGCCTCGACCCTCTCAAGGTTGAGGCCATTATAAATCTCCCGTCACCCTCCTCCCTTTATCAGTTGCAGAGTCTGCAAGGGAAAGCGAATTTTCTTAGACGCTTCATCCCGAATTACGCCGAGGTGGCCAAGGGATTCACTCGTTTGTTAAAGCAAAATGTTCCCTTTCATTGGGACGAAATCGCTCAAGAATCCTTTTGAGAAGCTGAAGACATTGCTCGTCAATGCTCCGTTGCTTCGTCCTCCGGACTACCACCGCGACTTTACTTTGTATCTAGCCGCCGCATTAAGCACCATCGCCATGGTCTTGGTGCAGGATGACGAGAACGGTGATGAACATGTTGTTTATTACCTCTCTCGAAACCTTCTCGACCCGGAAACGCGTTATGCACATGTCGAGAAGTTGGCCTTAGCAGCCGTACACGCCGTACAACGCTTTCGCCATTACATCCTATTGCGCACGATAACAGTGGTTTCAGACTGCAACCCCATGACATATATTCTTTCTAGACAATTGCTGGGGGGCAAGTACTCCAAATGGATCGTCATCCTGCAGGAGTTTGACTTGGAGTTCACCACTGCCAAGTCAACTAAATCACTGGTCTTCGCGGATTTGATATGTTCTCTCCCTACAGACTCTCTTCCTGAACACTCTGAAGATCATATACCGGACGAAACGCTGTTTCTTATTGATACTCGTGATCCTTCGTACGGTGACATCATAGTGTATCTTCAGACCGCGACATTTCAGTCTGAGTTGGATAAAGCCGCACGCCGTCGGATTCGGCACCAGTCCCAACCCTACCGCATAGTAGGAGATACCTTATATCGTATTGGAGTAGATTCGGTGCTCCGACGATGCCTTACCTTGGACGAGGCTGAGAAAGTCTTGAATGACTGCCACAGTGGCGCCTGTGGTGGACACATGTCCGGATATGCCACTGCCCAAAATATTTCAACCTCTTTGCCTATCATCTCTGAGGTGATGTCCTTACTTTCCATTTCGACTTGCATGTCCTCCAGAGTCTGCACTGTTTATTTCCTGTGGCTGGATGGGTTAGGAACATGAGTTTTTATCCATTTTTTCAAGGCTTGTTTTGCAGCCTTGAGCTTTTGCTCCCAAACATAACTTGGAGAGCCTGAGATTGGATTGGCCCATGCTTCTTTCACAATTTCCATAAAACCGTCCCTGTCAATCCAGAGGGGGCTGAAGCGGAAAGGAAGAGGACCCAAGTCTTCCTCGTCCTCCAGGAGCAGTTGAATGGGCTTATGTTCTGAAGTTAAATTAGGGAGAATTCTTGTTTTGATTATTTTGTTGTTCATCATCAGCGAGCTTTGAACTAGAAATCTATCCAAACGGGCAGAGATGTGTTCCTCCCCTACCCTGTTGTTTGTCCATGTATAGAGGCCTCTTGTTGGGCTGAAGTCAAGGAGATCCCATTGCTGGATGAGGTCTTCCACAAAAGGCAGCAAATGGTCTCTACTGCTGTTTCCTCCTCTCTTTTCCTTGGGTTTCAGAACTATGTTTAGGTCGCCCGCAAGAATTATGTTATTGAGATTGTGCTGCTCTAAGAATGCTAGGAGGGAGCTCCAACATTCTCTTTTTCCAGAGTAAAGGACTGGAACATAAAGATTGAATAGAGAGATAGACAACTTACTTGCACAATGATTTAGTTCTGTGTAGATCCAGTGTTGGGTTTCGCAGGAATTGTTCAGTTGGAAGGTATCATCTGCCCACATAGTTGCCAGCCCCCCTGAAGAGACCCTTGAACTTACTGCTTTTCCTGCGTTTTTCTTCCATTTTTCTTTGCTGATGTCGAGAAGGGCATGCCCTTCGATTTTTGTCTCTTGGAGCATGAGGATGTCTGGTGTTTCGATTTTTAATAGGTCCTTGACTGCTTCTATTTTCATGTGGGACCCCAGACCTCTGCAATTCCAAGAGACTAATCGCATTATTTACCCTGAGGGGGATGGGATCCTCCCTTTGGAGGGCAGGTCCTTGTGTTTCTCCCGATAGACATCTCTATCGTGGTTTGGCTGCCTTGAGTTTTAAGTCTTTCAGCCTCCTCTTCCCTTGCTTCTTTGTGAGATTTTCTTCCAACTCTTTTTGACGGACGCTCATAGGTCTCTTCATCCGAGGAGCCTGAGCTATCTACCAGTTTTTTCTTTGTGACTTCCACATATGATGGGTTGGAGGGGCTTCCTTTAGAAGCCTCTGGTTGGCCTAGTTCTTCGTCCTCTTTGTTGGAGTTGGATGTTCCTTCGTGATCTGCATTTTCTGGAGTGGTCTCTAAGGGTTGGTTCTGCCCGCTTTCTGTTTCCTTTGGAGCTGGGCCCCTTTCTTCGGTGGGCTTGGAGTTGTTATGGGTCGCATTCTGGTTACCTTTACCCCTGCCTCTCTTTTTCTGCGGCACTTTCTGGACTAGGGTCCATTGCTCACCATTATGCATCTCTGATTGTTCCTCGGCCTTTTTCTTGCAGTATTTTGCAAAATGGCCATGTTCGCGGCAATGTCTAAATTTATAAGGGAGCTGTTCGTAATCCAATTCTTGAACATGCGTCCATCCGACAGCCGTTAACTTGATTGCTTTTGGCAGCCCCTCCTCCAAATTGACTTCAACACATATGCAGGCACACGAAAACTGATCCTTTTTAACTACGTGGTATATGTATTTTCCTAGAGCATTGCCGATTAGCTGCAGGGATTTTTTATTCCAGCAGTGAAGGGGGAGATGGGGTAAACAAACCCAGACGGGGACTGCTGAAGGAACATCTTGGGTAGGGTCAAAGTCGGGCGACCATCTGTTCAGATATAATCCTTGAGGGCCCATAAAATATGGTCCGTTCCTGAAGATTAAGCTTCTATCCTCTGCACTTTCAAAGACGAAAACGAAGTAGCCCTTGCCTACAAAGTAGATTTTGATGGCCTCTTTAGTTAACGAGACCCAGTTTCCCTGAACCCATTCTTCAACAGATCTTGGTGAAGACCACAGGCCCGTGAACTGACCTATGAGGCCACGCTCAGCTAGATTCAGAGCTGCTCTACACGTTTCTTCTTCCGGGAGAGCAACAGTAGGGATACTGTCCATTTTCTTCACAAATTTTTGTTGCGCAGCTGACGGGTTTCTCTTGATACATGCAGTAGTCATAGATTTAAAGGCAAGGACCTCTGGAGGGAGAGGAGGGGGGGGCGGACCCCCGATGGAGTCCATGGTAGAACCGTAGGGGCAGATCTGCTGTGCGCAGCAGCCACGGAGGGCGTGCAGGGCAGAACAGAGGCGGCTGACCTAGTTCGCAGCAGAGGGAATAAAAAAAGATATGGCCTATATTTATACTAACAAGAAAGACACTCTATTTTTTTTGAAAGTTATTCAAGCTCTTGTATTTTATATGGAACAATATTTTGTATTTGTTTTAATTTCTCACATATTTTTGTATGTAGATAAGAAGAAACAACAATGGCCTCACTAGAAATCTCACTACACTTGACCTTGACATTCTAAATGTTTAGGTTAGGAGTAGGATTAGTTGCATTGTAGTTTCCCCTCTCTTGCACTCATGATAGACTTGTTCTCCTTAATATTTCTTATGTTTTCCTACTTTTGGCTTGCATTGTGTGTGGTTTAGCGTACTTTTTCTTGTGGTTTGGTTTTACTTTCTAGTTATGTCGTGTTTTTATTTTCTATTATGTTAATGAGAATTTGAACGAAGGGTGTCCCATTTCATCTCAAAAGGAAATTTGGAAAAATAGGAACAAACTTTGTGACATTGCAATGTTGGCTAATCTTCGGCCCTCATTCTTTGTGTTGGCTATATATTCTGGTCGATGATGTTTAGAAAAAAAATACAATCCATCCATACAGAGAGTTTTATGTCGAAAGATGATACTTGTGTCTATTTTGGAAACCTTATGCTCACACTCGTACAAGTACATATGGTCAATTTTATGACACTTTAGTTCTGACAGGTTTGACGTATTGTCGGAAATTTCCCAAATTTTTCTCAATTTTTTTAATCCCACCAAAAAGCATCAGAATGTCGTGTTGGAATTTTGACGCAACGCTCGAAACATCGGAATAGCGATGACAGGGCTTCAAATGTCATAATAACAATGTTTTCTCCAACGTCGGATTTGTGATGAAAATGTGTGGATGTTAGAATAGCGACGAACCCTCTCTAAACGTAGGAATAATGACGAAAGTTTCAAAATGTTGAAAACATCGGAAAAGAGATGAAATCGTGTGAGGTCAGGTCCGTTCAGGGTTGGGTCAGGTTAGGTCATGTGAGGCCAGGTCGTGTGAGGGCGCCCAAGGAAACGCATTCGGGTGGGTTGGGTCAGGTCGAGTTGTGTGAGGGCGCCCAAGGAAACACATTCGGGTGGGCCGGGTCAGATCGAGATCATGCCATGTCGTGTGAGGGTGCTCGAGGAAATGCATTCGGGCGGGTCGAGTTGGGTTAGGTCGTGTGAGGGCGCCCAAGGAAGCACGTTCGAGTGGGCCAACTCAATTCGGGTCGGGTCTTGTGATGGCACGCTACAAGGAAACATGTTCGTGCGCCGGGTCGGGTGATCGGGTACTCGTGTAAGAAAGGTGTTCATGCGGGTTGGGTTGGGTCGTGTTGATTTGGGTCGTTGGAGGGTGCCCAGGGAAACGCGTTCGAGCGGATCGGATCGGGTCGTGTTAGTTCATGTGAGAGCACCCAAGGAAATGCGTTCGAGCGGGTCGAGTCGAGTTGTGCGCCCATGTGAGGCCGCCTAAGTAAATAAGTTTAGGCGGGTCGGGTCGGGTTGGGTCGTGTCGTGTGAGGGCGCCCAAAAAACATGTTCAGGCGGGTCAGGTCGGGTCATGCCGTTTACTGAGGGTGCCCAAGGAAACACGTTCGGGTAGGTCGGGGCGGGTCAGGTCGTGTGAGGGTGCCCAAGGAAACAACGCATTCGGGTGGGCCAGGTTGGTTCGGGTCGGGTCGTGTGAGGACGAAACTTAAGGAAACGCGTTTGGGTGGGTCAGGTCGTTTCATCATGTCGTGTGAGGGAGGCCAAGGAAATTAATTTGGGTGGGTCATGGTGGCTTGTGTGAGGGTGCCCATGGAAACGTGTTTGAGTGGGTCAGTTTGGGTCGGGTCATGTGAGGGCGCCCAAGGACCTGCGTTTAGCGGGTCGGGTCGGGTCGAGTCGTGTGAGGTTGGTCGTATAAAAAATGCTAAGTTGTGACCGCCCGTTGTTAGTGTGAATTCTAATCGCAAGCGTACAAAAAAATATCACTTTAGCTGTGCATAACAAACAACCCTAACATCAAAGATGGATGTAAATTTATTTAGATCTGCAGTTAGTTGACCAAGACAAATGCTACAAAATCCAGATCTATGCAGTTAAAGATATTAAACAGAAAATAATAAGAGTTGCACCATGCATCCAATGAACAAGACAAGAATATTTTTTAAAGAATTTTTTGTATTATGACACCTGGGAAGGGAACATAGAAATATGTTACCAGTCCCCCTCAATGGGATGGGTTCTTGTATGTCCTCAGCGCTTCAGATCTAAGATCTCTCTCTCTTGATGGTATAGCAAACCCAGACAAAAATGGAACTCAAAGGGAGCTCACAAGAAAAATGGTAGCAAAATATGACAATGATGGAGGATCAAAGTCAGACCAAAAGTATAGATCCAGAGTGATCTTTAGGCAACAAAAGGTAGTGAATGAATGGAAAAATCCTTCTATTTATAACAAAATATTGAGTTAGTCTAGATATTGGTGCATAATTAAAATATTATTAACCAAATCTAGATCCAACTTTTATGGAATATTTTATTATTTTTGTTGGAGGGAAAAGGAATTTGAATTTGGTCAAATCCCTTTATTTGTAAATAATAAATAAATAAATGATTTATTTATTATTTTAAGAATGTGGTTGAGTAATACTTAAATAAATAGTGATTTATCCAATTATTTATAAATGATTTAGTCAAATTTAACAAGGAATATTATTTAAATAATGTTTTAAATAATTATTCCTAGAAAATAATAAGATAAATAATGATTTATCTAATTAATTTTCCTATTTTGGGTTAAATATGACCAGGAATATTAATTAAACTGTTGTATAACTAATTATCCTTCGAGGAAAATAAAAAATAATGATTTATTCAATTATTCCTCACGGGGTTTCCTGTTTAGACCATAAACAACTTAATAAATTAAGGATTACTATGTTATTTTTCATAGTAAAAGAAATATTACAAGGGTAAAATTGGTCTTACATGGTGTACTTTGGTCCATCTAATAGTAATAGGTTATATGACCAAAAATTGTTGTAATAGTTTCCCCCCAGCATGCGAGCGTTAGGAGCAAATCGTATGACCGAAGTACATTGTAAGAACTCAATCACTAGACATTGAAGGGGGAGTCAGAGAGAGATAAATATAAGGTAGAATAAAGCGTTAGAGGATAAGACCCTGAGGAGGTGAGACTTACAGGTGTGACAAGTCTCTTTTCTGAGTGAGTACCTGTTCTACATGAGGCGGGGGGAGGCATACCTATGCCCACCTAGATAACAAAGTACAAAGAATAATGCGTCCATTAAACAAGGGACTAAAGTATATAGTACATGCTGGCATAAACATGGGCCAGATAAAAACATGATAATGGATCCCACATACATAATATGCCTGGGATAAAAGCCAGGCCTTATACAATAATATCTGAGTACATGAGATATAAGTACAACCAAAGAGGCCCTGTAATATAGGAAAGGGCTCTGAAAATTTGAATGATACATGTAAACTAAAGAGGCGCTGCAAGCGGCTGAGGCCGGAACCATAAAATCTATGGATCTGCATCCAAGGTTGTAGTAGAGAGGTCATCCAGGTATGTGTGGGGCTACCTGAAGGGCCACCTCCTCATGAGGTCTGGAACATCTCTCACACACCCAAGAATCACTGGTACAATCTGCTGCATCACTGAACCATCGAGTATATGGATCTTGATCATGCCATGAGGAGCTGGAGCTGAGAAAAAATCAAGTCAAAGGGAAATAAAGAGTCCCTTTGCCTGATCTGAGGCACCGAACAAGAGTGGAAGCTGGAATCAAGGTATGTCGCCCTCTAGACCTGTCTTCTGGAATGAATAAACTGATGTCGATAGAAGGTGGTCCGCCATAGCTAAGGAAATAAGGGATTCTCAACTAAGGCATGGGGGATAATAGTAGAGAAACTAATAGACTGATACTAGGGATGATGGTGGAATGGGGGGGGGGGACTGAGTAGCGGGCTGATGACTTCCCTTGTTATAGCATAAAGGGCATGGATGATCAAGCAACTACTGACACGACAACGGAGGGGATAGGGGACAGTATGACTGAAGGCCAAAATGTGCGACACGAGAGAGGAACAAAGCAATGAAGTATGGAGGACTATAGCGGGATACAAAGGGACTCGGGATAGACTCCATGAATGCGATGATGACTCAACTTGGATGCTCGAAACAAGGGAGACTCGATGATGCTACCACATAGAACAAACCTAGTGGGGACCATAAAAAAATGAGTATAAGATGGTTACTCATGATGAAGGTCGACACGAGGATGGACAAGTATGGGGGAAAAGTGGTGCCCCAAGTACAAGTGTTGCAAGTGAAGATATTCGATTTTGAGGAGTGGTGAAGTGACCCTTCTTGGAAGAAATGTGTTCGGGTGAAGCATAAAATCACAGAAAACAAAAGGATACCCATTTGAGAGCTCGGTGGGAGATTTCCAATGGTGCTGACAGTTTGTCAAACTGAGCTACGGATTGGTCGCAACTGGCGAAAGAAAAATCTGGGGGTTTTTTTTTAATAAGGCATTTTCCCTCCAATTTGATTCATTTGCAAGTGTAGCTATGGTAAATGTAGAGAGGAGAAAAGGCCCTAAATCTAGCGGTGATCGTAACAGACAAATTGACCGTTGGAATCAAGATCCGCCAGTTGCAGGTAAGAGGCCTAACCATACTCTTTCAATAAAGGGGATCAAAATTTTGGTTTAAGCACCCAAAGCTCATGAACAGGCTAAGTCACACTTTTTGGGGTCTGTTCTGTGACCTGGGTAGCAGATACAGGGCAGAAAAATGTGACCTGTCCCAGGAAATGACCTAAAAAGTGTGACCTGCCAGAGAAAGGAGTTTCACTGCTATTTTTGGCTAAGATCTAGGATTTTTATGGTTGAGGGGCATAAGTGCCCCTAAGCATGTTATGGTAATGCCAAATGTATTTAGAAAAGTAGAATGTAAACACATTTTTATGATGTGGTTCGCCATTTGTTTACTTTATGGTTATCTTCTATGGGAAGAATGGATAGATGCTGTTCGAGAAAGGGAATGGAGTATTACCAATATCTTTTGGTACTGCATAGATGAAGAAAATGGACTATATTTCTGGGTTCGCACACATGGTGTCAGTATCCCAAAGGGTGGATTTGGATATAATGAACTGGTGCTCACCTATAAAACACATAGGTTGGTCAACAACAATGTCTAGGGGACTGGGTTACTGATGTAAGATGAAATAATGATGAGGGGTATCATCCCTAGAGTGATCTCAAGTGATATGGGACTCTATAGGTTCTTCTAAATGGGAAAGAATAATGGTATTAGAGTCGACATGACCAGATGCACTAGGAGGGTTGTGGATAATTGCTTCTCCTGGACTCTCAAATATGGGTGCCCCCTTAGCAAAACATTGGGTGTCAATGTAATGAGCACAAGGTGTATGTGGATCGAATGTATGGGTTCGATGTAAGGGGGGATAGATAAAGTCAGGGGTGGTGATTGCTTCCATAATGTCATCATCGTAATAGAATATGGGGTGACTGGTGGAAGAAAAACCACCTGACGTGGAAAAGCTACCTGACTCATCATCATGAGAAGAAAGGTTCACATGCACATCGTCACGGAGGGTGACAGAAGAATAAGTAAATTAAGGATCCACCGATGTTGAGCCCAAGGTGATCGTTGAAGGGAGGTCAGGAAAAAAAGAAGGGGAAGTCCTAGGGGGGTCTTCCACCGAGGATCTCATAGATGATGACAGAAAGTGGATAGTGGCTGACAGCTCCGTCATCTCGACATCAGGAGGGTGAATGTCAATGGGAGTGGATGTTTCCTTTGGTTTTGTTGGAGAAAAACGCGCAAATAAGGGAGCGGTGGACTCATTGCGCTTGGCCTCGAATCGGCGAATTGCTTCCAAAGAGGAGCGGTACTCGTCGAGGCGGGGACAGAGGTAAGTATAATGGCTATGGAAACCACACAAAGCATAGGGGTGATTTGTGCGCAATTTATTGAGTTTATTTGTTGGCTCAGGTAAAGTAATATGGACTTCTAGGATATCAGACTTAGGAAACACTTCGTTGACCATGGGCTTGAGACGAGGCAATTCAGGACAATTATGGGTGGCATGACTGACAACATCACACAAAGCACACGAAGGTGTATGCTTTGGAGGCTTAGGAGGAGCAAGTGTCATTTGCATAGTTGTGTACTTAGGTGCCTTCTTGTGACCTTTTCCCCCCTCACTCGAAACTTTCGTAACAGGAGTAGGTTCCTATTATGGTGGCTAAGGCACGGAAGAAAAGGGAGGGGTCATGGTGACCAGTTGGACTGAGGTAAGAGTAAGATAAGGTTTGGGTTGACAAGGTGGGATAGTGGATGGGGGATCAATGTACCAAACTAGGATCCCCAGGGTCATGTTAGGAAGAGATAAGGTAGCCATAACAGGTACCGAAAATACTCCAGAAGGGTGAGCTAAAAACGGTATCTGACCGGAGGGGTAATGGCCAGGCGGGATAGATTTGAGGTGATTAAGGCAATGAAGAACCATGCTAGGAGGGTAGATAGGCTTATGGATACTAGCTGCAGATGAGGGGCCTTGAGGATGGGCTCTTGAAGGCTGAGTCGAGGTGCTAGGAGCAGGTTGCGGGGGGCGGGTTTGTTGACTAGTCGAAGCGGGCCGTTTGAGGTCGGACCAAGACAATTGCATCATTCAAACATTCGAGGAGCTGGGATTGGAGATTCGAGGAGAAAGACCAGGGAATAAACCAAGAAAATGGGAGTCTTTTTAGACTCCAGGTGAAACACTGGTCAAAGGATCGACTATTTTTTTATTGGCCACCGAAGAGATGATGGACTTCGGGGAGGTCTAAGACTTCGGTTCTTAATATGTCAACTGGTCTATGGTGACAATATTTTAGTTGTGAGTGTTGTGGATCATCTGCATATCCTTTTCTATTTTAATTTTGAAAATTGAAAAATAGCAACAACAAAAAAATATGAATTTAAGAAAAAAGTATATGTTATGGTATAATGTATACTATAGCATGAAAAAGAAATATTTTCGAATTTCGTTACCAATTAAGTTTATTATTAAACTTTATTTGGATTCATGTTATCGTTTGATGTTTAAAAATCGAGCAAGTTTTAAGGTGGAAGCAACAAGCCTTGAAGATTATGAGCGGAGATGAATTGCGGAGGTGTGAAGATTTCGTGAGTTAATGGATCAGCTGCCCCCGCAGTTGACCCGTTTGACCATGGGTAAAATTTGATCGATGGCATGGATGCATTGCGCGGGGGGGGGGGGCAACTAAAAATTTGCTGCCGTACTCCAGCAGCCCCCGCGGTGACGTCATAAAACGAGGTGGAAGACAGCGGTACCCCCACGTCAACAGCTTTACATGTCACTCCAGGCATTTAACATGGCTTTGCGCAGTTGTTAAAAGGTTCTTTTTACCCCATTTTCAAAGTACCTGCTGTCGTTTTCCCCCTTTCGAGCTGTATCACCGTCACCTTTCCATTTGCTATCTGTTGTCCGTTAAGCCATGGAAAAACGAGTTTCTCTATCTGGTTCGTACGGCCTCAATTCCCTCATGGATAGTGAAAAAGATGTCCAGGATACCTTGTCTTCTGTAAATCATCCCTTATTGTATCATCAAGTGACCCTAAACGCTGAGAAATCCCCAGTCTTTTCCGCCATGAAGAATTCTGGTATACTGTCTGCCTGTATCCCAAAAGCCCATTTCTTTCTCGAGTTTATCTCATGGCTGGTCTCTTCAATGTATCCTGGTAAGTGCTTCATAATGAATTTACAGGGAGAAAACGTTTTGCAGGTATCGACGCAGTTAATCCGCCAAGCATTATGCTTTCCTGAAAACGAGTCACCACTGCAATTCTCCGAAGATTCATTGGCTCGTTATTTTGAGGACCTTTTAAATGAAAAATTTGACCAATGTATGTCCTACTTGAGACCAAATTCAAAGGAAGCTCAACTAGAAGGAGAAGAATTTAGTTTGGAATTGTTCAATGCTGAGTATAGACCAATTCTGATTTGCATTGCAGAGATTTTGGGCAAAGACAATGACCATACAGTCGAAAAAACAGTATTGGGAATGTATGCGCTGATGATGAAACCAGGGGTTGTTCTCGACATTCCATCTTTCTAGCAGGAGATTGTAAATTCTCAGTTGATGACCTTTCCTCTTACAGGTTTCTTTAAATTCCCGTAATTGATTGTGTATTTATTTTTATATCAAAATGTCGAAGAATTTATGAGTTTGGGGTTGAATATAGTTGATGTTAACAAGCAAAAGCAGTCAGTTTTATTTTGGACCGACATGACTAGAAAATAAGGAAATGAAGCAGGGTTATTTGAGTTTTCTAGTCATTATATGTCTATTGCTTATAGAATTTTGAATGGAGTCCCTCCTCCATGTTTTCTACCAAAAGCCCGGGAATTTCTACAGTTAGGACCCAGTTGTAGATTCAGAGATTGGTTTGTTTTTGAAGAATATTCAGAAATAAGGTTGTATGGAGCCAGTATTGAACCTTATAGGCTCCCGACTTTTGTACCTATGCGGCTTTTCGCCTTGCAATTCATAAGACAGAGCCTTAATGTGGATCAGGTGCACTTTCTTCCCATGAAGAAAGGTTTTATGTATAAATTGCCTATGAGTGTGGGACCCTTCGTGGTCAATATGAGGCAAGCTTTTGATGAAGTTTCTAAAATGTTGGGAGAGACACATTTGCTACTGGGAGAAAAATGGTCATATGATCCGCATAGAGTGATTTCCCAGAGAAGAATTGAGAATGGATATTCTGTGTCTTCTCATGTAAGATGACCTGATCAGGAGAAGCTGGCAAACCCAGGCGAATTAAGTGCATCAAAAATGAGTATTCAAACACCTGTTATGACTGAAAGGGCAAATAAAAGAGGTAGGGATGATGTTGTTGAAGTAGATGATGAAGAGCCGAGAGAGGAAAAGAGAACTAAATTTGCTGAAGATCATTCTTCAAAATCACCTGGTTTTACCTTCCATATCAATGAAGAACAAAATGTCCCCTCTTCTCCCAGAGGCCATGAACTTCACTCAGAGAAGATGCCTTCAGTCAAACAAATATTTACACAGATTGAAGAAAGAAATCAGAGAATAAAAGCTAATGTAGAAGCTCAGGCGGAGCATCATATAGCTGCTGATTAGACTAGGTTGTTGACTGTAATGGACCTTGAAAAGGATCAATTCAGAATGGCTCTAACACATCCAACATGGATGTCCCTTGGATCTTCAAGCAGTTTCAATGAGGTAAATATAACTATGGATGTCAAGAAGATCCCACTGTGGGATAAGATGAACCTTCATATGCAGACTGAACAGTTAATTGTTAATTATTTAACCAAGACTAATGCCACAGCGGTTAAAGCTGAAAACATGCTTGCAAAAGTTATCAAACAGTTCAGAATGGAAAAGGCCAATTCAAGGGCCTTATCAGTTCAAAACGAAGAGTTAAAAAATATTATCATGAAGATTGGTGTGGATCCGAATGACAAGGCTGCAGTGCAGAAGCTCATGAAGAGTGCAGAAATAGAGATATCCACCCTAAGAAGAAAGCTGAAGTTACCTGCTGCAGAACATTTAATGGTTGCAGAAGTAGTAGAGGTGGAAAAAGAGAAGGAAGAATTGCGTCAGCAATTGTTGAAGAAAGATGAAGAGTTAACTAAAGTAAAACAGACTTCTATTTCATTACAAAACCATATTGAAAACCATACTTGTACATTTTTTTTTCCTACAGGTAATGCAGACCCTCAAGCACAGATTGTTCAGCTCAGCACAGAATTGAAGATGGCAGAATGAGATCGAAAGCAGGCTCAATCAGAGCTAGAAACAGCCACCAAGATCATGCGGGCACTAGAAGATAAAGCGGATGAGAATAAGCAGAAATTACAGAAGGCTGAAGATGAAATTAAAGATCTCAAGGAGAAGTTAAAAGGTAATATCTCGCTTATTAAAGCTAAAGATATCATTTGGGGTGAGATTATTTCAGAAATGAAGTCAAATTGGAATTCCCTGAATATAGTTGCTAAAGAGAAAAGCCTCATCTCAGAACATGAAGAGGAGATATTATCTGAAAAACAGACGGCCATTAAAAGAGCAAATTGGGCTAGGAAGTTTATAAATTTTATCAATTCCAAATCAGACGAAGAATTAGAAGATATTGGAATACAAGACAGATACTTTTATGCTGAGGAACTTAATAATATGATAATTAAGAATGATCTTCGGAAGGTTGCAGAGAAAAGGTTACTGGGAATCAAGGAGACAGTAAAGAAGTTTGATATATCATTTGACAAATTGACCAGAACAGGTTTACCTTCATGCTGGACTAAGAAAGGAAATATCATGTCATGGAAGTTTTATGAAGATCAGTTAACATTAGCAAAAAGTAAGGCAGATAATAGACACGAAAAGACACAGATCTTAAAAGGGGAAACTGTGTTTAACTTCTTGCATAGGCATTTCAATTTGCTATGGATGGTAAAGACTCTCTTTACAGGAAAACCCACACACAGTCAAATTGTGGCGTTCAGGATAGAATATCAAAGTTTCAAAAATTCCTCGACAACTCAAAACGAGCTATGGAAGAAGTGCAAGCAATTTTCAATAGATTCAACAAAAGAGGTCCCAGCGGTTCAACCAAAACTAGCCGTTGATTCAACAACCGCTTCAGGAGCAGCTGTTCTCATAGATTAGAAGTTTTCAAATTCTTATTATGCTATTTCTCAAAATCATGTAAATGTAATAAAACCTTTTTGAGGCATGTGTTTCCGTAACAGTCAGTAGTTCAAGCAGTTAGAATTATTTAGGGCAGTTAGAATCAGTTTCATTACTGGAAACTGACTTGTGATACTGTATTTAAAGACAATTTCAAGAAAGATGAAGGTTCCGAGTTTTTGAACCTTGAAGCATAATTTTGTACTGAGAATTGCAAATCAATGAAAGAAGTATGCAAGTTTCTATTATTCTGGTTATGTTGAAAGTTTATCCAGTTTACATAACGTTTTCATATCTATGAATGAAATAGAGTAATTTGAGCAGCGGGTCTCTTTATACATGTGTATTTAAGAGTTAAACAAACCTTAATGTGCGCTCCTCTATTTTAACTTTATCTTTACATAATTCTTCTGGATTTTAAAATGGTAGATTTTGTTTTAGACAACATATCAGTTTGAAATCCTCTTCTCATTTTCTTCCATCCATTCATTTCAGCATAATTGGAATATGGCACTGCAGAAACATGTATGGGTTTGATTTTTGAGAGTTACAGAATCAATGTTTAGGGGTTTTAATATAGAGACAGATATATAATAATCACTTGTGACACAAATAGATAATGTCTTAAGCACAATCCTTTTCACAGCTAAGGAATTGTCACTTAAAGTACAACATTAATTGGCGCCGTTGCCGAGGACGAAGGTTCAAAGATTTCTCTGGGTTTTGTTTTACATTTCCTCTGGTTGTTCAGAGAGGAGGAAATAGTAAGGTGTGTTTGTTTGAAAATAGCTTTGGCTCCAAAGAAACCTCACACGAGGTCGGATACCTCTCAGCAAAAAGTTCCTGTTTTGTCTGATCCTGAGAAGCTTGTTTCGAAGAAGGGCCAGAAACCAAAAATATTTGATACACCAGAAACTACACTGCTCGCACCAGGCAGTAGTTCACGCACTCCCTCATCCAAGAATATTTCCAGGAAACTCATTTTCTCGGAAAAAGAATCCCCACCATCACCCATTCATTTTCAAGAACCTACATTAGAAGAGAAATCTTTGGAGTTTGTGTCTTTCCCTTTTACAGAAACTCAGCCCCATACAGCTGCCAGCTCTTCTGCAATCGTTCATACTCCAACTCCTATATCAGTTGTTCCACCTCATTCGCCCCCACCTACAACTGGTATTCATTTTACCCCCGCTCAAGGAGCAGTTAATCCGGGCATAAACATGGCGGCCCCTGCTTTCTTGATGAATAGATATGCACCATTAAATCTACCCCAACCACTGCATGATATGCCTCAGTAGTATCTCAAGTTACTCCCTAGATTTACTAGTGAAGATGAAATAACTGCAAAGCAGCACTTGCCCCTGTTTTGCACATTTGCTGAGAATTTAAATGTTGAACATTTGGACGTTGTAATGAGACTTTTTGTTCAGTCTCTAAGTGGAGAGGCAAGGAAATGGTTTAAAGGATTGCCTAATGGTACCATAAATGATTAGGATACCCTAGAAAGACGTTTCACCGAGAGATGGGGTGAAAAAAGGGACCATGGTTATTCTTTGACAGAATTCAATGCAATAAAGAAGAAATCTGATGAAAACATGAATGATTTTGTGAAGAGATTTAATAAATTGTATAATAGTTTGCCTGTTGAAATGAAACCCCCTCCTATTGGAGCAAGGGTCGTTTTTGCTGGTGCATTTGAACCAGAGTTCAGTTTCACATTGAGAGAAAGAAGGTCTCCTACTTTGGAGCAGATTCAAACTGATGCTCTGGAGATTGAGGCTAATATGTCTGCTGCTGGTAAAGTTCAAGATAAAGGAAAAGCTAAAGAAGAAGCCTCAGCTCATGACCAGATAATTGACGATATGACTAAGGTCATAAAAAATTTGTCTAATAAGTTGGTGAAGTTGGAAATAGACAATAATAAGCCTGCAAGACAGAATAGAGGGGTTTTTAATCCCCTGTTTAAAAAACAGCCCCTGTAGATTCTACAAAGAGAAAGAAAAGATCAAGATCAAGTGCAAGCACCCTTGTATATAGAGGCAGCTCCATCCCGCTCAGCGGATGATGATGATGAAAAAGAAGATGACGCTCGAATTTCTGCTGTCTACATGGAAGATGATGAAACCAAAGAAGAAACAGAGGAAGAAGGAGTGGAAGAAGATGAAGAAACTGATCTTTCATTCGATCAAGAAGAGATGGATGACTATTGCAGACAGTTCACAGACTTCATGCAATCCGAATTACATAAAAAATACGATTTGAGGTCAAAAAAGAGGTTAAGAACTCAAGATGATGAGGAAAAGGAATCAGAATCAGTACCTGCTCCGATGGCGACTCCATTACAGAAAAATTAGATTAAGAAATCAGATAAGGGGAAACAACCCATGAATGAAGAAAAAGAGAAGGAAAAACCGCAAGTTGGGGCTTCTCAAACAAAGATTAAGGACCCTAATATTTTGGAGAAAGTTGTTACTGTTTCGAGTCAAGGCCTAAATTCCAATAAAAATCAAGAGGAACCTGAAAAGTTGACAAAACAAAATCAAACTTTCAGTTTGTCGAAAGAGTTGGAGAAAGTGAAAATTCAAATTCCTCTTCTTGAATTAATAAAAACCCCTGGATATAAAAAAGAGATTGCAGAATTTATCAATTTATCACAGTCTGATGAAGTGGGTGATATAGTAAATCTGCAGGAAGAAAAACCAGTAGTCACCTTTGGACCTCATGTTGAAGAGGTAGATTCGACCATTCCTCCTTTTTATATATCACTTCTGTTACATGATTTTGTTGTACATAATTTCATGTTGGGTTCTGGCGCATCTCACAATCTGATGCCTCTGTCATTGATGAAATAATTAAATTTACAAATCACTAAACCATACAGAGACCTTTATTCTTTTGATTCAAAAAGGGTGAAGTGTGTGGGTCTTATTAAGGATATGGTTGTTTCATTGGCTCAAATTCCAGCCAAGAGCATTATGATGGATGTAGTAGTGGCAGATATTCCAGCCAGATTGGGTATGTTATTATCTAGATCCTGGGGGGCAAAGTTGGGGGGAGTTTTGAAGCTAGATTTTACATATGCTATCATCCCTGTTTTTAATGGGGAAGAAAGAAGGTTGTATAGAGAAACTAGATTTCAAAAAACTGCTACCAAGAAAGATGCAGGTAATTCACCTATTTATGGCCAGGAGAAGGAGGATCTTTCTTGTTTCATGCTGCATGAAGATGCAGAATTTGCTGAAGAGTCACAAGGGCAGCCCCCTTCAGCCATTTTACATAAGGAGCTGCATTCAAACAAGCTTTGGAAGTGTTATTTTGATGGTGCGTATTCTAAAGAAGGCGCTGGAGCTGGCTTCATTTTTGTATCTCCAAAAGGTAACCTTGTACCTTTTTCTTTTAAATTGGAGTTTGAATCCACCAATAATGTAGCTGAGTATGAAGCATTAATCATTAGTCTGCAGACAGCTAAGCAAATGGGAATTCAATCTATGACCGTGTTTGGTGATTCTGAATTAATCATAAGACAAATTAAGAATGTGTGTCAAACCAAGCATCCCAGGTTAAGAACTTACATGAATGAGGTATGGGATTTAATTGAAAATTACTTTGAAGCTTTCAATCTACAGTTTGTCCCAAGAGAAGAGAATAGAATGGCAGATTCTTTAGCAGTTGCAGCTAGTACATTCAAGCCTCCAATTAATCCAAGGCTAAGATATGAAATTGAGATGATACATAGACCTTCGATCCTAGACAATATCAAACATTGGCAGGTTTTTGAAGATGATGAGCAGATTAAGTGATTTTTGTTGATGATTGAAGACTTTGAAGATCATCAGATTGATTTGGAAAATGATGCAGATGACTCGGCTGATATATCTAAGACTCTGAAAAAGAAGATTGGTGATCAGCAGATTATTCAGCTGAAAGACAATGTTCTACCAAGAGGTCTAGTACCCCTCGAAAGGCTGTTTGATGCTAATGATGTGGCAGTAAATCAGAAGAAAGTACAACAAGATAATAATGTGGAAGATTGTAATTTGGGAACTCAATATGAGCCTAAAATGGTAAAATTGTTCAAAGGCCTTCCGAAGGACTATAAACAAAGGTACGTAGATCTGTTCAAACAATTTGAGGATGTATTTGCCTGGTCATATGATGACCTGAAGACTTATGATAAGAGTATTATTCAGCATAAAATTCCATTGAAAGAGGGAGTCAAACCACATAAACAGAAACTTCGACAAATCAATCCATTGTTGTTGGCCCTGATTGAAAAGGAGGTAAAGAAATTGCTGCAAGCTAAAATAATTGTTCCTCTCAAATATTCTGATTGGGTTTCCAATCTGGTACCAGTCCGAAAGAAGAGTGGAGAGATAAGGCTGTGTGTAGATTTCAGGAACTTGAATAGGGCTTCATTGAAGGATAATTATCCTTTGCCGAAGATGGATTTTGTCTTGCAAAAAGTAACTAGAGCGTACAGGTTATCAATGGTAGATGGTTTTTCAGGATATAACCAGGTTGCTGTGGAGAAGGAAGATCAAAAGAAAACTGCTTTCACTACACCCTGGGGTACATTCATGTATGCCAGGATGCCATTCGGCTTAATGAATGCAGGGGCCACATTCAAAATGGCAATGGATATTGCATTTGTAGGAGATAACTTTGTGGTTGTTTATCTGGATGATGTCACCATTTTTTCAAACTCTGATGAAGATCATCTACAACATTTACAAAAAGCCTTCTTGAAATGTAGAAAATATGGATTATCGCTGAATCCTAAAAAGTCTTTGTTTGCTCTGGAGGAGGGTAAACTGCTGGGACATATTGTTTCTAAACAAGGAGTGAAGATTGATCCAACGAGAGTCAAAGCAATACAATCAATTCCATTGCCCAGAAGTAAGAAAGATATTCAGAGATTCCTTGGGAAAATTAATTTTCTGAGAAGATTTGTTCCTAATTACGCAGAGATTATCAAGCAAATAACAGACATGTTGAAAAAGGATGCAGAGGTGAAGTGGGACAAAGAAGCAAGAGAATATTTTCAAAGAATTAAAGAAGCTCTAAAGGAAGCACCTATTCTAATAAGTCCAGATTATCTGAAGCCATTTCAAATTTTCTCATTTGCGTCTTCCTCAACAATTGCTGCTGTGTTATTACAGAGAAATGAAGAAAAATGTGAACAACCTGTAGCGTATTTCAGTAAGGTGCTCTGAGATGCAGAGTTGAAGTATAATATATTGGAGAAACAAGTATATGCTCTGGTGAAAGCATTAAAAGCATTAAGAACCTATGTTATTCATTCCCAAATTTTAGCATATGTTCCTAATTCTGCTGTAAAAGATGTTTTAGTACAGAGTGATGTGGACGGGAAAAGGGGCAAATGGATTGCTAAAATCCAAGAATATGATTTGGATGTTAAACCAACAAAGTTGATTAAAGGATTGGGGCTGGCGAAATTATTAACAGAGTCAAATTTCCAAGCACTGGGAATTAATTTATTGAAACCTATAGAGGAAGTCAATGAAGAAACAAGTGACGTTCAGACGAAGTCAGCAATTAAATATAAATTTCTGTGCTCAGATTGGTACAAAGATATTGTTCATTATTTATGCTTTCTTTCTTGTCCTCCTTCAATAAATAGAGCTAAATACAGAGCTTTAAAACTCAAAGCTCAACCTTATGTCATAATTGAAGCAAAGCTATATTGGAAAGATCCTGTTGGAGTGTTGTTGTTATGTTTGACAGAGGAGGAAGTTTCAGAAGTAATTAGAGAATATCATGAGTGCTTGTGTGGGGGTCACTACAGTTGGAAGGTAACTGCTCATAAAATTTTAAAATCAGGTTTCTATTGGCCATCTGTGTTCGCTGATGTATATAAAGCAGTCAGAAGTTGTCAGAAATGCCAGGTGTTTGCAGAAAAGAAAAAGTTAGCCCCTTTACCTCTTCTCCCTGTTTTTATTGAAGAACCTTTCAAACAATGGGGATTGGATTTTATTGGAGAAATAAATCCACCATCCAGTGGGAAATTTAAGTGGATTCTTACTGCTACAGATTATTTTACAAAATGGGTGGAGGCAATCCCTACCAGGAAGGAAAATGATTTGGTTGTTATGAAGTTTTTAGAAGAAAATATCTTTAGCAGATTTGGATGTCCAGTAAAGATTGTGACAGATAATGCACAAGTTTTCAACTCAATCAGGTTTATTAATTTATGTCAGACTTACAATGTGATATTGTCTCATTCTACAGCTTATCATCCACAAGGGAATGGATTGGCAGAATCTTCTAACAAAACATTGGTAAGAATTCTGAAGAGGACAATAAATAAAAACCAAAAGAACTGGGATTCCAAGATAATTTTTGCACTATGGGCAATGAGGATGACCACTAGAAGATCCACTGGTAAGTCACCTTATGAACTAGTATATGGGAATTAGGCATTGTTTCCCACCCAGTTGGTGAAGCCTGTGATTTCTTTCCTTCAAGATGCTTAAGCAGAACCTAATGCCATGATTAGAAGAATGAATAATGTAATGGAGCTAAATGAAAACAAAAATAAAATTCGGGAGAATTTTCTTACTTATTAGCAAAAAATGAAGACAATATTTGACAGGAAAGCAAAAGAAGTCATGTTTCAAAAAGGAGACCTTGTATTGAGATGGGATACCCGAAGGGAAGACAAAGGGAAACACGGCAAATTTGATCCCCTGTGGTATGGTCCGTTTAAAATTAATGAAGTCAGGATGAATAATAATTTCATGCTGGAAAATCTTGAAGGGGAATTACTAGATATGCCTGTGAATGGGAAATATCTAAAGCATTATTTCCGACACTAAAAGAGCTGTTTCACCATCATTGTATATATCCAGTGTGATCATTGTACATATTTCATCAAGCAATTTTTGACTCCATGCCCGAAGTGAAGGCACTAATCTGCAGGTTCTTAGTGTTTCGTGGAAAAAACACTATCCCCAAGTGGAGCCAGATGTTGTGGATCATCTGCATATCCTTTTCTATTTAATTTTGAAAATTGAAAAATAGCAAAAACAAAAAAATCTGAATTTAAAAAAAAAGTATATGTTATGGTATAATGTATACTATAGCATGAAAAAGAAATATTTTCGAATTTCTTTACCAATTAAGTTTATTATTAAACTTTATTTGGATTCATGTTATCGTTTGATGTTTAAAAATCGAGCAAGTTTTAAGGCGGAAGCAACAAGCCTTGAAGATTATGAGCGGAGATGAATTGCGGAGGTGTGAAGATTTCATGAGTTAATGGATCAGCTGCCCCCGCAATTGACCCGTTTGACCACGGGTAAAAGTTGATCGACGGCGTGGATGCATTGCGGGGGGGGGGGCAACTAAAATTTTGCCGCCGTACTCCAGTAGCCCCCGCGGTGACGTCATAAAACGAGGTGGAAGACAGCTGTACCCCGACGTCAGCAGATTTACACATCACTCCAGGCATTTAACATGGCTTTGCGCAGTTGTTAAAAGGTTATTTTTACCCCATTTTCAAAGTACCTGCTGTTGTTTTCCCCCTTTCGAGCTGTATCACCGTCACCTTTCCGTTTGCTATCTGTTGTCCATTAAGCCATGGCAAAACGAGTTTCTCTATCTGGTTCGTCAAGCCTCAATTCCCTCATGGACAGTGAAAAAGATGTTCAGGATACCTTGTCTTCTGTAAATCATCCCTTATTGTATCATCAAGTGACCCTAAATGCTGAGAAATCCCCAGTATTTTCCGCTGTGAAGAATTCTGGTATATTGTCTGGCTGTATCCCAAAAGCCCATTTCTTTCCCGAGTTTATCTCATGGCTGGTCTCTTCAATGTATCCTGGTAAGTGCTTCATAATGAATTTGCAGGGAGAAAACGTTTTGCAGGTATCGACACAGTTAATCCGCCAAGCATTATGCTTTCCTAAAAACGAGTCACCACTGCAATTCTCCGAAGATTCATTGGCTCGTTATTTTGAGGACCTTTCAAATGAAGAATTTGACCAATGTATGTCCTACTTGAGACCAAATTCAAAGGAAGCTCAACTAGAAGGAGAAGAATGTAGTTTGGAATTGCTCAATGCTGAGTATATACCAATTCTGAGTTGCATTGCAGAGATTTTGGGCAAAGACAATGACCATACAGTCGATAAAACAGTATTGGGAATGTATGCGCTGATGATGAAACCAGGGGTTGTTCTCGACATTCCATATTTCTGGCAGGAGATTGTAAATTCTCAGTTGATGACCTTTCCTCTTACAGGTTTCTTTAAATTCCCGTCATTGATTGTGTATTTATTTTTATATCAAAATGTCGAAGAATTTATGAGTTTGGGGTTGAATATAGTTGATGTTAACAAGCAAAAGCAATCAGTTTTATTTTGGACTGACATGACTAGAAAAGAAGGAAATGAAGCAGGGTTATTTTAGTTTGCTAGTCATTATATGTCTATTGCTTATATAATTTTGAATGGAGTCCCTCCTCCATGTTTTCTACCAAAAGCTCGGGAATTTCTACAGTTAGGACCCAGTTGCAGATTCGGAGATTGGTTTGTTTTTGAAGAATATTCAGAAATAAGGTTGTATGGAGCCAGTATTGAACCTTATAGGCTCCTGAATTTTGTACCTATGCAACTTTTCGCCTTGGAATTCATAAGACAGAGCCTTAATGTGGATCAGGTGCACTTTCTTCCCATGAAGAAAGGTTTTATGTATAAATTTCCTATGAGTGTGGGACCCTTCGTGGTCAATATGAGGCAAGCTTTTGATGAAGTTTCTAAAATGTTGGGAGAGACACATTTGCTACTGGGAGAAAAATGGTCATATGATCCGCATAGAGTGATTTCCCGAAGAAGAATTGAGAATGGATATTCTGCGTTTTCTCACGTAAGCAGACCTGATCAGGAGAAGCTGAAAAACCCAGGTGAATTAAGTACATCAAAAACGAGTATTCAAACACCTGTTATAACTGAAAGGGAAAATAAAAGAGGTAGGGATGATGTTGTTGAAGTAGATGATGAAGAGCCGAGAGAAGAAAAGAGAACTAAATTGGCTGAAGATCATTCTTCAAACTCACCTGGTTTTACCTTCCATATCAATGAAGAACAAAATGTCCCCTCTTCTCCCAGAGGCCATGGACATTCATATGCAGACTGGACAGTTAATTGTTAATGATTTAACCAAGACTAATGCCACAACGGTTAAAGCTGGAAACATGCTTGCAAAAGTTATCAAACAGTTCAGAATGGAAAAGGCCAATTCAAGGGCCTTATCAGTTCAAAACGAAGAGTTAAAAAAGATTATCATGAAGATTGGTGTGGATCCGAATGACAAGGCTGCAGTGCAGAAGCTCATGAAGAGTGCAGAAATAGAGATATCCACCCTAAGAAGAAAGCTGAAGTTACCTACTGCAGAACATTCAATGGCTGCAGAAGTAGCAGAGGTGGAAAAAGAGAAAGAAGAATTGCGTCAGCAATTGTTGAAGAAAGATGAAGAGTTAACTAAAGTAAAACAAACTGCTATTTCATTACAAAACCATATTGAAAATCATACTTGTACATTTGTTTTTCCTACAGGTAATGCAGACCCTCAAGCACAGATTGTTCAGCTCAGCACAGAATTGAAGATGGCAGAACGAGATCGAAAGCAGGCTCAATCAGAGCTAGAAACGACCACCAATATCATGCGGGCACTAGAAGATAAAGCGGATGAGAATAAGCATAAATTATAGAAGGCTGAAGATGAAATTAAGGATCTCAAGGAGAAGTTAAAAGGTAATATCTCGCTTAATAAAGCTAAAGATATCATTTGGGGTGAGATTATTTCAGAAATGAAGTCAAATTGGAATTCCCTGAATATAGTTGCTAAAGAGAAAAGCCTCATCTCAGAACATGAAGAGGAGATATTGTCTGAAAAACAGACGGCCATTAAAAGAGCAAATTGGGCTAGGAAGTTTATAAATTTTATCAATTCCAAATCAAACGAAGAATTAGAAGATATTGGAATACAAGACAGATACTTTTATGCTGAGGAAGTTAATAAGATGATAATTAAGAATGATCTTCGGAAGGTTGCAGAGAAAAGGTTACTGGGAATCAAGGAGACAGTAAAGAAGTTTGATATATCATTTGAAAAATTGACCAGAATAGGTTTACCTTCATGCTGGACTGAGAAAGGAAATATCATGTCATGGAAGTTTTATGAAGATCAGTTAACATTAGCAAAAAGTAAGGCAGATAATAGGCACGAAAAGACACAGATCTTAAAAGGAGAAACTATGTTTAACTTCTTGCATAGGCATTTCAATTTGCTATGGATGGTGAAGACTCTCTTTACAGGAAAACCTACACACAGTCAAATTGTGGCGTTCAGGATAGAATATCAAAGTTTCAAAAATTCCTCGACAACTCAAAACGAGCTATGGAAGAAGTGCAAGAAATTTTCAATAGATTCAACAAAAGAGGTCCCAGCGGCTCAACCAAAAGTAGCCGTTGATTCAACAACTGCTTCAGGAGCAGCTGTTCTCATAGATTAGAAGTTTTCAAATTCTCATTATGTTATTTCTCAAAATCATGTAAATGTAATAAAACCTTTTTGAGGCATGTGCCTCCGTAACAGTCAGTAGTTCAAGCAGTTAGAATTAGTTAGGGCAGTTAGAATCAGTTTCATTACTGGAAACTGACTTGTGATACTGTATTTAAAGACAATTTCAAGAAAGATGAAGGGTCTGAGTTTTTGAACCTTGAAGCATAATTTTGTACTGAGAATTGCAAATCAATGAAAGAAGTATGCAAGTTTCTATTATTCTGGTTATGTTGAAAGTTTATCCAGTTTACATAATGTTTTCATATCTATGAATGAAATAGAGTAATTTGAGCAGCTGGTCTCTTTATACATGTGTATTTAAGAGTTAAATAAACCTTAATGTGCGCTCCTCTATTTTAACTTTATATTTACATAATTCTTCTGGATTTTAAAATGGTAGATTCTGTTTTAGACAGCATGTCAGTTTGAAATATTCTTCTCATTTTCTTCCATCCATTCATTTCAGCATAATTGGAATATGGCATTGCAGAAACATGTATGGGTTTGATATTTGAAGGTCACATAATCAATGTTTAGGGGTTTTAATACAGAGACAGATATATAATAATCACTTGTGACACAAACAGATAATGTCTTAAGCACAATCCTTTTCACAGCTAAGGAATTGTCACTTAAGGTACAACAGTGAGGAAAGCACATCTTACGGTGAACCGCAAGTTTGACAATAGACATCGCATAAGTGTAGCTACGACCCAATAGAATGTTGTAGTCTAAGGGGGCATCAATCACTTTGAAATCAATACAAACAATATTGCCCACAAGAGTAATAGGACAATTGCAGAACAAGCCTATGGGCTAGGAAGAGTGGCCATCCCATGCTCGGAGGGTAATAGTGGAAGGGGCCAACTCAGGAGATTCGAGTTGCTTCGAAACCGAAGCGTACATCACACAGGTGGATTCCCCCTCTTCAATGATTCAACGAGAGACGTTGGCATTCTGGATCTTGAGAATGATTTGGAAGGCGACGGAAGTAGGAAGGGGGGAATTTTATGACCGGTCAACATCGAAGACGATCAAACGATCATCTGAAGGATCCATAGCACCCATGGAAGCTAGTAGAGTTTTTCGTTGTGAAGGGAACGACTGGAGGAGTTCCAGCATTGATATAGAAATAGGGGATTGCGCAAAATCATCTACTATACTATATGAATGGGAAGCTTTACCAGAAGCAGCGTTTCGGCCTAATGGTCCCTTTGGGATCTTGGTATGAACCTCTGCCTTAGGTTGAAGAATCTCTAAAGGACCATTGGGTGTCAAAAGAGGCTCTATGGGACCTGAAGAAGGGGACTCAGTAACAGACATAGCAGGGGGCTTGGTGTACTGTCAGGACCGAGTCTGAAGGTTGATGTCAACGATATTGGGTTTGTGAGAGTTCATCAAGAGGATCTGGTAAACAGAGGTACGAGATGGAGGAGGTTGAGTGGTTGCCTGACTTTCAGGGGGTTGGGTAGCCACATATCCTTGCTGAGGGAAAGGATTGGTAAACATAGCCAGTTGAAGAGGGTAAACATAGGGAGGAACAAAAGCAAAGGCTTATTGTCCTCGAGATGCTGCTTGAGCTTCCCGCATCTAACACATCTGAGGTAAAAGAAAAAAATCATGGGTATAATGACCATAAACACTAGAACAAAAATAAGGTTTATTGATGCAAACAGGCCTGTCCTGCCTGGGATGAGTGCCATGTTGTTGGTTGGTAGTGTTAGGTGCATTCCCTTGGGGATTTTTTCCTGGATTACCTAGGGAAGATTGGTTTTGGTTGCCTTTCCTCTTATTTGTGGAAGTAGGAGGATTAGTCGTGCCCTGCTATGCATACACCTGACCCTGGGGGGTGGTGGCTGTTGTTGCAGGGGTTGAGAAGGCAAGGGAGGCTGAGGTGCTAATGTTGGAGGAGATGGAGCACCAGGATGCGGATACGGATAATAAGGAGGTTGGGAAACATTGTGGTAAGCAGGTTGGGGAAAAGGAGGCATGTCGTATCCTGGATACATGCTACCGGGAGGGGGAAAAGTGCTGGAGGAGTTGGCCCCTCCCTGAGGAAAACCATAACCCATGGGGGGATGAGTGTATGGATGAGAAAGGGCTCTAATGATACCGTCAGTGGCATGGGATTCCCCCGGTGCGTTGGCACCACCAGGTCTAGGGATATTAGGTAAGACGAGATAAACATAACCAGACTATGCGTAGATCAGGTCATATTTCAACGCAATATGAAGAGTAACTTCTTAAATATGAGGGAAATGAGATGCGACATATTTTCTAATAGCAGGCAAAAGGGATCTGAGAAACCAGTCCATGTAGACACGATCTTCGAAGGCAGGGGCTTGACATAGGCTCTTTCTTCTCTACCATTCCTGGACATGATATGATAGGCGGGTCGCAGACGATCGACAGAAAGAAGTCAAAAATTTGGTACCAGTGTCATAATGAAGGGGAAGCTGGAAGTAAGATAAAAAATCCCTGGCAAGAGTCACAAAAGTAGTATGAGAGGAGGAGGCCTATTAGACATACCACTTAGAAGCTTCTCCAGTAAGCGTACGCTGGAACAACCGAAGATGGATAGAGTCATTGGTGATGGAGTTAGACAAACACCACATGTGGAAATATCAGACATGGTTCGTAGGATCCTCTCTAGCAAGACCTTCAAACTTGGGGGTGCCTAAAGGGAGCTTGGTTGGCATAGCAGGCCAATGAGGATCATGGTGTATGGGGTCATTGATCAACTGGTTAAAATTGGGAAGAGTGAGGCCTGTGATATAAGGGAGAAAGGGAGCAGCCGGGATAGTTCCTGTTACGGTCCCACTAGTAGTATTCCCAGCATTAGGGCCAGGGCTACCACCAGCGTTAGGTCCTGAACCAGAAATGGTGAAGGTGACAGGGGGAGAACCGGGGATAGAACCAAAAGGAGAACCCAATGAACCAGAAGCAGAGTTGGAATGGGGACTCGGTGGAGGAATAACTCAAACCCTACACAGAGGAGTAAGTCCTCCTAACATAAACTAAGGATGAAGGCCAAGAAGTCGTCGGGATAAACACCTTGGGGTGCAATGATGGAAAGAAAGACACGGATCACAAAAGGAAGAGATACCAACAAGGGCGAATAGGTGAAGGATCAAATGAGTAGAATATCGAAACAAGGGCAAGGAGGTGCGGGAAAAATTGATTACAATGTTATAGTCTTGGCCTGGTGGTGTAAACCAGGCACTCTTCACTTAGGGTGTGCGTGTATGTGATAAGTGTGTTAACTTTAATTTTAAACCCAGACGTGTGTAGAGAAAACAAATAGTCTATGTGTGGGAAAAATCTAGTAAAAAAAAACAAAATGGATAATGGATCTAAAGTCGGGAGGGACAAGGATCTAAAGGTTAGATCTGCTGGAAATAGGTGCAGAAAAACATAAAAAAACTAGAGGGAAAATTGCTGCAAAATGAGGTGGTGAAAGGCTACAACCTGAAGGGAAGCGGAGGGGAACCTAAAGGAGGACCAAAAAAAACTGAAAATAGGTGTTTTTGATGGATGAATAAGAAATATGAAATGGATCTAAAAGTATAGGTTCAGATCTAAATAAAATGGCTGAACACAATGAAATCTTAGACAACCTGCTTTAGCTAAACTCCTCCTAAAAAGGTGGAAGCATACTGAAGCCCTAGGGGGCTTGGTTCCTATTTCGACGAGTGAAATAGAGCAATTACAGGTCCAAGACAGGTGGAGATGGAGGTCAGACAACCTTGAACAGTAGCCGAGACAAACCCACAAAAATCACAGAAAACTTCCTGCAAAACATTCAGGTCGCAGTTTCTGACATTTGTCAGCAGAGGTCGCAATTTTTTGGCTGTTTTTGTGCCCTAAAGGTTGAGGTCATAGGTTTTGACACAAAAAGTGTGACTTGCACTTCCAGAACTCTCAGGATCAGGTTTCGGAAAAAAGTGTCGTCTCAGCTGCGGCTGACACCTGTCACCTACGTAATAGGCCCAGAAACACACGAAAGTTAGAATTTTTACTGTTTTAGGGTTTTAAAGGTTAAAAAAAACGTCAAGAAAAGAAAAAAAAGAAGCTGAAGAAAAACCCTAGGGGTTGAAGCAGCTGGTCATGCAGGGATCTGAAAAATGACAGTGATCGTAATTATAAGCCCTTGTGGAGTCGCCAGTTGTTAGTGTGAATTCTAATCACAAGCGTACGAAAAAAGATCACTTTAGTTGTGCATAAAAAACAACCCTAACTTCAAAGATGGCTCTCAATTTCTTTATATCTGTAGTTATTTGACCAGGAAAAATGCTACAAAATCCAGATCTATGCAATTAAAGATATTAAACAACAAATAATAAGAGTTCCACCATGCATCCAATGAACAAGACAAGAATATTTTTTAAAGAATTTTTTGTATTATGACACCTAGGAAGGGAACATAGAAAGATGTTACCATTCCACCTCAATGGGATGGGTTCTTGTATGTTCTCAGTGCTTCAGATCTGAGATCTCTCTCTCTTAATGGTGTAGAAAACCCAGACAAAAATGGAACTCAAAGGGAGCTCACAAGAAAAATGGTAACAAAATATGACAATGATGGAGGATCAAAGTCAGACCAAAAGTATATATCTGGAGTGATCTTTAGGCAACAAAAGGTAGTGAGTGAATGGAAAAACCCTTCTCTTTATAACAAAATATTGAGTTAGTCTAGATATTGGTGCATAGTTAAAATATTATTAACCAAATCTCGATCCAACATTTATGGAATATTTTATTATTTTTGTTGGAGGGAAAATGAATTTGTAAATAATAAATAAATAAATGATTTATTTATTATTTTACGAATGTGATTGAGTAATAATTAAATAAATAATGATTTATCGAATTATTTATAAATGATTTAGTCAAATTTAACAAGGAATATTATTTAAGTAATGTTTTAAATAATTATTCCTAGAAAATAATAAGATAAATAATGATTTATCTAATTAATTTTCCTGGTTTGGGTTAAATATGACCAGGAATATTAATTAAAATGTTGTTTAACTAATTATACCTTGAGGAAAATCAAACAAATAAGGATTTACTCAATTATTCCTCATGGGGTTTCCCATTTAGACCATAAACAACTTAATAAATTAAGGATTACTAAGGTTTTTCTCATAGTGAAAGCAATTTTACAAAGGTAAAATTGGTCTTACATGGTGTACTTTGGTCCATCTAATAGTAACACGTTAGATGACCAAAAATTGATGTAACACCTGTGTTCCTTGTGCAAGTTTGTGAGATCTGTTTTACATTTTCTCCCTCGTGCCTTCGTTCAAGCGGTTCAGGTCGCGCCTTTTGAGGATGCCACAGGAAAACCATTCGGGTCAAATCGTGTGAGGGTGCCCATTCAGGAATGCATGTGGGTTGGGTCATGTCGAGCCGTGTGAGGGAGCCCAGGGAAACAAGTTCGGTCGGGTCGGGTTGGGTCTTGTGTGGGTGGTCGTATAAAAAATTCTAATTAGTTGTGACCACATGTGTTCCTTGTGCATGTTTGTGCGGTCCATTTTATGTTTTCTCCCTCATGCCTTCGTTCAGGCGGGTCGAGCCGTGTCATGTGAGGGTGCCAGAGGAAAATCGTTCAAGTCAGATCGTGTGAGGGCACCCAAGGAATGTATCTGGGTTTGGTTGTGTGAGGGTGTGCAAGGAAACAAGTTCGGGTGGGTCGGGTCAGGTCATGTCGTGTGAGGCCGCCCAAGGAAACACATTCGGGTGGGTCGGGTCAGGTCGTGTTGTGTGAGGGTGCCCAAGGAAATGCGTTCGGGCAGGTCGGGTCGAGTTGGGTCGGGTCGTGTCATGTGAGGGCGCCTAGGAAAACACATTCAGGTGGGTCGGGTTGGGTGGTGCCGTGTGAGGGTGCCCGAGGAAATGCATTCGGGCAGGTTGGGTTGGGTTGGGTTAGGTCGTGTGAGGGAACCCATGGAAACGCATTTGAGCAGGTCAGATTGGTTCGGGTCAGGTCGTCTGAGGGGGCCCAAGGAAACACGTTGATCGTGCGGGTCAGGTCAGGTCGTGTGAGGGCACCTAAGGAAATGCGTTTAGGTGGGTTAGGCCGGCCGGTCGTGCTGTGTGAGGGAGCCCAAGGAAACATGTTTAGGTGGTTCGGGCCGGGTCATGCGAGGGTGACTAGGTGGAAATTAACACGTTTGGGTAGGTCGGGTCGGGTTGGGTCATGTCGGGTCAGGTTGAGTCGTTTTGGGTCAGGTCAGGTCTTGTAAGGGTGCCTAGGGAAACACTTTCAGGCGGGTTAGGTCAGGAATTGTGAGGGTGGTCATATAAAAAATGCTAAGTTGCGATGACACGTGTTCATTGTACACATTTATGCGATCTGTTTTCCGTTTTATCTCTCATGCCTTCATTCGGGTGGGTCGGGTCATGCCGTGTGAGAGCGCCACATGTGATCAGGAGCTCAAGTCTAAGCCATGGAAAAAGCTCAAAATTTTAAAGTGCTCAAAATCACTTGGAACCTGAGCGACCAGATAGGCCTCGGTGATACGATCCCAACGCCGCAAACGGCACTCAAATCCGACTTCGCTTGTGAAAGTTATGAAGGTTTGAAGTTTACAATTTCCTTCAAAAACTGAGTTTGACCAAGTTTGACTTTCAATTTGAAAAATTAAAAAAGGAATATTCTTGGAATATTCCTCATAATATTCCATGGAATATTCCTCAGAATATTTATTTGGGCCAATTATTTTATGACAAGTGGCATTCAGTTATTGGTGGTTGGTTTGACTTTTTGATTTGTTGACCAATTACGGGCTGCCACGTGGCAGGCCCGGAGGGCGCCACATGGCCCCCTGGTCGGTGAAATTGGCGTTCAATTTTTTTTGGGAGTCTACGGGTTTGAACGCGAGACCTCTTCCCCCGCCGGACAAAGCGATTTACCGTTGCACCATACGAGTAGTTCTTAATATATGTGGTGTGAAAATAATATTTAAGGTTTGTATTTGAATACGCAGGAGGGAAAAGGAGCTAGCCCCTAGGGGCTAGCCTGAAGATCATATGATCCTGCACAATAACCTTGGTCTTCATGAAGATCATATGATCCGCCCACTCAGAGATCATATGATCCATGGATGGTTTATAAGACCGGTTTATGCGATATTTTATGCGGAAGACCCTGTTATGTGACCACTCCAATAGTTATTATATACCACGGTCAACAAAAATTCAGAGTTGGTTAACCATAAAGGCCGACGGTTAATGCGGCCATGTGGCCAGCACAACCGAACTTTAAATGCCAACATTTATGGTTCCACTAATTTTGAAGCATGCCCACCAGATTAGGCAGCATTACCAAAGTTAACTCCAATTTACTACAGTTAGCCCACTTTTAGTGGGATTTTTACCTAACATTGGGAAAATACTGTTTGGATCATAACTTTGGATAGGGAGATCCTTTCTGAGCGGATCTTTTTTTGATTTCGTATCTTCTCAGCATTCTGAAGCCAATGGTATAGGTTTCAGAGCCACCAGAGCTGATCTTCAGCCTGTTTAGCTTCAGAGAAGCTTTTTGAGCCACTAGGGCCATTTTGGGGTTGGAGCTGTGGTTAGCCATTGGAGGTGAAACAAAAGCCTATCTTTACTGTTTTTAGTGTTCTGAACTGATTTCTACAGCTATTTTTGCCTATTTAGGCTTTCTTCACAATGTATAACTAATTTTGAGCATAATAAGAGCAAGGACATGCCCATTTGGGGGCCTTGGACCGGGCAAATGTAGCCCAGGAGGGGTGAACTGCCTTATCATATGCTGTGTTATATTCTGTGATTTATTTGTTGTGTTTTTCCAGAGTTAAAGATGTTAACAAGTAAAAAGAAATAAGCCTCCTACACACAAAAACACTCATAAATTCACCAAAAGCATTTTGTTCCAATTGCAAAACATATTAAACAGTTTGCACACATAAGTTTATGGATAATGAATACCTTGCACCAACAAAAAAGTAGTTTTATTTCCAGATCATTAGTGATTACTTCTATTATTTCTTTAGGCAGAGTCTGTAAAGGGCTAGATAGCTTCTGGATCTCATCCTTTCTTTAAAGGTGACATATCCAGTAAATGCCCCTATAATCATTCTCTATATTAGAAATAAGAAGTTATCACATTTCAGATCAACATGAAAAGTGTTTGGGTCAGATCATGTGATGAGCACACCCAAGGAACCCGTCTGGGTCAGGTCGTGTCGGTTCGTGTGAGGGCGCCCGAGGAAACGCGTTCGGGTGGGTCGGGTCGAGTCGGGTTGTGCTGTGTAAGGTCACCCAAGGAAACATGTTCAGGCAAGTTCGGTCATGTCGTGTGAGGGCATCCAAGGAAAGGAATTCAGGCGGGTCGGGTCGGATCAGGTCGTGCTCTGTGATGGCTCCAAGGAAAGTGCATTCGAGCAGGTCAAGTCGGGTCCTGCCGTGTGAGGGCACTCAAGGAAATGTGTTAGGGAAAGTCAGGTTAGGTTGTGTGAGGACGCCTAAGGAAATGTGTTCAGGTGGGCTAGGTCGATTCGGATCGAGTCGTGTGAGGGAACCCAAGGAAACATGTTGATCGTGCAGATCAAGTTGGTTCATGTGAGGGCACCTAAGGAAACATGTTCGAGCTGGTCAAGTTAGGTCATGGCATGTGAGGGCGCCTAAGGAAACGCATTAGGGCGGGTCGTGGCAGGTCAGGTCAGGTCGTGTGAGGGAGCCCAATTGGGAATTAACATGTTCGGGTGGGTCAGGTTGGGTTAGGTCGAGTCAGGTTGGGTTGGGTTGTGTGAGGGTATCTAGGGAAACACGTTCGGGGTGGGTCAGGTTGGGTCGTGTGACGGTGGCCATATAAAAAATGCTAAGTTGTGACCCTCTGTGTTCCTTGTGCACGTTTGTGCGATACATTTTTCGTTTGCTCCCTCGTGACTTCAGTCGGGCGGGTCGGGCTGTGACATGAAAGGGTTCCAAAGGAAACGTGCGAGGGTTAATCTTAGTTTAACTCCAAAATAGGAATAAAAGTCAACTTAACAAGGAGAGGAGAGAGAAAAATGATGGCTAATCGTTGCAAAGCAGGGAGGAAGTGCGTGCTCGTTCTAGGAAGGTCTTTGAATTAGGTAGTATGAAAAATGGAGTGGAATTATCCATTTAATCCTCCAACTAGATTCTAGTTAGTGCCACATGTCATCCTAGGTGGCACCCCCTATTAAAATAGAAAACCCTAAAAATAGAGAATCTGAAAAATGATAGGGAATGCCCAATAGTGAATGAAAAGTGGTCATATTTTCCCCTAATAATGTATGGAAGAGGGTCTAATGATGGCCAGAGTGTGTGCCTTAACGAACTAATGAGTGTAATGTACCCCAATGCCACCCCACAACCCAACTAGGGAGTATGCTATTGAACGAGTCCTAGCAATTATTAGCCATGTTAAGTTCTCATTTACAACAAAAAACAATCAATGAGTCCCAATAAATTGCGCCATGTCAAGTACTCATGAAATAAATATTTATACATTAATACACAATATCAGAAGAGTGAGGTAAAGAGGGACAACCTAGTGGGAAAAAATCCACCCCTCAAAATACAATGCATACTACTTCAACTATGTAGTTTCTATGAATAAGGATGGCATTCCGACCCGTTTTCCATTTGCTCCCTTGTGCCTTCGACGTTTGGACGGGTTGGGTCATGTCGGGTCATGTGATGGTGCCCAAGGAAACGTATTCGGGTTGGGTCAGGTCAGGTCGGGTCGGGTCGTGTGAGGGCATCCAAGTAAGGCGTCTTGGTTGGGTTGTGTCGGGTCATGTGAGGGCGCCCAATGAAACGCATTTGGGCGGGTCGGGTCGGGTCAGTCGTGTAAGGGAGCCCAAGGAAACGCGTTCAGGTGGGTTGGGTCGGGTCGGGTCGTGTCGTATCCAAGGGTCTTCTTTGCTTGTGGTTATCCTTAGTTAATGGCGCTTCATAGGATCTACATTGGGTCATCATCTTGTTGCTTTCCTTTATTAAACAATCAACATCAACGCCTTCCAAAAACAAATCAAAATAGAAGCAAACATGTCTCCATTCTTATCAAGTCATGTTAGGAAACTATGTAGGTGAATATAATCTATAAAATAAAACACCTCCAACATTTCAGAACGAAGTATGAACAAAACGAACCATTACTTAGGCATTGTAGTCCAAGAAACCAAAATTTTCAATGCAAGGATCTACAATCCCAGTTTTGTGCAGTCTGCTCCATCTAACATTATAATCATACTGCCCATTTAAAAATGGAGTATGTTGACATAAATTGAAGATTCCTTGATGTGATTTCATGATATGGCAATTCAGTACAACAAAAATGGGAATATGACAGACTCAAGGTCATCTTTGTAATGACAGATTTTAATTTGTTTCTTGATCTATTTATGAAAAGTTTTTGTGGTGCATCAATTGTTTTTTTTTCTTTTCTTTTAAATAATTTTTTCCTAATTAGTATCTTGAGGAATCCTGTAGAGCTACTTTACAAGTTGGTGGGTAGCAGGCTCTAGGATTATTATTATATCTACTTATTAAATGATAAGCACTCCTTTTTGGGCTAGCTTCTTATGGGCACCTCATAGCCCTCTCACTTTGTCGGAACCAAAATTTTCATGGGTGAACTATATTTGAGCCTCCCTATTGTTCTAAGGCTCCATTTCATAGTCATAATTGGTCTTAATTTTTAATGAATAGATTTTTGCCTTCCACTTTGTGTTCATTTCCCTCCACCTTTCAAGATGAACTACTTGCTACAAATACAACTTTAGAATCGTATATCCAATGGGGTTTGTCTATTGGGAAAAGTGTTTTATAAAATTCTTCCAAACCATTAAGGTTTTTTATGACTAGATTTTTCCATTAAGCTTGAATCCTTAGTCATAATTACCAACCCTTAACCCATTTAACCCCCTAAACCTCTAAACCCCTAACCCATTTAACCCCTAAACCCTAAACCTCTAAACCCTTAACCCATAACCCCTAACCCATTTAACCCCTTAAATCCTAACCCCATTAACCCCTAACCCCTCAAAGGCACAAGGGAGAAAACGACAAACGGGTCACACAAACATCCACAAGGCACACAGGTAGTCACAAATTAGAATTTTTTATACGACCTCCCTCACATGACCCGACCCTACCTGACATGAACATGTTTCCTTGGGTGCCCTCACACGTATTGACTCGACCCAATCACTCACCCAAATGAAGGCACAAGGGAGAAAACAACAAACAGTTTGCACGAACGTGCACAAGGCACATGGGCAGTCACAACTTAGAATTTTTGATACGTCCACCCTCACACGACCCGACTCGACCCGATCCAACCCGAATGCGTTTCCAGCTTGGGCGCCCTCACATGACCCAACCCAACCTGCGCGAACGAAGGAAAAAGGGAGAAAATGGCAAATGGGTTGCACGAATGTCTAGTACAAGGCACATAAATGGTCACAACTTAGCATTTTTGATATGGCCTCCCTCACACGACCCGAACTGGCTTGACATGAACGTGTTTCCTTGGGCACCCTCACATGACCTAAACTGAACATGTTTCCTTGGGCGCCCTCACACGGCACGACCCAACCCGACCCGACCCACCCAGACGCGTTTAATTCATATGAAATTTAAACCTAAGCCTTAATTCCTCTAAAAGTTATAAGACCCAATCCTTATAACCCCTACCACACTTAATACCTAAATATTACAACCATTATCCTCTAAAATAATTTACCTCTCTAACATCTAATACATATAATCATTGACACCTGACCGCTATACTCCTTAACACATATAAACCATAGCCATAATACTATAACCATTATATCTCTTAACATTTTACCATCATAAACCCTGAACTTTATAACCTTTAATCCCTATCTCTTTTTAAACCCTAAAATCCCTAACATAACCTTATAACCCATATTTCAAATAATCCCTAATATTTACAACCTTAGTCCTTATAATCCTTGCATTAAAACCCCTAACCTTATAATCCATATTTCCAACAATGCTTAGACTTCACAGCCCTTACAATGCAAAGCCTAAATACTGCCTTTTTTTTAAAATTCCAACAATGCTTTAGCCTAATCACCTTACCGCCTTTTTTCCAACAATGTTTAGCCTAATTACCTTAGTGCCTTTTTTCAAGCAATGCTTAGCCTAATTATCTTACCACCTTTTTTCCAACAATGCCCAGCCCAAATATCATTGAGATAATAATGCCCGACGACCATCACCTGCACTTGCATATCAATCACATTGCATAAGCTTATAGTGTTCGGCCCAAATATCGCTGAGACAGTAGTGCCCAATGACTGTGAGAACCAATATTAGGTCCATTCCATCACTTGCAGTGCCACACGAAGACTATAATCGGCTCCATGACACTGCTGAGAAGATGTTGGTTTAGGGGGCTCAACCACGACACTTTTGAGAAGCCCTTGGTTCAGGGGTTTAGCAAGGGACCCATTAATTCGACCACTATCCCCTAAGCAGAGACAACTACTGGCTCGACTACGACATAAGGTGAAATTGGCCTTTGTCAACCCACTACAGACAAAATGGTAAGGACCCTAATAAGTTTGATTGGTATTTATTTGCTATTTAATTTATTCTTATGTGTCTACATGTTCATTATTCTCTAATTTCAAGGCATATGGTTGTATTTCTAAGATTCGGGGATCACGGGTTTGTGTTTTTGAACTTAACAAAATGTATAACTTGAATAAAAATCGCTTCAATTATCTGTAGCACCATCGACATACAAAACTGTGATTACATGTTGGTAGAAAATTCCAATTGAATTAGGCACATAATGGTGGTTATAATTTTTAGTGTTGGTTTTCATAAACATCCAAACCGATTTATGCGGATGGGACTTCCATATGCTTCACTTTTTTTATTCTGTGATTTTGTAGCAAGATACTTGCTACTTTGCACAACGCTTTCCAAAACAATTCAAATTAGGGGAATTTTGAGGTCTAAAATGGGCCTCCTAAGAAAAATGTACAACAAAAATACACTTTATAAGAATCAATAGTATTCAATATGATGATGTCAACCATGGGAGATGATTCACCATTTTTTAAGTAAAAGGGTAAAAATTAATAAAATAAAACTACTTTTCAACTCGTATTTTCAACTTATCTCCCAAATTTTTTACTCAAATTTCGAGCGGGAGTACTCATTAGATGAAAAATTTAATTCCTCATCCAAGGAGTACCCATCTTGCATACTTTCGATGGATCGTGCTACACGAAAAATTAGAAATACATAAAAAAACATGATTACAATAACGTTTTTCATGTATTTCTCATTTTTCATGTAGCATCACGCATCGAAAGTATGCAACATGGGTACTCCTTGGATGAGGAATTAAATTTTGCATCCAACGAGTACTCCCACTTGAAATTTGAGTAAAAACTTTGGGAGATAAGTTGAAAATATGAGTTGAAAAAATAGTTTTTCCTTTTTTCCCTCTAAAATTTGATGTTGTAATCAAATATTATTTTATTATTTCCAATATTATATTATAATTTTCTTAGGAGGCCCATTTTAGACCTCAAAATTCCCCTAACGATATACTTGGAAAAATCTATATTCAGTCTTGAGAGTGGCATCACTCTACAGGGTGTGTCTCTCAATCCTGCAGTCAATGCTTAGTTTATAAACCTATAAGGAGCATATCCTCTCTCATACACAGGCTTCTAACATCTCATGAATCTATATTACTCATACCGTCATCTGTGGGTTAGAATTTTCTGTTCTCGGATTCATATTCAAAGATGATCTCTCATCCTTCTCAATACTTAGATGACATTCTACATTACTAAACATCCTTCATCAGTATTCTTTTTTCCTGCATTGTCTATTTCCTTGTTTCCTTCGTTCTGCCTGGTGCTGCTTCTATTGCATGCTATCTCTTTATATCCATAGCTTGCTGGTGATGCATTTGCACCAAAAAATATTTTCCATCAAAATTTATAAATTCGTACATATAAAATGGAATTTTATATTCAGGGCACTATCATGAAGCCACTACCAATACTATGATAGACATTATATGTATAGCATCGTGAGAAACATGAAGCTACATAACACCATTCATAGCAGCATTTAAGTTGCATCGTTCAATATTGTTATGAAAATTATATAATGAACAAGTAGTCCTCTTTGAGAAGGCACATGACCTATAATTATAACAGATGATGAGCATGACAACATTAGTGAGCTTTAGCAAGAAAACTGATTTGAAACTTCTAAGCAAAAGGCAACCACCTTGGATTGATTCCCATTTTGAATTTTAATACCAACACCAAGGGCTCCAATTATAATTTAATATATTATTGTGAATCTTTCACTATTTCTGCTGCATGTCCATCTATCTTGGTAAGATTTACCAGGAAGTAGAAAAGCCCTTAAAGAGTGCATTATAGTGTTGTCTTTTGAATGTAGTAATTTTTTGATAAATGTAGTCTATTTTAGTCTAGTTTATGGGAAGAAACTTCATCTGATGTGTTTTACCATGCACATCTACGATCATGTCCTTAATTTCCCAAGGTTTGAGCTCAGGAATGTTTTTTTTTTAATCTAATATTTCATGTGGTATCAAGGAAATTTTTAATATTTTATATGGGCTTGCTGAGCATTTGTATGGTCTGGAGAAGCTTATTAGCCCTGCAATTTAGCAGCTCTATCTATCTTTAGTTTTATTGCTTGTTTCATTTGTCCAAGAATACATCTTATGCCAGTACATTCTATGGTCCCATCAGCCCAAAAACTTCTCTAGTTACTTAGTAGAACAGGATGTTGGGAAATCCGAAAATGTCACTTTGTTGGGACTTGGTCATAGTGTTCTTTCGAGACTTGTTTTATCAAGCATGTATGAACATGTATAATACTTGTACACTTCTATTTTTTTCTTTATCTCATTTCTTTGGGTCTCTTGGTATAAATTGTTGAGTCACCTATTTTATTGGAGACTGTCAACTTTGATTACTCTCCCCACAAGTTTGTACTATTTATATGATAATGCTATCATTACTTGCGTACTTGTCTCCTAATTTTTGGCTCATGTATATGTAATTTCAATTGTTGTTATTGTGCTCATCCCAATTGGTATTAGAGGCTTAAGATTGTGGCTTCTTATGAGCTTTGTAGATTTGTCATTCTGGTCACTTTTAGAATTTTCATTCTACTTGGAATCTTTCTTGAAACATTTTTACGGTGACTTTTGGGTGATAAATAGGGAAACTATTTTTGCTTGGATTACCCAAACCATTTTTCTTTTCGTTTCCACACTTTATATGATTATTTTTTACCATTGGAAGGCCTATTCACAGAAATCCATTCCACCGTTTTTTAGACCTTACCATTGATGAAAATAACTGGTTGATCCACTAATTTAGTTCTCTATTACACTGTAAAATAACTAACTATAGCATACAACATTTCTGGAACCCCATTTTATGTTTGTATCTATGTTCACTATTCCTCCTGTTCAACTCCGAGCAGATTGGCAGTGGCTTCATGGAAACCCTCTGACAAAAACAACAATTTCAGACCATAATGATGGAAAACATGGTGGGAATTTTCCAAACCTAGAAAAAAGGCTCCAACATCTACAGGTTTACGCTGAAGATGTTTCAATCCATTTGACATGGGTTGTCCCTCTTGCAACAATCTCCACGCCTATTTCACTTCCATCTCGTCTGACACTTCTCTTGCATATGCTAATACAAAGAATTTCATGAGCCAAGGCAACCTCTTTTATAGTGGGTTCCTGTGCTTGCTAATTTATAGGAACATGCTTCACTACAATTTTTTGAAGTTTTCAACATTGTTGAGATGCAACAGACAATTCCACATGGTGAACCTATGTTTTCGGAGAGCCATCTATACTTCATGTCAACACCATCTTCCCAAGGCTTCTCACCTTCAAAGAATCCCTCTGTTTTTGTCTATTTGTAACTGTAAAAGTAACAAAGGCACCAAAAAAACATTACTACCAAGCAATGTGATCTCCTCTCATGTATCTAGCTCGTAAAATTCCTTTCTACACGAAGGAGGCAAAGAAATTTTTTTTAATTGATTGTTGCTAATTGTTATTATAAAAAAGGAGATTGGAAAAGGTCCATAGCTTCTACCACAGAACAAGTCATTTTTTTCAAAAATAAAAACACAAACTTGTTTTCATTATGAAAATGAGAAAGTTTACATTTGTACATAGCTTCTTCTAGAAACCTGAGCAAAACACAACAAAAATTGGAACCCCCAGTAGCATGGTTCCACATATTTATTACAATGAGCCTTCCCTATCTATTATATTCGTATAACATCATGGACAACTAAAACACACAAAAAAAAATCATATGAAACAGAGGGCCGCATACATAATAAGCATAAAAAAGACACTGAAATCTGGTGAAATTCTTCAGATTCTGATAATCCCTGATCTCTGAAATATTTCATTCTAAAAAACAGAGTTTCTGATCAAACTCAACAATTCGCTACAACCATATTTTGAAAGTTGATCAACCAAATTATTTTGTTCCCTGAATATGTGTGAGATAGATTATCTATTAAAGGACATCATCAATGACCTAGTACCTTCCATCCAATTCACTAGTGTTGGAGCCTCTAAATAATGTCTCTAGTTTTCCCACTCAAAAATCACTTTTGAATTACCATAGACAACAATCTCTGATATTTCCATCTATCTGGAAAAAAAAGAGGATGCCCCACAGAGCAAAGAGCTCAACTCTCGAGTTGAATCCTTTGCCACTGAACCATTTGAAAGAAAATTAGTTTCCAGGCCTCAAAAATTTAGACCAGTTTCTCTTTGTCATCTTCTCCTTAATAGGACCTCTCTTTAAAGAATGTCACAACTTTAATGGAGGTGTTCCTCGAATCTTGAATAGTACAGTCAGAGAGAACAAAATTCCTCACTTTCCATATCCCCATATGACAACTCCATTTATCGCTCTCCATATGCCCCATATGACATAGAACGACAGTGATTTGTATGACTTATATCCTCGAAACCAAAGTGTAAGGCAGGAATAAATAAAGGACCTATCCCATGATACGCTCATGTTAAGGATATGGCCCACCCCTACCCATATCACAGCTGTAAAGGGACACCTTAGAAAAATGTGGGGCACATGTGCAAAGATCTTTCAATCCCTCTCTTCAGAGATTATACTATCATATATTACAGGTTGGGTACTTCAATAATCATAGATCGTGGAGCCAAGGGGTGTCCATATTGGTTTCACCTCCTTATTGGAGCTAAGGGGTGACCAATTTCTTGCCCCTGCCAATGTTTCACTGAGACCAACCAATATATTGTCCAAGCTTCGATACCAACTGCATCCCTGTCGTTGTATTCGGGTCGAATCATGTGATATCACCCAAGGAAACACGTTCGGGCGGGTTGGGTCGGGTCGTTTTGTGTGAGGGAACCCAAGGTAATGCGTTCGGGCGAGTCAGTTCGGGTTGTGTCGTGTGAGGGCGCCCAAGGAAATGCATTCGAGTGGATCGGGTTGGATCAGGTCGTGTGAGGGTGCCCAAGGAAACACATTTGGGTGGGTCGGGTCAGGTTGGGTCGTGTAAGGGCACCCAACGAAACATGCTCGGGTGGGTCTCGAGGTCAGGTTGTGTGAGGGCGTTCGTATAAAAAATTCTAAGTTGTGACCGCCCGCGTGCCTTGTGCATGTTCATGTGACTCGTTTGCCATTTCCTCCCTTGTGCCTTCGTTTAGGCGGGTTGGGTCATGTCATATAAGGGTGCCCAAGGAAACATGTTCGGGTTGGGTACTCACGTCGGGTCGGGTTGTGTGAGGGAGGTCGTATAAAAAATTATAAGCTGTGATAGCCCGTGTGCCTGAATGTGGCGCACGTTTGTGTGACCCAGTTGAATTTTGCTCCCTTGTGCCTTCGTTTGGGCAGGTCAGGTAGGGTCGTGTGAGAGCACCAAAGGAAACATGTTTAGGTCAGGTCAGGTCGTGTGAGGGTGCCCAAGGAAACGCATTCAGGGTAGGTCGGGTTAGGTCAGGTTGGGCCATGTGAGGGCGCCCAAGGAAACGCGTTCGAGTCAGGTCGAGTCAGGTCGTGCTGTGTGAGGGCGCCCAAGGAAACATGTTCGGGTCCGGTCTTGTGAGGGAGGCCGTATCAAAAATGTTAAGTTGTGACCTCCCATGTGTCTTGTGCACGTTCGTTTGACCCATTTGCCATTTTATCCCTTGTGCCTTTGTTTGGGTGGGTCAGTTCACAAGGTCGGGTCATGTGAGGGTGCCCAAGGAAACACGTTCGGGTCGGGTTGTGTGAGGAAAATCGTATAAAAAATGCTAAATTGTGACCGTCCATGTGCCTTGTGCAAGTTCGTGCGACCTGTTTGTCATTTTCCCCCTTATGCGTTTGTTCGGGCGGGTTGGGTCATGCCGTGTGAAGGCGCCCAAGGAAACGCATTCGAGTCAGGTTGTGAGGGAGGCCGCATCAAAAATTCTAAGTTGTTACCGCCCGTGTGCCTTGTGGCACACGTTCGTATCACCCAGTTGCCTTTTGCTCCCTTGTGTCTTCATTCGGGCGGGTCGGTAGGGTCGTGTGAGGGCACCCAAGGAAACATGTTTTGGTCAGGTCGGGTCGTGTGAGGGTACCCAAGGAAATGCGTTCAGGTCGGGTCAGGTCAGGTCGTGCCGTGTGAGGGCGCTCAAGGAATCACATTGATCAGGTCGGGTCGTGTGAGGGAGGTCGTATAAAAAATGCTAAGTTGTGACCACCCGTGTGTCTTGTGCACGTTCGTGTGAACCATTTTATATTTGCTACATTATGCCTTCTTTCGGGTGGGTCGAGTCGGGTCGGGTCGTGTGAGGGCACCCAAGGAAACACATTCGGGTTGAGTCGAGTCAGGTCGTGCTGTGTGAGGGTGCCCAAGGAAACACGTTTGGGTCGGGTCGGGTCGGGTGTGTGAGGGAGGTCGTATAAAAAATGCTAAGTTACGACTGATCGTGTGCCTTGTGCATGCTCGTGTGACCCAGTTTCCGTTAGGTGCTCCCTTGTTCATTCATTCGGGTGGGTCGGGTCGTGTCGTGTGAGAGCGCCAAAGGAAACCGTTCGGGTCGGGTCATGTGAGGGTGATCGTATAAAAAATACTAAGTTGTGACCACTTGTGTGCCTTGTGCATGTTTGTGCCACCCATTTTCCATTTGGCGCTCTTTTGTGCCTTCGTTCGGGCGGGTCGAGTCATGCCGTGTGAGGGAACCCAAGGAAACACGTTCAGGTCGGGTCGGGCAGGTCATGTGAGGGCGGCCGTATAAAAAACACTAAGTTGTGCCTTAATTTTCACATTTATGCGACCTATTTTCTGTTTTCTCCTGTGTGCCTTAGTTCACGCGGGTTGGGTCATGTCGTGTGAGGGCGCCCAAGGAAACGCGTTCGGGTCGGGTTTGGTCGAGTCATGTGTGTGGAAAGTTGTAAGTTTTGCGTATTAAATAATTTATATACACATTAATATATTATTTATTTATATTCAATTTTAAATTTAATACTTTATATAATTTGATTTTTAAATATTATTATTTACATTATTTTTAATTTTAATTCCAATTCCTGCCTCAAAAAAATTTCACCCTTCACCTAGCCTCCCTATTCCCGCCTGCAAAAAATACACCCTTCGTATCACTGTTGTGAACACGTTGTTACTGTTCTGCATGCAGAATCGGGTTGAACTCGACTCGACCCTACCAAACTGCCCGACGCCCTGCTGAATGTTGAACGCGTGAACACTGAATTGGTCGACACCCTGCTGAACCCAGGGTTTGATTCCAAGACGGAAGAGAAGTCTTCCATTAAGGAGCGCAAAGTGTTGTGGAAGAAATTTTATTTTTTCTACTGTGTTATCATTGAGTTGAACATATGTTAATGTGGAGAGGCCATGTGATATCAGATATCAGAGTTGCAATTGTTCCATTCCTTGACTATTTATCTTAGAAGCATATTCCACCTTTTGAAATCCATAGAAATTTGGGTTTTCAGTGGTTGAGCAGTCCTCTGAAAAGGATCAAGATCGAACTTAAAGTCTTCCTAGATGGGGTATGAGAAATTGTTCACACAAATAGAATCACCTCTTGTTATGTTCAAACCTATAAACACATATAATTAACACCTTCCTGGGCATGGGAATGAAAACACGCACATAGAATCAACACCACTTCCATCATGTTCCTGTCGAGTTGGAAACACACATAGCAGCACCTTCATTTGATTTTTTTTTTTTTAAATTTTTTGTTCTTTAGTAAACAGAAACAACATGCATGCTTGTTACTATGAAATATGTTCAGCCACAACAACGAGTAAACATGGGAAAAAATTCAGTTTTTGTACTGTGAAGGAAGAGGGTTGGATAGGCAGGATGACCATCATTTGGGTCACAACATCATACATAAATACAAAATAATATTGAAAGAATAAAATTTAGAGATCGATTAAAGATATTGATCGAAAATGTGCTCAATTGACCCAGCAAAGGGGGCATAAACAAAGGGGAAAGCAACCAAGGCGGGAAAGACAAGAGCGAGACTAGTTTCAAGTGCTCTATCTTCCATGAAGAGATACAGTTACACAGAGTTTTGTCTCAGACCACAAAGGATCGTTTGGAGATGTTGGCTACTTGTATCAAACAAAGGAAAGTTTTAGGAACTTTTACAACTATTTTCAAGGTGTGAAACTATCTTAAACTTGTGTACTTTTGTGCTTTTATGCTCTCGATTCTAGTAAATTATTTAAAGCCAACCCTATGTTTCACACATCAAACTTGTCATCTTTAACCAATGGACTTTTCTCATAGTTGGCTGAGTGTGTATGATTGTCTTCTCCAAGATTTGATTGCAGTGACCTGTACAGAGTATGAAACCAGGACTATATAGCCTGTAACCAACCCTTTAAAACGAGATATTTAAAAATTGTGGTCATATTTTCTTTAGCTAGAATATTTTTTGAGCTTTTAATAGAGGGATTGAGTGTTTTTTAGGTTATTAAATAGGTATAAACCACTGAGAACTGTAATCAAAGTCATAGTTGAAGTATGAAAATGGAGAATTAAAGTATTGTCTTATGTTTCTTCAAAGTAGAAGGTTCCTCAAGCTTATGATAAGATGGATAAGTGTGTTTGATAACCCTTTTACCAGATAGAAAGTTTACCCCTGCTAAGGGTTTGAGGAAAAGCTCTTGGAAAAGATATACCCTTGTATTCCTACAAGTAGCAGCAATAAGAAGACTAAAAAAGAAAAGAGGAATTTGGTGACAAGAATAATCCCTCCAGTTATTGAAGCTTGAAAATCAAAGGGAAATTCCACGTGAATAAGGACCATAAATACCTAAAGACCAGGTTCAGAGAAAGAGACAACCTAGGTGAGGCATCTACCAAGAGGAGAAATACTTGCTAAGTAATAGGAAGCACATTGAGGGCTGAAGTGAAAAAGAGAAAAGAAGGTGAGCACATTGACAAACTTGTGTTAATGGCATGTGTTTCCTTTAGGTGTTCACCAGTCACTCCACTCCTTGTTATTCTCCAATGAATACACTCACACTTGAAGAAAAATTGAACCAAGTGTCATTGTAAATAGATTCTCTCAATGTGATCAAGTTAACTCTGTAATATCTTCAATTTTTAGTGCATTTCACAATCAGAAACTGTTTTTTCCCTGGTAATTTCTTGTGATTCCCAACTGCATGCACTTGTTTTGAAAATACTCTATCTTTGCATCAGTTAGGATAGAGTTGGTCAAACTAAGATATCAATGAATTTTATGATAATTTTTATCCCCTGCTCCTGTAACACTTCCTTTGTTTATGCCATCGACAAATTTTCTAAATTGTTGCCAGCATTATCATTTTTTGTAATGTTACCTATACCTGTGTTTCACAAGAAGGTAAATGAAGATTCAATGAGTGTTGAAATTGAAATATTTGAATATTTGGTCATATTAGCTTTTTAAATGTCTACAATGAATCTGGTGTGATAAATTTCAATTTTTTGACTTGCTAGGCAAAAAAAAACAAAGAATATTGTGTTGAAGCTGCAATGTCAGGCTTGCAAGCATTATTCTCAACATGCAATCAAGGTGAGCTTTTAACAATTTCTATCTTTTCAGTTATATTGCTATTCAATTATGTCATATTTTTCTATGTTGTGCCTTACAACAATGTTGTAATCACTTTACATATACACATATTTGGAAAAGCTAACCATTAGCACTTGGAAAGAAAAATCGATAGAGGATTGGTATTTGTTTCTTGGTTTAAATTTTGTCAAGAATAACCCTTGCAACCATCTCTCCCTCATCTCATTTGAAGCATTGGCATCCTGCAACTTTTATTGTTTGTATTTATCACTTGGATATACCTTTGTCATCACTATAATCTCTTTAAGTGGTAGTACTTTTCTAATCTCTTTGAAAACTCTATCAGTTGTAAGACATAGTCACAGTGTCTTCTCGGTTTCTACCTGTAATATATATATATATATGTTTTTTTCTAGAATCAAAACTTAAATATCATCCAACCTTACCTCTCAGACTCCATTGGTTCTCCATTCAACAATTTTCCTCAACTCTATTTAGTTTCTCTTTCTAAAACTATATTTTTTAGTTCTACACAACTTCACTTGATAGAACTACCCTTTTCTGCGTATCCTCTATTGAAAATCGTGTTTATCTTCCTCTGCTTAACTTTTGAGTATATCACACTCTACTTTTTTCTTCCCAAAGAGAATTACTTTGTTCTGTATCTCTTTCCAAAGAGTATACTTGCTCTAATATCAAATGATGCAACCTTTAGAAATAGCCTATGGATTATCCAAAAGATCACTCTACGTGATTCATGTTGGTTTCTCTAGTGTAAATGACACATTCATTAGATACCTGGTAGACGTCTCCAGTAGGTCATCACTGTCAAATTTTCACTGATCTCCTTCAATTGGGTAGAATTTCTAGTGACTTCATATTGTGAATTTCTAGTTCTTGATCTTAGTTCTCTCCATTATTATGCCTCTGTACAATAAATGCAACCTTCAGGTCATTTCATGTCCAAAACAATGTTTCCTAGGTAATTCATTTTGCACATATACTAGGTCATGTGCTCGATTCACGGCTTTTACTTTGATAAACACTCTTAATATTTCAATGGGAATTTGGCATCTATATCAATTTTGACTTTTGATTTAGTTCATAAATGAATGCATGAAAAAATAATGGGTTCCAAGGATACTACAAATAGAGATCCTCTACCCATTACTCTCCATAGTAAGTCATTACATATGTGATGCAAACTTCTCTAGGGTTTGTAGATGCTGGATGCTTATTTGGTCAATGCTATACAACAGTTTGATTAACGTCGAGCTTGATCAATTCTTGGTGTACATAGATGGACTCTCAACTCTTATCTCACCATTTGTAAATTCCCCTCTTCCCTAATTCTTCCTATCTAAATGGATTACCTGAATGATTTCTTAGTTATTTTATTGCAATGTAAAATCAAATATGATGAGCATGTTCTCCAAAAGGAATTTCATAGATGTAAAGTTCTGAAGGTTCATCAATTAACCTGATAGTGAACAGGACCTCCTTCATGTGATCGCATGATCCAAAAATAAACCACCATATAATTTTATGGAATATTACTTCATAAGATTACCTTTTTTGTTGTTTACTATTCTCTTGACATCCATGCATCCTCATTTGACCATGTGACTTCTCCTACGTTCAATGAAAGAACAATTGTTTACAGACACAACTGCTTAGTTTCACACAAAATCCCTATGTATAATAGTGTTATCACATAACACTGACACTATCACCAATCCTTAATATATAATCAATATCACTCATATGGCATATTTGTACCTAAATCTATCATCAGTTCCAGACTTCACACAAATTCATTAATGGATGAGAATGATAGAGTTAAAGAGCTTCCAAATTGGATGGAAACAAATGGATGCAATAAGATAATTGATATTTCTCAATGGGATGAAAATGGGCATTTGGCTAGTTAGAAATGTCACAATATCCCCTTGAATCTTTAGTCTCATTAGATTCCATTGATCAATTCTCTAAATGACCTCACTCTAATTACAACCAAAATTTGGATCAGAGAGCATGGACGAGCAGTAATAAATTCCTCTATTCGTTTAGGGTGGGATATGAAATGTTAGTTCAGAAAATACCTCATCCCTCTTTAGATAGATTGTGGGAAAGAATCTGGAATAAGGATAATCTACCTAAAATTAACATGTTCTGATGAGAAATGAATGATTCATGGGAATATTCTGATGGAAAAGAATCTCAGAAAAAGGAACACTCACAGTCCATCCTGATGTGTTCTATGTGAGAAGGATGAAGAATAAATTCCTCATGTCCGTCGAACATTAATTGATCACGAGAAAAAGAGAACATTTGTCATTCGTAAAACTAGATTTCTTGATGCAGGTAATAAATTGATCACATCAAAATGGATTGAACTTATCATTAGTATTGATCCGGATTCGAGGAGAGTTTTCATCTTTTGTTTTCATTGGTTTATGCAAGAATAATAGAAAGCATGACAGTAGCAACATTCAACTGGTGTATCTTAAAGAGATATTTTATAGGGCCAATTTTAGTTTTTGGAACCGTCTTGGATATTGATGTGTATGCTTATGTTTATTCAAAATTGTTATAAGACTCACCAAGTTTAAAAATTACTTGGTAAGTATGCTTGGATCAGCCCTGAAATGAGTCAAGTCTGTTTGAAATTGTAATACTTGGTGAAGGGAGGTTAAACTCACCTAGGCTTGGGGAGATTCCCCAGACTGGCCGAGTACTTTCCAATTTTGACTGGATAATATTGGTGGCCATTTTCCGAAATTCACCTTTACGTTTATTCAAAATTTATACAACATTGAAAGTATTTTGGCTTATAGGAGACACAAAATTCAGAAGGGAAATCCAAGTCTAATTTTGACTTATAGCCAAAGATGTTGTTCTTGAAAATTTGAGAAAGCACCCCAAAGTTTCGTACGGTGACATGAATCTGGTTATGCTAGAAATGAAATTGAGATCAATTTTATCTATTTATGGCCTATTCTTGAAAGAAATATGCACTGACAGTGACTGCGTGTCCAGTGGAGAAGTAGTGCTGGAAGAAGTGATGTAAGTGTAACAAGAAACTACATCCCCTGAGCTCATCACCAGAGAAACATGTGCAGAGAATTGACCCAAAGGAGAAATTAGGTGGAATCGGTAAATTGTATTGCACAATTTTCAAGCAACCTTATATTGGCTCATATAGCACCCTTTTGAAGAAGGATACAGTTGCATTTGGAGGTTGTTGGAATTGGTTTGTTCCATTTGGATTATGACTGGTGTGTCTATAATTTCAATGATTGGGTTGGAATGATAATATCGATAGACCATTGGTGAACTTGATAGTGTTATATGACATTACAGAGCTCATAGCTCAAACAAAAAAATTGTAGCTTTATAAAACAATTGTCTCATGCTTTTAAGTCTCTTAAATTTCCATGATTTGTGCTAACTGATTGACCCAAGTTTTTAGTGGGTGTGATGGCATAATTTGGGTTTCCATAGTATGTTTATTTTTGTTACAATTTTGAATGCCATTTGATATTGGCCCTTGGTTTTATTCACTAGAAATTGTGCATGCTATTTTGTTTTAGTGACAAGGGAAAAAAGCCCCACCTGCAAACTTCTCATCTATGCTAATTTTTATTTTTTTAATTAAATTTACCATTAGAGGTCAGGTGTTTGGCTTTCTATTTTCTCGAAACCTATTTTGGTCATTATGACTTAGGATAAATTTTTGTAATCTTCTCCACTTTACCCTCCATCATCCATTGAATAGTTAAAGCTATGATATTAACTCAACATAAGTCAACACAAGTAATGGTATTTCATTTTTTTCTTTTCTAATTCTAACATATCTAAATTTTTCATTTGCATTATTGGTTTACATTTTGTTGTCATCACTTTCTTGCAGAGTACAAAAGCTAAAGTATCAAGTTTTCAATGGTTGATCAAGGATGTGATATTCATCTTTATTTATTAGGTCCTATAGCCATTTCTTATCTCTACCAAGTTTTTGGGTAAGATCCTCCAAGTTCATCATATCAATATAGAGGGAGTCATTCCACTAGTTGTAATTATGCTACCCTGGTATCTACAACCTTAACCAGTTTGCATATGAAGTTGTAGTCGAAGGGGCCAGAGCGTGGCCATATGGATGTGGTTGGAATTGTGGGGTGTGTTTCCCTACAATGTCCCTTATTTGGGTTAGTGCCTCTGAAATTTTCATTTTTTTAGAAAGAAACAATTCCATGAAGAAATTAGAGACATAGGGGACAAAGAGGATGAGGAAGGAAAACCCTCTATCATTCCCAAAAAGAAGACGAGTTCAATGCCTGATCTTCCCACATGGTCACTTTAGCTGCATTGGCCCAAATATCACTAAACACTCAAGTTGTTCATGACCTCTGGGTAACCTCTAAGATCTACTCACTATGGCCTTCATTGCTGTTACAGTTTTGGACATTATGAGCATTATTATTTTTCCTTCTTTCTTCGTAATCAAATGGTTTGAAAGCTGCAAATATATGATTCCCAAAAAGACTAACATCAAATGGAAAATGCAAACAAATGAACAACAGGAATTTTTTTTTGGTCTACCGCAACTAAGCGTCGAAAGCCGTCATTTCAGGCTCTGTAGTGATGCTCTACCGACATCATTTGAGGCTCTATAGCGACGCTCTGCAACTGGTTGATTTCTAAAATTTCCTTTGTTAGATATTCACCCTTTGGAATTCTCCCTCCTTCTGTAATTGATTATTAACTGTATGAATTGTTCTAGATTCGAGGTTGGTGGTGAATTATGAGTTTTCCTCTGCCCCAGACAACTAGGTGAATGCTTTTCCAACTACAGTTCTTGTATGCTGAGGTAATTTTTTCTCATTTGATTTTCGAATTCAATATGGTTATTAAGATAATAAAAAAATTAAAATCTATTTACAGTTTCGAAATATTTTCTGGCAGGCTGAGTTGTGGCCTATGATTACGGTCAGATCACTCGTAGATGAAAATAATGTTTTTTTTTCATCCCCATACAAGCCTTAACGTTTCACCTCTCCTTCACAAAAATCATAATCGGAAACCATTCAAGGTTTGAATGATTGAATACTTCAGTCCTTGCGTTTTGTTTGAATGCTTGAATGCTCTGGTCCCAACGTTTTTCACTCCTTCACTCATGGGCAGGTCCACTCATAGGTAGGCAGGTATAGTCGACCCTATTGAACGTACTTACACCATTTTTCGTACTGCCATTTCTCAGTCTCATATTTATCATTATAACTATTTAGAAGAGGGACCAGACCCTATTCACTATGTGTAAAAATAACTGAGATTGATCCCTGTAGCGGGCAACTTGATGAGCAAGAAGTTTCTTTTGCTAAACCTATCATTAGCGTCGCTAGTGCGACTGTTAGAAGCGTTGGTTGGGGTATTTTTTTATCATCGGACTAACAATGCTTTTCCTCATCGGAAGTACGATGATTAGAAGCATTGGTTAGGGTGTTAGTTATCGTTGTAATTGTGACGCTTATAAATGTCAGTTTTGGTGTTGTTAATCGTTGGACTTGCGACACGTTTGTAACGTTGGAACAACGACAAAGTTTAAACTATTTGCCTCGTTGAAATTGCAACGCTTATAAACTTTGGTTATGGTGTTGTTAATCTTCAGACTTGTGACACGTTTGCAACGTCGAAACAATGACAAATTTTAAATCTTCGGTACAGTGACGAAGTTTGAAATGTCAGAATAGTGACAAAGTTTGAAACATCAGAAGAGAGACGAAGTGTGAAATGTCGAAAGAGCGACGACCACTTTGAAATGTTGGAATTGCGACACTACCAAAAAAACTTTGAAATTAGTGTCGCTCTACCAATAGTTAACTCATGTGTCAGAATTGCGACGCAATTATAAATGATGTTTTTCCCCACCTCAAAGTGTCACTCTTGGGATGCCTATGTCTCACAAGAGTGAAAATTTGGCTGTCGGAAATTGGGCCAAATGTGCTAGTGTTGGTTCTTTATGTTTCAATATTTTTAGGTTTATCCAATCATTAGAAGAGGAAAAGTGAAAAAAAAATATAAACGAGGAAAACTAAATCAAAGGTCTCTACATGCTTCTCTGAAGGAATAACCTCTCCTGCTCTTAATAAGTCAGGATCCCTCTTCCTCCCATAAAATGAATAAGTTCCAATGCAAAATATTATTAAAATAAATAAATAAAGGCAAAAGAAGAGAAAGGCTTCCTGCGCAGAGAGGTGAAGAAAGCAACTTCATCGGGGTATTGACCAGGCTTGCTAGCAGCATATAAATGTGTGTGTTCCTATAGTGACTCCGCTAGGGTACTATCCAAGGCTGTTGGTAGCAGAGCAACACCAAAGATGAAAAATTATACTCTAAAAATCTAAGGCTTGTGAACTTCACTACCCTTTCCAATTCGAAACATTATGTTATTGTTGATCATGTCTGTTTGTTCAACCAAGAAGGTACAAAGGGAACCATGTTTATTCATGGGGTATGTGGGGAGGCCAAAGTAATCTACATGATGAATCAATACTCCTTGAAGAACTATGACCTTACACAGAAGAGTAAACCAAGGCAAAGAAGTTGGAATTCTACTAGTGTGCCACCAAGTGTTGTCACTGCTACAAAACCCTCAAAAATTTTGGCCTACACCAAATTTTGGAGCCTACCTCAGTCTTTTAAATTTTCATTGAAAACATTGAAATCCATTCCATGTGTTTTCTCTAAGCGTTTTTGTCCCTGTTGCGATAAAAGAAAAGTTTTGTATTTTCTCGTGCTAAGAATTGCACGATGTATATAAGATTGTTTTGGTGGTTTCAAGGGGATATATTTGTGAAAATTAGTTGATCATACCATGCAAACATTTTTCACACTTTTTCTAAAAGTTTTAAGAATTTTCGCACAAGTGTCGTCATGATCATCGCAAAGTGTATCTTTAGTGTCACACTTTTTGTAAGTTGTCACACTAAGGGAAGTATGCTATTCATGTATCCTAGATGATCTATGTTATTATGTCATCAATTATTATAAGTATGTGATTATAGTAAAGTCTTATCATTGTTCACATCATCCTCACCAATCCCACACTTAGTCAACTTTTGAAAGCTTTCTGAGAAAGAAACTTAGCCTCATCCAACCCTCCTAAACTATCCATTATGTAGTCTCGGCCCTCTAGCTGTGACCCTTCATCTCGACACTGCGCAATGCATAGTTCTTGCCTTATAGGACTATGCACTACACAGCTTTTCAACCCTTCAACCTAGCCTTAACTGCACATTGCACAATATCTAACCTCAAGCTCAACACTTGAGATATTGAGATACAAAATTGTGTAATTAACCAACCTTCTTTGCCTTCCATAACCGTACAATAGGTTAAATGAGTGCCCATCCCCTCAGCCTGTCTCACTAAGCTCCCAGATTGTGTAGTTTTCTTTCTTAATCCAACCTGAATGGCACATTGTACAGTCTTAAGGGTCAAGCTTCACCCCTGACTGCTTGAGTTGCATAATTTCATAGTCATTGAGCCTCTCTCTCTCATCCTTTCACCCGTTCCAACTCAGTCGGTGGATTAGGATGCACCTGTTAGACTAGGGTTTATAATACTAATGTCATCTCATCCTGAGTCAATTGCAGATGCAGGTACCCTATCATACCATGACAGGATGATGAATAAGGAGATAAGAATGGAAACATGCCATAAGACACCTTTGTAGATGTCTATGCAAGCTGATCAATCAAGAGAAAGCAAAGGGACATCATTTCGCGACCACAACTCAAGACTTGATATCAATGAAGATTCCTTACCTCTAAGCCATATGGAAGTAGATAGAAGAGAATTCTCAAGAAGACATATAGCAAGGAGCATCAAACATGGATTGACATTGCCATGTCATCTACGTCACTAGTGCCATGTCACGTCATGTCATGAGTCGTCATATGTCACATCATTATTGTGGGTTGTGTAATTCCTTATTCGAAAATGTATGGTAAAGTGGAAGTCCAAAGGAAATGTATAAAATATTAAGAGTCGTGTAAAGTTGAAAGGTCATAGTAATTCAAACATTCATGAGGGTAGTGAAAGAGTCACAAGGAAGATGAAGCAGCACCTCACCATTGGTTATATATACACCCTTATTGTATAAGAAAATCACTTTCCACCTTGGCTCCTACCATAAGTAATTAGACAGACCAGATAGTTCTCACTAGAAAATTTGGCGCAATTTTCGACGGACAAATCGTCGCTATTCCGACACATAGTCGTCGCAAGAGTGACAGTTCGAGGACGGGCAAAGCGTGGTTTGCCATGTCGTCGCAATTCCGACGCATTTACAAAGTGTCGCACTACTGACACTTTTTTCGTCGTTTCCAAACAAGCGTTGCTCTTCCGACATTTCCCATTCCGTCGCGCTTCCGACGTTTGTAAACTGTCGCACTTCCGACGGAATGTGGTCCGACATTTTTAACGTCGCTCTTCCGACGTTTTTAAACTGTCGCAATTTCGACGAAATGTGGTCCGAAGTTTTGAACGTTGCTCTTCTGACGTTTGTAAACTGTCGCAATTCCAACGAAATGTGGTCCGACGTTTTGAACGTCGCTCTTCCGACGTTTGTAAACTGTCGCAATTTCGACGAAATGTGGTCTGACGTTTTTAAGCTGTCGCAATTCCGACGCTTACAAGGCGTCGGTATACCAACGGCGGGTTCAATTTAAAAAAAATAAAAATGAAGCTTTAAACCATGACAGTAAATCTCCAATATTTGTTATGAATTGTGGGCGTTCCAATGACCGTGAAATATTAATATAATAAACCACCCCGCAGCGCTTCGACTATAAACAATCATTTTTTTTTTCACAAGAGAAAAAACGTTGTTTTGAATATATTATATGAAGTAAAACAGTCCATGAAGTCATTACATTTTCACATCTGAAGATTGGAACCCAAATATCCATCCAGAAAAGTGAAGTCCCACCCCAGACAATGATAGAAAAATACCCCATGTCACATACAGGGACTTGATATAAAACCCAGTAACGGTCCACATGGAGATTATCGACAATCCGAGAAAGCATCCAAATATGCCCGAGGCATCTATAAGAAAGTGAAATAACAGTATGTAGAATAGTAAAGCAATAGATAGAATACCGACGTCCATTGTTCCAAATACAAATTAAAGTACCCAAAATCCATGAACAGAGAAAAACGCTAATCATGTGAGGAAGACCATCAGACCATATCAATAAACCAACAACATAGACCAACATCGCTAGTTTTGAAGGCAGAGTGATAAACATTAATCAATTTTTTTTTCACAAGAGAAAAAACGTTGTTTTGAATATATTATATGAAGTAAAACAATCCATGAAGTCATTATATTTTCACATCTGAAGATTGGAACCCAAATATCCATCCAGAAAAGTGGAAGTCCCACCCCAGACAATGATAGAAAAATACCCCATGTCACATACAGGGACTTGATATAAAACCCAATAATGGTCCACATGGAGATTATCGACAATCTGAGAAAGCATCCAAATATGCCCGAGGCATCTATAAGAAAGTGAAATAGAAATATGTAGAATAGTAAAGCAACAGATAGAGTACCGACGTTCATTGTTCCAAATACAAATTAAAGTACCCAAAATCCTTGAACAGAGAAAAACGCTAATCATGTGAGGAGTGTGATATGTCCAAAATATAAAAAGACCATCGGACCATATCAATAAACCAGCAACATAGACCAGCATCGCTAGTTTTGAAGGCAGAATGATAAACATTAATCATTTTTTTTTCAGAAGAGAAAAAATGCTATTTTGAATATATTATATGAAGTAAAACAGTCCATGAAGTCATTACATTTTCACATCCGAAGATTGGAACCCAAATATCCATCCAGAAAAGTGGAAGTCCCACCCCAGACAATGATAGAAAAATACCCCATGTCACATACAGGGACATGATATAAAACCTAATAACGGTCCACATGGAGATTATCGACAATCTGAGAAAGCATCCAAATATGCCCGAGGCATCTATAAGAAAGTGAAATAGCAGTATGTAGAATAGTAAAGCAACAGATAGAGTACCGACGTCCATTGTTCCAAATACAAATTAAAGTGCCCAAAATCCTTGAACAGAGAAAAACGCTAATCATGTGAGGAGTATTGGTAACCATCTGTTGCATCCGAGATGTAAGGTTCAGGCTCACTTGTTTCCATTAGTAGCCCACTACAACATCCACCCTGTTCATAGCAAAAAGGTTCCTGTAGATATACAGAGAAAGAGTATAATACGTAGACCATATAAACATGGCTCTGTATTTCAAAAAACAGGTTTAAAATAGAAACAGGGCAACATTTTTTTTTTCCAATTGTTACAAACATAATTTGACCGTGAAATATTAATATAATAAACCACCCCGCAGCGCTTCGACTATAAACAATCATATAAACATAGCTCTGTATTTCAAAAAACAGGATTAAAATAGAAACAGGGCAACATTTTTTTTCTAAGTAAAGTTAATCTATTAACAGTGGGAATAAAATTACACCGAAGTCAAAAACATTGCCCAGACTCATGGCAAATTTTTCATCAAAAAATCAAAAAATTAAGAAGACTACCCTCATACGGGGAAACCAGTCTTGAACGTTTATAGAATTCAGAAATATTACAGAGGTCCAACACAGTAATATAATCTAAAAGCAGCCCAATTAAGTGGGCCGCGAAGCAAGAAAAACAAATTAACCAAACTACTCCTCCGGCTCCTCGACGATTCGGCACCATCCTTCGGAAGGTCCAGGATCGCTAGGTGCTACCTCCACAGTCATGCCACCGCTCCCCTCCTGAAGGCTCGAATGCTGGCCGACTTTTTCTGAGCTCATTCCCGCCGGACGGGTGCATTGTTCTTCCATTTGGGCCTCCTCCCGGAAAACCACAGTAATTATCGCTGTGATGCGTGGGCGGTTTGGAGAGAAATTAAAGGAAAAATGCGCAGTGCGCGTTGTGGGAGAAAGTGAAGCGTTGGGGAAATGTGGAGCAGGGGAGCCCATACGGTGGCCATATCCTACAACCCGATCCCGCCCACTTCTAGTATCTGGATAGCGACCTGCGTGATAATCACTGGACTGGGAAGATGACTCAGTTGAGGGGCTGGAGGGAGTGCGCAGGGGTTGACCTCTAGTGCTCCCCCTGCGGCAATGCATCCTATGATGCAGGCGAGGCATGGGTGCAGTCTCAGCAGTGGGCACAAGAGGAGACAGAGAAGTAGAATTCCAAGAAACAGAGGAAGACAGACAAGGACCAGACCGAGAGAAATGCAGATATGCAGCAAGGTCTAACCAGCAGTTCAGCTGGCCACTTTTCCTTCTCGTCACAGTGAGCAGGCAGCGTAACCCAACAACCGACTCGTCTGAAAAACCATAGCGAAATGCCATTTTATCAATGCAATCGAAGGACGCTCGTCATAATTAATCTCTGATCATTAATGAGAGCCGAAGGCCGGATCATATTGGAGCATGCATAATCGCTAACGGGAGTGGAGGTCCGATCTTGAACAGTGTTAAAACTTAATGCGTTTTGATGTGAAAACCTTGGAACTTAATTGAACAACGTTAAATCTTAATGCGATTGATATGAAATCGCCACATCCATGTCCCATTGCCTTAAATGCTATCGAATGCACCCGCAGCCGGGAGCAGGGCAAGTTTTAATTGAGGACACGTGGCATAAATTGATTGGAGCGGATCTTTGTTTGGGCCACTCGCGCAGTGGAAATCCGGACCTGAAAAAGATTAGGGCGAATTTGATAAGAAATTCGCGTCACAACTCTCCCTCCGCACGCCAGCCCAACTTCGGACCCGAAAAAGATTAGGGCGGAATTCATTTGGTTTTCGCGTCACAAAATTGGCCGACGTCAGCAGGCTATTTTGGAACGCGAATTTGGTTTGAATTATGGTTTATCGCCTTTTGAAGTCCGGCGGGCTCCACTTAAGAACAATTTTGTTTGATCCCATCTTATAAAATTTGTGTTGGTTTTCTTTCATAATACACATATTTATAATAAATCATGGGAATACCACACTAAACATGTGGAAAAGTTATATAAATTATTGAGAACAATCATAGTATTTCCCCTAAGTATTAAGGTATTTGAAAATTAGAGGGGCTCAAGGCATTTCCTTGACTTTTGGAGGGACCGGACCCTCAGCCCAATAATTGGAAAAGCCTAAGTACTTGAAGTCATTCTTCATAACATTTACTCATTTCTAAACATCTTTTCCTAAGTAAAATCCCATTTTACTTAGGAAAATTATGCATTATTTCATAAAAAACCCTCAAAATCACATTTTATTCTAAGTCTAATTGATGAAGTGATTATAATGCAATTTGCTTTCAAATCTTCACTTTCTTAGTTATATTATTGTATTTTGAGTTTACATTGTCCCCTTGTCATATTAACATTGATTTTATGTATTAAATCCTTACAAAAATAACCTTCTCCTATTATATATAACTCATTTTTATATAATATCCCCAAAAACCCATTAATAAATTTTAGCCAAAGTTATTTATTCCCACATGTTTAAATAAAAAACCCACTTTATGCCCCCTTTGGCTAAATATATTGTAATATTAAATTCCTCCCCCTATGGTAATTAGATTAATCCGATTTAATTATCATATAATAAAAGTATATTGAAAAAATAATTAAAACATGTTTTATTATGTGTTTTAATACAAAAATAATTCTTCCCCTGTGTATTTTAATCCCCCGACTCCCTTTCCCAAGGTTAAAACTATAAACCATTCGTAAAATCCCAATACTTCCCTTAACCGCTAACCTTGGTTAAATCATTTCCCGATCACTTTCCTGCATTTTTATAAACAAATTGATTAATCCTCACGATTAATTAACTCCGCCAATCAGATTCCTCCCGATGAGATTAATTAACGTTTAATTGCGTCGGGCCCTCCAGATTAAATCCCCGTCACTTCCACGTCCCCATCGCCGTTCGATCAACCCATCTGAGATCAACGGTTATTAATGATATCGCTAGCCATCCGCGTCCGAACAATAACGCGCGATGGCCCAGCGGTTTTCAAACAGTGCCATGCCATGCATCAATCATTCTATGGAATCGCTCGCCCTCTGCCAAAAACCACTTTTCCCCAAAAGCGGTGCGATGGAAACCGCTTACCGCTTGCCTCCCGTGACTCATCCTCCGTACCTGCTGACGTCATCCATTAAATAATTAAAAAAACCTCGTCACCCTTTGGACTTTGTGAATAAAACAATTTTGCCCGCGTCATTTTCATTATTCTGTGAACGACCAAAGTCTCATGCAGAGAATTTCAAAAACAATCTGTTAAGTGCCATCAACTGTATTTTGCTGAAGACAATTGCATACCAGTGATCTAGAGTTCGTACGCCATAGCCTGTACCTGTTTAATCACTGTTCATCTAAAAAAAAACAGGTATTTACCAGAATTCCCATTAAAACTCTGTGAAATCCTAGCTTTTGTTTTAAATTCCGCACGAAAGACAGAAATAGAGTTCAATTTGGTCTTGTTCAATCCCCAGAATTGTAAATTGCATTCCCAAAACATGTAATTGTGTTTGTTCTTCACAAAAACCCGAAATTCATTTCTGAATCCACAAGAACCAGAAATGGAGGTTCTAGTGGCTCTGAACGTCACACCTTTGAATGCCCCTCACAGAGATTTAGACTATCTGCCCCTAGAAGATAGAGATTTTCAAATTAAAGACCTCGTTTTTAGTGATAATCCTCTTCGAACCTTTTGCCACTGCAGAGATAAATTTATAAACGGTTATGATATTATTGGATTATGGGAATCCAATCTCCCCATGTATCTTCTCCCCTCAGTCCATATTTTTCCTGAGTTAATTCATTACTGCCATGCAAAATATGACCCCAATCAAAGAGCAGTTTTGTCCCTGAGTCAGAACATCCTTTTCCCAATCACTACTCAGTCGATAAATGAAATGCTGCAATTTCAACCTGGTCAAGCCCTCACTCCCTGTCCATGGGAGAATTACTTGAAAATTCTGCCAATTTGTCCCATGAAGAGTTAAATCGCATTTGTCAAACCTTCATGTTACCAGAGCATTAGCCCAAAGGCCCTCCCCCCCTATGGTTATACTTTTTTCACTGATGTGGGCAGGCTTATTCTGAATATGATATCCTTTATCATGGGTTTCAATACTAGTGAATATGTTGATCAATTAACCCTAGTATTGTTGTCTATATTTACCCCTGGACAGTCCCCTGCTGTCAAGTATGATTTTGCATCCTACATTGCTGATAAAATCCATGATCATTTCATGATATTTGAGAATGAAAAAGTGTTCAAATATTCTTCTGTTATATATCATCTCATGATTTATTACCAATCAGAAAGTTTCCCTTTCCATGTTCAGAAACTTGATGCCAAAGGAAATCCTAGGTCCGTGATATTTTGGTCTGCCATCACCCATAATTCCCCTGATTCTCCTTACTCCTATAATGAGTTTATTGACCTATTTGTACACCCTGCAACCACTTTGTTAACAGGAGTTTCCCCTCCTAGAGTCAATAATGAAATCAAGAAAATTCTACAGCTCTCAAAACAATATAGGGTAGGTGACTGGTACTTGTATCAAAATCACACTGAGATTAGAATATATGGATGTGAATTGTGCCCATTCAAGTTGCCCAAATATGTCCCCATGAGACTCTTTTCACTAGAGTATTTCAGGCAGATGATTAACTCAGATATAGTTCATTTCTGCAATGCAAAGAAAAAGGCTCAACTCAGGATCAAAAGTCAATTAGGTCCCTTTGTTTGTAACTCTAGAGATGCTGGAAAGGAAGCAGAAAGAATCTTAGTAGAATATCTCAGATTACAAAAAAGTTTTTACTGGGTGCCTTATGACCCAAATAGCTTTATCTGTGATAGAAGAATGAAAAATAAACTATCACCATACATTCATCACAAAATTCCAGAAATTGAAAAATATGCCAATATGGATGAATGGATGGAAGGAACATTGGTAGAACAGGATAGTGAGTAGGTCAATGTTGAAAATGTAATGAAATACCTTGAGAAAATACTTGACCTAGACTCTTTTGGATAGGTGCAGATACCAGGTATTGGTCCTTCTTCTGCAGGGACTTCTCAACAAAATTTACAGGAGATCAGTGCATTAGCCACAGTACAATCTAAAGGAAAAGAAAAGGAGCCTGGCATACAAGTATTTGAAAAATTCACAATGACAGAGCAACCTAATACTTCTAAAGAACAGGGTCAAGTACAAATTCCTCCTATTCAGATCAATGAGCCAGAAATTTCAATTTTACAAACTCCTATCAATATAGAAAAAAACAAGAAGAGAGATGCTGAAGTTGCTACCCCTGTTGGTGGATCTTCAGAACAACCTCATGCTAAAAGACAAAAATTAAATCCTCTTCCAGAAGTATATTTCGTTCAGAAAATTCTTGATAGCCAGAGAGAAGATTTGGATAGTCAAAAAATAGGTACAGTCAGTGGGGCATCCACTACTTTACAGAGAAAAGAGCTGCAAATGCAACAGAGTGTTGAAATATCTTCTTTCAAACCACCAGTTAAAGATGCAGAAGATATAAAGAAAACCTTTATCAATATAAAAGCCAGGAATGATCCACTAAGACTCCAGGTTTACAATCAGTATTTGAAGATGGCTCCTAAGAATCAAGAAAGATTGATGTCAGCTTATGACATTCAGCAAGGCAAAATGATAATGAGTCACTTCAAACCAAAAGTGCAGCAGCCTCAAACAGCTACAGATTATATTAGAACAAATTTTGAAGTCTTAGCAAAGGATATTCATCCTTTAGATCAGATTGAGTTACATAAGAAGACTGGTGAAATGATCTATTCTACTCTGACCGATAAAGCAATGGCAACTCAGAAGTTGCAGGATTCTTTGGAGAACACTAATGCACAATTGCAGCTTGAAAAAGCCTCTTCTCAGGCCAAAGACAACAGGATAAAGAAATTGGAGGAAATAATCATTGGATTGGGTCACAATCCTAAAGATGTCAAAGGTATAGAGGCCCTAATCAAGAAAAAAGATGATGATATTGCAGCTTTGAGAAATCAGTTGAAATTGCCAGCTTCAAGACATCCACAAACTGAAGAGATGATAAAGAAAAATTCTGAAGAAGAAATGATGGACTTGCTTTTGAAACTGAATGAGCAACTAAATGAAACAAAAAAAGAGCTTGAACAGGCATTAAAGAACAAGCAGTCTACTATTCCAGCATCAACAACAGAGGCAATTACAGGTACAGGTACATCCACAACAGGTCAGCCAACAGAGCTATCACAGGTAAATACTTCCAATTTGAGTTCTAAAGAATTAATAAAGTCAATGAATGAATTGAAACTTCAAGTAACAAAACTCCAGCACACAAAGTTACAACTTACTAATTTAGAACAAAGATATGATCTCTCAAAAATGAGTGTTGCTGATAAAACAAGAGAGGTCAAAAGATTAGAAAAATTGGTTAAAGCATTGGAAAAGGATCTCACATTGGAGAAACCTTTAAAGGAAATAAATGAAATTCTTTGGGACAACATTATCCAATCAATAAAGGATGTCTGGTCTTCAATTCAGATTATGTATGAACAAAATGATTTAGTCAAATTGGCTATAGAAGAAGTTCAAAGTACAAGAGAAGAATTGGGAAATAGGCCTGAGGAAGCCAATCAACTCATACAGTTTCTAAACACTCAAACCAGACACCAACTTGCAGAACTTGGTATTCAGGACAGGACCGTAACAATTTTGGAAATAAAAAGAGTTTTTACTAAGAGAACCCTTATGCAGAATCTAGAACGAAGGTGCTCAGATATGCAAGAAGAAATCATTGCCTTCAGAGAAAGATTTGATATTTTGTTGAAAAAAGGATTGCTCAGTCCTATCGTTTTAGAGGATAAACTAATGGACCTTGAAAGCTATGTTGAAAAATTGGACAAGTATGCTAACAATCAGGCCAATTCTTCAACCAGTACATCAGAAGCAGCATTGCCAACAGGAAAAAATCTTCATGACAGATTGGAAAATTTATTTTATCTTGAGCATGAAGTAAAGCATTTGTTTCCAATTCAACCTACCTTTTTCAGATATAATGAGGCTGATGAAACATTGAGAAAACTTCAACGGACCAGAATACCATAAGATAAATGGTGGGAAGAACTGTTGGAACTTTTGTAAAATTTATCCTTATATGAAATTTTGCCTATTTACTACAGTATACCATGATAAAAAGGATAAACAGAGGTCAAAGTGTATCAGTGAAAACAAAGAGTATCAGTAAAGCAAGGCAGTCAGAAGAGAATTACTGAGGATGACAGCAACGGGCCAAAACATAGGGCATGCCTCCAGCACATTCTCAAAAGAAGGAAACAACACAATATCAATTACTTTTTATCTTATCTAAGAGACCATTTGTCTCTATTTTTATTGTAACTTATTCATGAGTCACCCTAGATTATATCTCAATTTGTTATGAGATATTTTTGATAATTTTTTGTATAAATACTCCCTCAATTAGAGTATTGAGGGTGGATTCTTATACTTTGCTGTAATATTGAATTTTTCGGAATAAAGAGCTGTTGGAGAAATTTTTTGTGGCTTGCTGGATGATGAATTGATGTGAAAGACTTTTTACAGGATTCATGTGTCAAACTACGGATCAATAAGTCATCTTTCTCTTGTGTTTTAAAGTCTTTATATATGTTTATCATATCACTGTGTTTTCATTTCTGAATAGCTAATGAAAAAGAGTAAATCAGAAAGTGCTTAAGTGTAATATGATTTTAATCATCGTTATCCTAAATGTTTTCTTCTAAACTGGTTTTAAACAGTGAATTCTTAATTGCTCCTGTTTTACTAGTTTAAGCATTTTGATTATTTAGTAAAGAATACTTGAATGCTCTTTATTGATAATCACTCAATTTCCCTCTTTGAATGTGTTGAAAGATTCTTAATTTCCTTTCATCCATTTTAATTCCATCTCATTCGCTTTAAAGATCTAAAATTGTTCTCTGTTTGATTATCTTGCCCTGTAAAACCATCTTTTGTTTAGAAACTTAATCCAGTGAAGCCATCTTTTTGAATCCATAGCCCAATGGCCTGAATTACTTCAATCTTGCCCTCAACTATCGAATTCCACCACCTAAATTCAATCAAAACCATTGAACTTTATAACTAGCCTAATATCTTTCAAAACAAAGCTAAATTTTAAAAAGAGAGCCCTCTCTGGGTACAGATTGGCTAGATTCTATACCTAAAAGATTGGTTTGTGGTTACCTCGGACCCCTTTCCTCTTCTCTACAACTTCAAGGAAAATCTGAGTGATAACATAGTTAGTGTTAGACTCCTATACCAATAGGTGTCATATTTCATGATTGACTTGATGGGCTATGTAATATGTTCATACCTTTTCTTGTTGCAAAGGTTTTCCATATTATCAAAAAATCAAAAAAATCTAAAAAATGTAAAGAGGGTATACCCTAAAAGAAAAATCAAAGGGTAAAAAGAATAAAAATGGCCAAAAAAGTAAAAGAAAATGAACCCCACCAAAAGAAAGGCCAAGGAAAGTGTGCAAGTCTAAATGCCACTACTTTTTGGTCTTATGTAATAAATAAAATTGTGTGCAACTTGTATCCTATGCCACAATTTATGAATAGTCAAACAGTTTAAGCTTGGCTATTTCATCTTTCAATTTCATGTTTTAGAGATAGAGAATAAAATTTGACCAAACTGTTTAATCTTGGCAGATAATTAGATAGGTAGAGTAAATAAAAGGAGCTCAATAGCTTAATATGAGCCCTTGGATGTAATAAGGTTAGACTTAGATAGATTTCTACATGTAAAAGAAAATAAGTGTGATAAGGGTTTGCCAGTCTAAGTGCACCCTAATAAAGAAGAAAAAATGGTAGAGTAAAGTAGGTAGGGTAGGTAGATGATGTTGCAGAATTGCATGTGATGGACAATGACTCTAAATGTGTTAATATTTACTTTCATCACAAAGTGCAAAGGCAAACATTTAAGAGGGGGAACTAATACAACGTTAAAAATAAAACCAGAGCACACATCTACAAATTACCTCCTTAGCTACTGTCACACCATCATTAACTATTTTCGGAGAACCATGCTTGCTCTCCAAGACAACATTTTTCCCTTTGCCCCAAGGGTGACTCCAACAAGATTAGCAAGTTTGTTCACACCGCCTGCAAGACAAATTGACAATGCTTTCAGTAAGTGTGCAATTGAATGCCAGACCATATGCCAAAACAAACCTCCATGAAAAATTAAAATAACACATTAAAATCGAATATAAGTGGACAAGGAAAGATCCACCGTAGTGAAGTTTCATGTGCAGGTGACCTTCCTTTAAACATAATTTTTTCTCTGACCTGCAATTTTTTTGTCACTGAGCCATCCTTGTTGAAGTACAACTCCTTTTCCATAGCTCTTGTATTAACTACCTTATCTCTGTCGCGTAATCTTAGAGTCCCTCTTCTTCTTGAGCGATTAAAGGAAATGGGTGAAAAAACTGAAAGAGAAGACAATTGTCTGCCATAATTATCAAACATTGCACCCAACTTCTTCCCCTTTCCATTGTTACCCAATGAGGTAGATGTGGAAATTGTTGTCACACCGCCCAAAGCAGAGGCCATCTTCTCTTATGCTGAATATAGAATTACAAGATCTTCATATTAGTATGAACCTTAAAAAACATGACTCCCATTGCTAAAAACCACTTTTAAGTTGTAACAGGCAAACTAAACAACTATCACAACTTTTGGCAACTTCTGGAGCATTAAGAGAGAAAAAACCAAAGAGAAATATAACCACAATCCTCATTTTAATGAGACCGGACTATATATTTGCATTAAGATAATAGAAAGAAATCACGACTATATTAAGGCCAACACAAAACAATCTTTAACCAGTGTCTCTCACGGCCTTCAGGTTGCCATGCTAGAGGTTGCATTTTTTTAATTTAAATTCTTGACCTCTCGTGCCCATATATGAATGCATCCAATGGGATATCTACATCAAATGCTCCTTTATATCCCCAAAAACAAATTCCCTACTACAAGAGCACCAGTATTGATGGATCACCCCACACCATCCCACCCACTAGAAACGGTGAAAAAGGAAACCCGAGAAAACTTATGAAATATCTTAAGATGACTATATGGGTGGTTCTTATGAATCAACCAACCATTCTATACATGCTCATCAATCCAAACCATGAGTATTATGTGATAATATTCAAGCAGGCACTGAATCGGATTTCTGAAGCTATGTTAGAGAAACCCTAAACTCTCACTGAAAATAGGTGAAATGTGGCACCACTCAGAGATTGACATGTGCCAATTGGTACAAGTGGTAGACAATTGGCATGCTCAAACAACGAGGTGATGCATGAATGACATGAGGGAGAAAATATCAGAAAAGCCCCAAATTTGGAGAACTAAAGCTCATCACCAACCTGAGATTGACAACTTTACATGATGTAACCTATGAAATCGTAAATGGAGAAATCATAGTAACAATAAAGTAACCTATGTAACAATAAAGTCGGATTCATCCCGGGAGTGGTAATGGGAGAAATCATAGTGAACAACAGGAAACATGCATAGTTGCTTACAATCAAATAGATGAAAAAACACATACAAAAAACCTAGATAATAATCATGAACAAGTTTAATATTGAATTATGAACTGTAAAGGAACTTACAAAATGTGACATTATGAACTTGGTCAAGCGCACAAGCAAAAATATCCTGGACATGACCCTGGTTGACAAGTTGTATTGCTCATGATGCAAGAGGATTTGTACCTGCACTGCCAAGTAAATCAAAATCCATCATTATCTATACAATAAATACAAGTAATTGATGTAGTATTTTTTACTCTAAGATGCATTCTTATGATAATGTTAGAACATATGTTGAAAATGTCAAAACATACCTGAATAAGCTCCTCTTTGTTTCAAGAACAATTTATTGGAGTTGCATGAACTTGGAACAAGCCTCCCACGATATGAAAGAGTAGAAACTAAGTCAACGGTGACCTTTTTGTTGTTACGCTGGATCGAGGGAGGTTTGCTCCAAGATTAAATCGCTCCAATAAATTATTCTCTATTAAACAGGGCCAACCACGTGAAGGTGGAAGCTCTTATGGCCCCTCCCCCCCCCCCCCTCACATCACTCTCAATTCTCCAATACCCAATCTATATTTCATTTTTTACTTTCATGAGCATAAAAAAAAATATTCAATAACTAATAAAAAAAAAAATTCAACAAAAAGTACGCAAGGAAACATTGCAATTAATGCTTGACATAAAAATAGTATGATAAATGAGTTTTTTATATAACGCAAAAAACGTTACAAGTATGGTAACGTTTGTCTTATAATAATACAATATTTTACATTATCGAATTTTCTTTTCTTCTTCCTATTTCTAAAGCTCCTAATTACATCATCAATATCATCATGCTCTGCTCCTGTTTCGTGCCTTTCGACCCGCACTGCTGACCTAGTTGCGTAGTCACGATGTCTAGTCTCATCCAGTGACGGGGCATCACCTACAAAAACAGATAATATTAAATTTTAATTGTCAGTTTTTAAATATCATTGAACTAGTTCGGTAATATTAATAAAAAAAATTGCAATGAGATTATTTACCTAGTGCACCAATTGTCGCCGCTGACCTAGTTGCGTAGTCACGATGTCTGGTCTCATCCAGTGACGGGGCATCGCCTACAAAAACAGATAATATTAAATTTTAATTGTCAGTTTTTAAATATCATTGAACTAGTTCGGTAATATTAATAAAAAAAATTGCAATGAGATTATTTACCCGGTGCACCAGTTGTCGCCGTTGGGACTGTTGCCCTGTCTTCCTCTCTGGTGGTAAGATCCTCAAGGGAAACATTCTCTGTCATTTAAACAAAAAACGTTATAAGGAAAAACATCAAGGTATAATTAGAAAAAATTATAAGTGGAAATTAATTACCGTCACGGCCCTCACTGATAGTAGCATTGTCAGCCTGGTCCCCACTACAATGATCAGGTTGCACGTGAGGATCATCTACATCTGGCTCTAAAACTGGGTTATTTTCCTCGTCGATAGTGCTGCTCCCCTGATTTAAACAAAGTTGTTAGACATTAAATTTATGGACGAAAACAAACATATTGAAAGGTTAATTTTTTACCTTATCAGGCATTCTGGATCTTGGGACCTGCCCCAAGCTTCTACGACGTTCAACTACAACTTGATAGCCAAAATGGAAAGCGATATTTTTATCTTCTTCTGTAGTTTTTGTTCCAAAGTCATCACCCTACATTACATATGATTGTGTATTTTTAATCATATTTGATAGGATTACAAAAACGTTGGAAGGCGATACAATTAATTATAAGATGTTTAGCTACTTAATTACAATTCTTGTGGCTAATTTCAAGTAGCCGCCCTAGCCTAGCTTGTGATGGCCCTTTTTTTCAATCCTAGCTTTGGTTGCCTTTGAGGTGTCAGGCAACCTAGCATCAAAAGATTGAAGTCAAATATGACGTAGCACACTTTTATTTTAGACATAGAGAAAATTAAAGCTATTGAATTAAAGTTGTAATTTACCTTGCGGGTCCAGTTGGCATTTTTCCTTCTTTCTTTTCCCTTTTCTCTTTTCCATCATGGATGAGTGCTCTCCACTCACTCTCTGAAACTGCGAGAGGACGCTCATATCTAGGGTTAAATTGGAATTGCGTCCTATAGGTGTCCCTGGTATATTTCAAATATTTGCCGGCTACCTGAGCCACCGCTGTTCTGTCAAATGTGCCGACCCCAAAAAGGGCTTCTAGATAATCTAGAAGTTCTTTTTTTAGGTTGGAATTCTGGGAATTCCACCCTGTACGTATGGTTGGGCCAAAAATTACCAATGCATGGCTCTCCAGAATCCTGTAGAACTCATTGTTTCCTACACAGAATAAAACCAAAAGAAAAAGAAGATATTATCATTAATTTAAAAATAAAAATAATGATAAATATGTTTTAGATAAAGTACATGAAATAGTTAAAATATTAAAAATTACCTGGGAGTTGTACATGCTTTATAGGGACACCCTCATCGTTCACCAACAACGTGCCATTAATGGTCCCTGTGGAGCTGACACGTGTAGCTCCAAGAAACACAATAATGTAGTTGGCCATATCAGCCTCATCATTGCCAACACGTTCAGCGGTTGGCTGGGTGTCTGCTTGGGCAGGGTGTGTTTCTTGGCTGGCACCTAAAGGAGTAGAAGGTGTACGAGAGGATTGTTGGGCAATCTTTTGCCCTTGTGTCCCACTACCACCAACACCGGGTTCAGCAAGTGCCAGAAAACGCTACATACAAAAGAACTTTTTGTTAGTTTAGTCAATGTAAAAATTAAAAATCAAACTATCACAATTCATCTCATGCATAACAAAAAAATATCCTTTTGACTTTTTATTATTACCTGATATGTTTCTAGCTGGCTCATAAGTTTTTTTATCCTCTCTTCTGTTTCAGGTGTTTGAGGCGCGTCTATCAAAGTATTAAATTCCGACCTTGCATCTCATGCCTTTTTTCGCAACAAGAACACTGGAGATAGGGATGAAGAAAGCTCTTCCTCAAAGAGGGAATCATCAGGCGTACCATGGCTAGGTGTCTGCATATTTGAACAAAATTAATATTATTTCAATTATGTAAATAACTAAAATACCTAAAGATAGAGCAATGCCGGCACTTTACATGTTCTTCCGCTGGCCTCTTTCCGCGATCATCCTGTCTCGGGGTTGTTCCTGCACTGCTCTGATCAGTCTGCCACATTGCAATAAAATTATAAATGTAAAAACTTGAAAACAATATCTAACTTGAAAACACAAATGAAAACTGAAATAATTTCTAATAAGACACCGGAAGACAGAGTTAGAGTTTCAAATATGCCTTGCATTGAATTCAGTCCTGGAAACATGTCATTGCACATTAAGGCACCCAAACAAGAGACGAGTTGACAATGAAGACCTTATTGAATATATTGTTGGAGCAACTTATAGTAAACTTGTTGTGAAGACCTTGAGGATATTTTTGGAGCAACATTGTTGAAGCTGATGGTATAGCATTTTTGGAGACGATCTTGAAGGGCCTTGAAGTGAAGCTTTTGGAGCAACTATTAAAAAATCCTTAGAGCATTTAAGTAAGGCACTTTCTATCTTCCATCACCTTTTTCCTTTCAATATCCTTTAAACAATTTTGTTGATATTTAATGTTTGAAATCACATTATAATTCCTTGATTATATGTGTTTGGGGACTTTCCCTTTGAAATTACCCAAAAATACCCTGGCAATTTTATCTTCAGGATGCAAGTCTGACCCTATTGTTCAATATTTTGATTGATAGTAGTAAACATAGAGATTTAGGGGGCTCTTGAATTGGTTTAGTTGGGCCATTAGATCCCTAACATCTATTAGGGAGAACCCCCCTTGAGTTGGAGGAGAGCTAGCCCGAAGTGAAAAGAGGTTGGTGAGGTGACAATGGGGCTATTGAATTACACATGGCATCACACTTTAGCTTTAGGAATTTATCTTGAGAAGTGCGAGATTTTGCTATATCAATTCTCAAATTGTTTACAACACTATTGTTAAGAACTAATAAGAAGTGATGTTGAGGGGTTTTTGGGTATAAGAAACAATACCATTTAAAAACTAGGGTTCTCAGTCCTTGGCATTCATTCACTTGGGCCTAGGGGCACACTAGAATAATTTCACACTAAACCATGCAAACTTAAAAGTAACTTAACAGATCCATAAAGTAATAATAATCATAATTCCTAATTTCCTATTGTACGATATGATGCAAATTATTCAAACATGAAGCAATGAAGACATGCAATGTCTCAATTTCAAGATTGATGAACCAATACAAGAAGTTAGAAACTACAACTTTGATTCAATACTCTGTGTCCTAACTCTAGGAAGGAATCTAGTTTGTAGTACAGAACATGCATCGTGTATTATCAATTCTTAATTGACAACAACTAAAGGACATCTACCTCATCAATTCCTTCCCATTTTGTGTTTTTATGTTATATTCCTTATAAAAGTGTCAAATTTCTCTCAAAGTAAGCAACCACCGAATAAAATAAAAAATAGTTGAGATATGATTGAGAAATGGTCATTTATTTCTTGAAAGGATCTTCACGATTTCTTTGGTTGTTTTTCATCTCAAGAAACAAGAAATGACCTAAGAAACTATCGTGATGTAATATAAGAAACAACACGGTGTAATGGCCATTTTCAAAGCCAAATGATGTCCATTGAGGACATGGCCTTTATTTGGTTCCTGTTTCATAGGAGTTTCGGGTAGAAATGGAAATTTGTTGTACCATTTCCAGTAGTAAAAAGGGAAAACCTTCTTTTTCCATGGGAAATAATTTACCTTTCCTTTTTCAAGATAATCTAAATAAAAAAAAATATGAACTATACTGCACACATTCTTGGATAATGTGAAAGTGGAAAAGGAATACCCTACACAAGTGATTCACACATGTACATTTGAACACTAATAGATTTTTGTAGTTGAAATGCAATGCTTGTTTTCATTTAAATGTAGGGTTTTTAAAGCAAGGAGAAATAATGGTTGCCAAATTAATAAGCGTTTCTTTGGGAAAAATTTAAATCTTGTATTGGGTAATAGAGGGTATTGAATCTTGATTCTTGACATCTAGAGAGAACCCTACAGCCTAACACAATCCAATGGAATTGACCAAAAAAACCCAAATAGAGTCAACCCTACTATAGGAGGAAGGGCCTGCAGTAAGAACTTACCATTTTGCAAGAGCTGAGGGCGAATGCTGTTTTGCAAGAGCTGAGGGCGAATGTAGGGCGAATGCTGTTCTGCAAGAGCTCAGGGAGAATGATGAGGGCGAATGCTGTTCTGCAAGAGTTCAGGGCGAATGTTGAGGGCGAATGCTGTTCTGCAAGAGCTGAGGGCGAATGCTGTTCTGCAAGAGCAGAGGGCGAATGCGCGCGTGATATCAGACGTTAATGTAGCACACATGTACATTTGAACACTAATAGATTTTTGTAGTTGAAATGCAATGCTTGTTTTCATTTAAATGTAGGGTTTTTAAAGCAGGGAGAAATAATGGCTGCCAAATTAATAAGCGTTTCTTCGGGAAAAATTTAAATCTTGTATTGGGTGATGAAGATAATAGAGGGTATTGAATCTTGATTCTTGACATCTAGAGAGAACCCTACAGCCTAACACAATCCAATGGAATTGACCAAAAAAACCCAAATAGAGTCAACCCTACTATAGGAGGAAGGGCTTGCAGTAAGAACTTACCATTTTGCAAGAGTTGAGGGCGAATGCTGTTCTGCAAGAGCTGAGGGCAAATGCTGGGTGAATGCTGTTCTGCAAGAGCTGAGGGCGAATGTAGGGCGAATGCTGTTCTGCAAGAGCTCAGGGCGAATGCTGAGGGTGAATGCTGTTATGCAAGAGCTGAGGGTGAATGCTGAGGGCGAATGCTGAGGGCGAATGTTGTTCTGCAAGAGCGGAGGGCGGATGCGCGCGTGATATCAGACGTTAATTTAGCACACATGTACATTTGAACACTAATAGATTTTTGTAGTTGAAATGCAATGCTTGTTTTCATTTAAATGTAGGGTTTTTAAAGCAGGGAGAAATAATGGCTGCCAAATTAATAAGCGTTTCTTTGGGAAAAATTTAAATCTTGTATTAGGTGATGAAGATAATAGAGGGTATTGAATCTTCACTCTTGACATCTACAGAGAACCCTACAGCCTAACACAATCCAATGGAATTGACCAAAAAAACCCAAATAGAGTCAACCCTACTATAGGAGGAAGGGCCTGCAGTAAGAACTTACCATTTTGCAAGAGCTGAGGGCGAATGCTGTTCTGCAAGAGCTGAGGGCGAACGCTGAGGGTGAATGTTGAGGGAAAATGCTGTTCTGCAAGAGCTGAGGGCGAATGCTGTTATGCAAGAGTGGAGGGCGAATGCGCACGTGATATCAGACGTTAATGTAGCTATTGCGACAGATACAAAACAATAAAATAATTTTTATGTAGCGCGCATATAAGTTTCGTATTTTTATGTAGCGCGCATATAAGTGTCGTTATACCGATGGCGGAAAAAGCGTCGCTATTGCGATGGGTGCCTCCAAACGTCGCAATTGCGACACTTAGACATTGTGTCACACTTGCGACGTTTGGAGGCAGTTGTCGCAATAGCGACGCTTTGGGCCATAGTGTCGCAATTGCGACGTCTTCCTCCAAATGTCGCAATTGTGACACTTTTCTAAGTGTCGGTATTGCGACACTTTTCTATAAACGTCGGTATAGCGACGATTTCGGGCGGGATGGAAAAAATTTGGGGAAATTTCCGACATTTGGTCAAAAGCGTCGGAACCAAGTGTCAGAATTTCCGCCAAATGTAGTAGTGTCTTTTGGGGAGCAAGGAGTGGCTCTAACGGTCCACTATTGGATCTAGTGGTGTTTGTTGTATACATGTGTCTTGGGACTCTTGATTAATAGCATAAGAATAATGGCCAATGCGTTCTTCATGCATGTATTATAAATATTTGTAATATTGTTCTGTGAATGTTTGTAATTCATGTTTGTTTTTCACCTGTGCTAAAGTAGTTGAACTATTTCTGTCATTTTAGCACTTATGATATTGAGAATGTTCTATAATGCATGTTATGGTTGTCGCATATTTCTGGACTATTATGTTGGATGTTAGATATACCTTTCATGTCTGTGTTGGTTGAAATGATCGTTGCATCTTTTTGGACTATTCTGCTACATGTTAGACGTAACCTTTTTTTGCATGTGTCTCTATTAGGGTGGTACTATTACCTTTCTCTTAGGGGCTCACTTTTCTCTCTCTTCGAAGTAGAAGAACCTTGAGACATCTACAACTAAACACTCACCAGACACACTTACTTTATTTTCAAAGGCACACACACCTTCCTCTCTCTTTCTGATAGTTAGAGCTAAGAAAAATATATAAAAATACATGGCATTCAGGTCGATACTCCTGATGGGGATCCTATTCCAAACATTGTGACGTCTAATTTGGACTTCACATCAGGAAGACCTTGTTGGTTGGAAAATTTCTAGCACCTGTCAACATAATGAAATATCCCAAATACATTGTTACATAGGTGAAACACTAAATCTAGTAGTGGAACATGAAGCTAAAACTTGCTTCTCCAAAGAATGATATATCTCCTATACCCTACAAGATAAGCCAAGGAAAAAATATAAGAATCCAAGCCCTTAGCTTGAGTTATGAGGAGCTATTTATAACAAATAAAAATGACCTTTGAGCTTCCTCATGACTCTTTAACTTATATGAATGTTCATATTCTATACAAGAATATTTACATTCCATATGTGGCTATTCACATTCCACATGCGTCCCTTGGACTTCATTACATACAATTTATTACAAAAGAAAATTATGAGATGGTGGCTATATAAGACCAAATTGATAATGGGACAAAGTCTCATCAAATTGAAAATTAATTTGATTCCTCGTGGAGATTATTTGTGATGTATGTGTGAAATTCTTTGAACTCCATTGAGATGACTTTGACCCAAACTGAAAATTTCCCTGCATAATGCATCTTCACCTCGAGTGTCTCTATCAATATGGTCTTAGAGCTTGACTGTAAATTATTCCATAGACATGAAAGTTTCATAAGATATTTGATTGGTGCGATGGCATAATGTAGAATAATGTATTTGGTGATATCCAAGCCTTCCTACTCTAATGCTTGTCTGATTTGTTCTACGTACTTCCTAATCCATTAGAAGATGATTTCCCTACCTCTGGTTGCTTCAAGTGATACTGTTGAAGGCATACCATGTTTTTGTGCTAGAGAATCAAAACCATTGTGCAATTGATTGTTCCCTAAGACACATATAGTTCTGATGGTGGATTCTCAACTAAAATCTGTCTATCTAAGCGACAATCTTGTCTTTTCTTTCCAAATGTTGCAAAGCATATAGATACTTGGAAGCCCACTCCTAAATTTGGTTAATTGCTTTGTTTTCCACTTTCAGGATTTTTACCATTTCTTGTGCTTTCTACTGAATTCCAAAGACATGAGACACCATTTTTTCTAGAAGGATCATCTCATCATATAAATTTCCATGGTGTCCTCCAATAGCCTTAGTTTCTCTAGCATGGCTGACTTCCATTTTGTGGTATTGTAGCTTCATGAAGATAACTTTTCATTATCTACCACAAGGTGTTCTTCCTGTTGCTTTTCTACAGAAAGTTCTATCCTTAATCTAGAATTATCATTCAAAAAATATTCAGAGTTAACCTACTCTTTTATAGAAAAAACAACATTTTCTACCATGATTTCCCTCGGATTCCTTCTAGTGGTGGAAGTTATCATCTTTTTTGTAGAATTTGAGATTGTATTTTGAGGTTCATTCACGAAGTATATATGCCTATGTTATACTATCCTCTTCTTTAGTTGATCAAACATGACACTACACACATCCATGACTCTGTATGCAGGTGGAGGCGTGATTCCCATTTCTCCAAATGGAATATGACCACCCTTGAGAGGAGTTTAACAACCCCTATTAAAAGTAAAGGTAATAAAGTTAATAAAGGAAAAATATGACCAAGGTCATGGGATACATATTCCAAGATGAATATTGGGAAAAAAATCCTATTGGGTGTTCATTTTGGTTTATTATGGATTGGGGAAATTGGCAAAGGATATTACAAAGGCATTCAAAAATGAAAGAGGAATTTATTGGAATTTATTTATGAAAATAAAGGAAAATAATAGAAAAGGAAGGTGAAAGGTTACAAGTTGCATGTGAAGATGAAATTGAAGGAAAATAATGGAATTGAAGAAAATAGAGGCCTCAATGATAAAAAGTCTTATCAGGATCAGTTCGTGGTTTTTTATATTTTGTATTTTGTATTTATTTATTTATTTATTTTTATTTTTTCCAGTTTAGTTTTGGATATCTCTCTCTATTCTCTCTCTCACATACTCCTGCACACTTAAAACATTATTATATCACTCTAGAATTGAAGCAAGGAAATCCAAGGAAGGACAAATAAATCAAAGGAAAGCAAAGATAAAGCAAGGAAGAGTTGGATCAAGCGACTACAACGACATTACTTATGGGTATCCAGTTGCATGTAAGATTTCCTTACTAGTTTCAACATGCATGGTACATGCATGTGTGTATTTGGTTCTCTTACTATCATTGGCATGGGTTTTGACAGGTGTGACAGTGGTTTCAGCCTTGCCTTGCCATTTCCAGATAGACATTGTGTGAGGGGGTGCTTTTACTTAGTTGAGGTGGATTATTGTATGGTTTCGAAACTGATGTGAGGTCGTCTTAGGAAAATTCCTAAAGGAAAAGAAATACTTGGAGCAGTATATAGTGGATATGTGGTAGAGCCTAAGGGTGGAGATAGGAAAATACCTCGTGGTGTAGGTGAAGAAATCTAGAAGTATCCATGCTTGTATAGGCCTAGTGATCCCTAGACCGTCATATGGTGGGATTGCAGTAAAACCAGGTAGTGTATGTTTATTTTTTGGCCTAAGAATCCTTGATTGGGAATAGTGATATTGTGGTAAATCCTGATTGTATAAATGAGGGTTGGACCTAGGAATCCTTGACCGATACATGGAGGGATTGTGGTAAAGCCTAAGGACCCTGGTTGTTTTGTTGCGGGTCACACATTCATGCTTGGAATATGTCATGGGGGTGCTTAGTTGAAATAAATATTTTTTTCAATCGAATCTATGGTCAGGTGGTACGTGGAAGTCCCTAACTTGGTTGGATTTTTCATATGTTAATAAGAGCTCTTTTTCCCTTGTATTTAATGAGTAAATTTTCTTGTTATTATGTGATTTTTATGGTTTTTCTATCATTGTTATTATGCTAGTTATATTTTTTTTATAAGAATGGCTTATGACAGACTTGAGTTATGGCTCTCATCATGTTTTGGTTTGTAAATGAAATTTTAATGAATGGATGACCTAATATATGATATTACAACTATTATGAGAGGGAATTAGACCTTCTTGAAGCTTCTCAGATAAGTATGAAATCCATGTGTTCAGTTTTTTATTTATGACATATACATTATATGTTCATGGGAATTTTGAGGTCTAAAATGGGACTCCTACGGAAACTATAAAATAATAGTGGAAATAATAAAGTAAGATTTGATTACATCATCAAATTTTAGAGGGAAAAAAGAAAAACTACTTTTTCAACTCATATTTTCAACTTTTCTCCATATGAGTTTACTCAAATTTTGAGCAGGAACACTCGTTGGATGCAGAATTTGATTCCTCATCCAAGGAGTACCCATGTTACATACTTTTTATGGACCTTACTACATGAAAAATGAGAAATACATGAAAAACGTGATTGCAATCACGTTTTTTCATGTATTTCTCATTTTTTTTGTAGCAGGCTCCATCGAAAGTATGCAACATGGGTACTCCTTGGATGAGGAATTAAATTTTGCATCCAAGTAGTACTCTCGCTCAAAATTTGAGTAAAATATTAGGGAGATAATTTGAATATACAAGTTGAAAAATTAGTTTTATTATTTTATTATTTTTTAATATTTTTACTTTTTTACCCCAAAAATTGTGAATCATCCCCCATGGTTGAGATGATCATCTTAAATCCTATTGGTTCTTATAAAGTTTAATTTTTTTGTACATTTTTTTTAGGAGGCCCATTTTAGACCTCAAGAGTTCTCTAATGTGTGTTTGATCGAATGTTTGTCATGGTTAGGCTTGGTTGCGTCAAGTTCTTATCCAAGATTTGTATGGGAGGCTTTATCCTTGCATCACTTATCATTATGGAAAGTTTCATTAATTTTTGGGTAGAGGTATTGATCCTAGCCTGAAAGAGTGGCTTAAATTCCACGGTCGTAGGTACATGACTGGGTGAAAAAGACTGTAGTCGCTCCCTTGTAAGCATCATGCATGCGACTGGAGGGTTTCAATTGAAATCATGCAAGTTTGTTCCAATGTTTGGGAGATCAGGGCACTGAAACAAACCCTTATCTCAGGGCTTGGGAACCTAGAAGGGAGGTTTAGCCATTAGGGGTAATGTAGCACTTGAGGGAAGTCATTAAGGTTTTGTCTTGTCGATCCCACTTCCTTAAGGTGATATAGGAGGTTGAATCATATCAAAATAACTCTTCATCACTTGTTTACCCTGGTAGGCCGGTAACTTGGGTAAATGTGGGAGGAGGGTGTTACAGATTTGTATCAGAGCATGGTTCAACTCTTGGACAGGATGGGTAGAACATGGTTGGCATGCATGCGTGAAGGTTGTATATATGCTTGTTATGTATTCATGGTGATGGTCATTGTTATTGTTGTGTTTTCATGTAGAAGTTGATGATGTTGTTGCAAGGATGGGTTTGTCATGAACCTTGTCGGTTGTATATTTATTTTTTATGCATGCCAGTGTATATATGGATGATTATGCATGCATTGTTATGGTCATGGTTCTCATGCATAAGGTCATGGTATGCATATTTCTACGATCATGCATGGTAACTGGATAATTATTGAGATGATGTTGATATTGTTACACCAGGTCATCTAACCTGTTACTATCATATGGACTAAAGTACACCATGTAAGACCAATTTTACCATAGTAGAATTGCTTTCACTATGAGAAATAATTTAATAACCCATAGTTTATTAAATTAATTTTGGTCTAAACAGGAAACCCCATGAGGAATAACTAGATAAATCCTTATTTGTTTGATTTTCCTCTAGGGATAATTAACTAAACCACTATTTAATTAATATTCTTGGCCATATTTAACCCAAAGCATGACAATTAGTTAGATAAATTATTATTTATCTTATTATTCTCTAAGAATAATTATTTAAATCATTATTTAATAATATTTCTTGTTAAATTTGACTAAAGCATTTATAAATAATTGAATAAATATTTATTTATTTAATTATTCCTCAACCTCATCCTTGAAATAATAAATAAATCATTTATTTATTTATTATTTCTAAATAAAAGGATTTAACCGATTCTAAATTCATTTTCCCTCCACCAAAATTAATAAAATATTCCAAGTAGTCAGATCTAGATTTGGTTAATAATATTTTAATTATACACCAATATCTAGACTAACTCAATATTTTGTTATAAATAGAAGGGTTTTTCCATTCATTCACTAACTTTTTTTATCACCTTTTGATCTATACTTTTGGTTTGACTTTAATCCTCCATCATTGTTATATTTTTTCTACTTTTGCTTGTGAGATCCATTTGAGTTCTATTTTGTCTGGGTTTTCTGCACCATCAAGAGAGAGAGATCTTGGATCTAAAGCATTGAGGACATACAAGAACCAATCCCATTGAGGGGGACTGGTAACACCGTTCTGTGTTCCCTTCCTAGGTGTCATAATACAAAAAATTCTTTATAAATTTCTGTCTTGTCTATTGGATGTATGGAGCAACTCTTGTTTATTTTCGCTATTTAATGTTTAACTGCATAGATCTGGATCTTTGTAGCATTTATTCTGATCACCTACTGCAGATCTAAGGAAATTGATAGCCACATTTTATGTTAGGGTTGTTTGTTATGCACAGCTAAAGTGAGCTTTTTTCATACGCTTGCTATTAGAATTCACTCTAAAAAATGTATTGATTATGATTATGATTATACATGTATCGTGCTAATCTGGTCGATCTTACATATGAGATATCATCCCTTGAACTTCACTAAGGTATGTTGGTTTTGTTTATATTTGGTTTATCTAACATGGTATACTTGCAGGAGATAGAAGGAAAATATGAATAATAGAATGGTGGATTACAGTTCATGAGACTCTCCCTACAACTCAGATGAGCAACCACAAGATGAGTATCCCCGCACATAGCATACACATTAATAAGTTTGAAGGAAGAGATAAGGAGTTAGAAAGTAGACAATGATAAGATCATTCAATCATAGGAGAGACTTGTACGGGCATAGGAGAAATAAATAAAGGTTAATACAATCATCCTTCAGATCTTGCCATACTTGCAGAGACATGGAAATCCACAAATAAATTATGAGTAGGAGGAAATAATGAATGGGGAATATGGTAGTAGGTCTCATGGTGGGTACAAGTCGAATAGAGATGAAACAGTCAGAGATGGCATGTTCTTGGATACACCGAATAAGAGAGGTGATGGATAGATGTTCTACTCTAGTTATGGTTCTGTCAGGTGTCATTCTCATCATGTTTATCATCCTTACAAGAGGAATGACAAGGGACATTTTCCAGATGAGTTAAAGAAATCCAAGCCACCTACATTCGATGGATATTTGAAGAAGCAAAAATATGCAAGGGCACGGTTACTTCAAATGAATAAGTTATTTGATTTGCGTGATTACACAAAGAACATAAAGTAAAAAATAGTTAAATTCAACCTCAAAGGGAAAGAATACATCTAGTGGGAAGACATGAAGCATTTCAGAGACAGAAGGATAGAGGAGTTGAGTTGGCATGAATTCAAGAGACTTTTAAGGAATAAGTATTTGTCATAAAGGTACTACAATAGTAAGGCCAAGGAGTTTTATGAGCTAAATATGGGATCAGTGACAAATGAGGAGTACACAACTAATTTCTTGGAGTTATTTAGGTATGTACTACATCTTAAGCATGACAAGGCCAAAGTTTAGAGATTTTTCAGTGGATTACCATTAGAATTTAAATATTGGATTAAGTATGATGAACCTTAGTCTCTTGAAGAGGTCATTGGTAAGTTGAAGCACTATTATGAGAATTCAAAGCACAAGAAAATGTCTTAGCAAGGATGGAAAGGGAAAGACAAGGCTAAAATTAAATGTAAGTCGAAGAGAACAAGACCTCAGGATGTAGGTGAGAAAGATAATTTTGCACGATACAAGAAGTTTAATGGACCTCATCCTGGAGGGAAAAAAAATAGAGGTGATGGTAATGGACAATTGCAGTGTTGGATATGTGGCAAGGATCATCTCTAGAAGGATTATCTATTGTATCAGGGTGGTAGGCCTTAGATATACAATGCTCAGGAAATGAAAACGGTTGGGGATGTTTGGAAGAGCATTACTCAGATCTATGCAACTTTGGATAACAGGAAGGAAGATCGCTAGGAATCTATTATCAAGATGGATGGTAAGCTTTGTGTTCAATTTGTTTTTATTTTGATTGAAAGTGGATCTAATTATATTTATGTTAATTCTAACTTGGTTGATAAGTGTGGTTTGAGAAAAGGGGTGCACACAAAATCTTGGATGGTACAATAGGCTATAGGTACTAAAAAAATATTTCATCATTGGGTAAGATCTTGTGCATTTGAGTTGAATGGTATGCCTACATCATCACATTTGAATTTACTTTTGTTGGGATCATACAATATGATATTGGGCATGTATTGGTTGTATATTTATAGGACTAAGGTGGATTGTTATGAAAATGATATTGAGTGTTGGGATGACAATGGATAACAAATAATCTTGCAGGGTAAGAAGAAAGATACATCAGTTAGAATGGTTACAACTATGCAGGAGAAGCGCAATCGCAAGAAAGGGTGTGTTTTAGTTGCAATGCATATCTCTAGTGATAAAGGTATGGATGTTGAGGATGCAGACGTATTGAACAGGTACCCAGTTTTACAACAGTTTCAGGATGTATTTGCCGCAAATATTTTAGAGTTTCTGCTTAATAGGGAAGTGGAATTTTTTATTGAGTTTGTACCGAGGGAAACACCAACATAAAAGGAACCTTATAGGATGAGCAATTCAGATTTATTGGGATTAAAGTAATTGTTGAAATAAATGTTTGACAAGGGATACATTAGGCCAAGTGTATTGTCGTGTGGTGCACCATTATTTTTTGTGAAGAAGAAGGATGGTACTCTCCAATTGTGCATTGATTACAAGTAGTTGAACAAGGTCATGATTAAGAAAAGGTATTTGTTGTCGAGGATTGATGACTTGTTTGATTAGTTGAAGGGAGCGGTGGTGTTCTTGAATATTGATTTGAGATCAGGATACCATCAGGTACACATCAAATATGTGGACGTCTACAATACTACTTTCTGGACTAGGTATCATAATTATGAGCTTGTTGTGGTTCCTTTTGGTTTGACTAATGCTCCAACTACTTTTATGTGCTTGATGAATCATGTATTGTGTCCATATCTGGAAAATTTTGTTATTGTATTCATCGATAATATATTGATATATTCTAAGAATGAAGAAGACCATACGAAACACTTAGCAATAGTATTGAGATTTCTAAGAGAGAATCAGTTGTACGCCAAGCTTAGTAAATGTGGTTTCTTTCATAAAAAGGTACATTTCTTAGGGCATGTCTCCAAGGAAGGCATAACAATGGATTCAGAAAAGATAAGGGATGCAAATCCTAAGACTATGGATGAAGTAAGGTCATTTATGGGTTTATCAGGTTACTACAGGAGGTTCATTAGGAACTTCTCATGGATTTACTATCCTATTACATCATCGCAACAAAAAATAAGTAAATTTGAATGGAAAGAGGAATGTGCATAAAGTTTTGAGAAGTTGAAACAGTTGTTGAAAAATGCACTAGTTCTAAATATTGCAGATCTAGATAAATAGTTTGTGGTGTGTACATATGCTTGCAAAATAGGCTTGGTGGAGTCCTTATGTAGGAGGACAAGTGGCGTGTTACGAATCAAGGAAACTAAATGAGAACGAGCATAAATATGTGGTACATTATCTTGAGTTGGCAACGATCATCCATCCATTGAATATGTGGAGAAACTATCTTCTTGTAGAGGTTTGTATTGATGAGTGATCACAGTGGATTGAGATACTTTTTTTACCAACTGAATCTGAATTCCAGGAAAACTAGATGATTAGTGAGGATCAGTGAGTTTGACTTCAAGATCAGGTACATCAAGGGTAAAGAGAATAGGGTTGCATATGCTCTTAGCAAAAGAGTACAGGTAAATCACATAACTTCTATAAGTTCTTATGGAATAGATCTATTGGATCATATCTTGCGGGTAGGACAACAGGATGACAGGTACAAGCATCTTAGGTATGGGTTAAAATAAGATGGTATAGGTGAACAAGATGTATACTATCATCTCACAACAAATGGTTTGATAACGTTTAGGGACATGATCTATGTTCCATACAAAAATGAGCTCAAGAAGTGTATCTTGAGGGAATTTCATGTTAAGCCGTATTTAGGTCATCCAAGATATCAGAAAACATTGACAGCGGTGAAGAAGTTATACTATTTGCCAATCCTAAAAAAAGAAGCAGAACATTTTGTGGCTATATTTTTGGATTGTCAACATGTAAAGGCAGAGTGAAAGCATTCAGGTTTACTACAACCAATTTATATTCCAAAGTGGAAATGGGAGGTCATTTATATGGATATCATCACATGTTTTTCGAGGACATCTAGAAAACATAATTCCATCATGGTTGTAGTTGACAGGTTGAAAAAGGTAGCTCAAATCATTCCAGTGAAGTCTACTTACTCATCTAGTGATGTAGCATAGGTATTCATCAGGAATATAGTGAGGTTTCATGGTGTTCCAAAGAATATTGTGTCAAACAAAGATGCCAAGTTTAGTTCTAGATTTTGGAAAGATTTATTTGCAGATTTGGGTACAAAGTTGGCCTTCAGTACAACTTATTATATGTAGACATATGGACAGATAGAGAGGGTCAATAGTATTTTGGAGGACATGTCAAGGATGTACGTTATGCATCAATATTGGAAGTGGGAAGAGTATTCCCCACTCGTAGAGTTTTCTTACAACAATGGGTATCAAGAGTCATTAAGGATGATTCCATTTAAGGCACTTTATGGGTGAAGTTGAAATACTCCCATCAGCTGGAGTGATCCAGTGAACATGGTATTAATAGGATCATATATGTTGGAAAAAATGGAACAAGAAATGTAGGTTATCAAATAGAATCTAAAGGAAGCACATGATAATAAAAAAAAATATGCATATGAGCACAAATAATTTAAGGAGTTTTAGGTTGGGGAGCATGTGTACATGAACATCAATCCCAAGAAGAGATCCTTGAGGATTGGGTCATGTGTGAATTTGGCACCTTGATATTATGGGCCTTTCAAGATCCTTGAGAGGATTGGACTAGTGGCCTACATTCTTGCATTGCCTATGATAGGGAAAGTCCATGATGTTTTCCATGTTTCATTTCTTAAAAGGTATATAAAGTATGTTGATCATGTGATTGATTGGTTTCTATTACAGGTGAAACGAGAAGGAGAATTATAGTCGGAACCTTAGTGCATTTTGTAGAGAAAAATGTTCATGCTCTGGAATCGAGAAATCGAGCAAGTTAAAGTGCAATGGAAGCACTTTGGGCCAATGAAGCTACATGGGAGATGGTTGATCATATGTGGGCTATGTATCCTTCCTTATTTGATGGTTTAGTCAAAGAAGTTTTGGTAAATGTATATATGTTTATGGATGTAACTAGAACATCGAGTTGTGATATAAAACTCCAATAAGTGGTATGGTTGTTATTTTTTCATGATTTTCATATTGGTTATGCTTTTCAATAAGTTGTTCATTGTAAATACTACATGCACAGAATGTTTTGGTTTTCAACAATTTTTCTGGTTGTAGGTGTCATTGAACACCAAGGATGGTGTTTCCCCAAGGGGGATGGTTTTGTAGCAACCTCGGTTAAATCCATGTAATAAATTTAATAAAGGAAAAATAATACTAAGGTCATGGGACATGTATTCCAAGTTGAATGTTGGGAAAAACATCCTATTGGATGTTTATTTGGGTTTATTATGGCTAGAGTAAATTGGAAGAAGTATTAAAAATGCAAGAGGCATTAATTGGAATTTATTTATGAAAATAAAGGAAAATAGGAGAAAAGGAAGGTGAAAGGTCACATGTTGCATGTGAGGAGGAAATTTAAGGAAAATAATGGAATTGAAGAAAATAGAGGCCTCAATGATAAAAATCCTTTTGAGGATCAGTTCATGGTTTTTTTTTTTAGTTCAGTAAGGAAGAGTTGGATCAAGTGAATACATTGAGATTACTTGTAGGTATCGAGTTGCATGTATGATCTCATTTCTAGTTTTGGCATGCATGGTACATGAATGTGTGTATTTGGATCTCTTGTTGTCATTGGCATGGGTTTTTCTAGGTGTGACATTAGTTTAAGCCTTTCCTTTCCTTTTGCATATAGCCATGGTGTGATGGGGTTCTTTTACTTGGTTGTGATGGACTGTTGGATGGTTTCGAAACTAATGTGAGGTGGTCTCAGGAAAATTACCAAAGGCCTAGAAATCCCTGGACCGATATATGGTAAACCTTGAGGGTGGAGATGGGAAAATTCCTCATGGTGTAGGTGAATAAATATGGAGATATCCATTCTTGTATAGGTCTAGTGATCCCTGGACTGGTATACGGTGGGATTGCGGTAAATCCTGGTAGTGTATGTTTATTGTTTAGCCTAGGAATCCTTGACTGGTAATGGTAGGATTGTGGTAAAGCTTGGTTGTATAAATGAGGCTTTGGGCCTAGGAATCCTTGACCAATATATGGCAGGATTACGGTAAAGTATAAGGAATCCCTAGTTTTTTTGTTGTGAGTCCCACATTCATGCTTGGAATATGGCACTGGGGTGATTGGTTGAAAGAAAGATTTGGTTCAACCCAATCTATGGTTGGGTGGTACATGGAAGTCCTTGACTTGGTTGGATTTTGCATATGTTAATAAGAGATATTTTTCCTTATATTTCGTGATTAAATGTGCTTGTTATTATGTGATTTTAATGGTTGTTCTGTCATTGTTATCCTGATAGTTATATGTTGGTTATAAGCATGGTTTATGATAGACTTAAGTTATTTATCTCATCATGTTTTTGTTAGTAAATGAAATTTTAATGAATGCATGACAAAATATATGATATTATAACTATTGTGAGAGGGCATTAGACCTTTTTGATGATTCTAACATAAGTATGAAATCCTTATCTTCAGATGTGTATTTATGACATGTACATTACATGTTCATGATGTGTTTGATGGAAAGTATGTCATGGTTAGGCTTGGTTAGGTCAAGTTCTTCTCTAAGGTTTGTATGGGAGGATTTTTCCTTGTGTCATTTATCATTCTAGAAAGTTTCATTAATTTCTGGGAAAATTTCTGGATCCTAGCCTGAAAAATTGGCATAAATCTGGCGGTCGCAGGAAAAAAATTGGGTGAAAAAGACTGCAATCGCTCCCTTGTAAGCACCATGCATGCGACTGAAGGGTTTCAGTCAAAATCAGACAGTGTTGTGCCAACATCTAGAATATTAGGGCACTAAAACAGAGCATTATCTCAGGGCTTGGGCACCTAGAAGGGTCGTTTAGCGCTTGAGGTCTTGCAACACTTGAGGGAAATCATTAAATTTTTGTCTTGTGGTAGATCCTAAGGGTGGAGATGGGAAAATTCCTCGTGGTGTAGGTGAAGAAATCCAGAGGTATCCATGCTTGTATAGGCCTAGTGATCCCTGGAGTGTCATATGGTGGGATTGTGGTAAATCCATGTAGTGTATGTTTATTTTTTGGCCTAGGAATCCTTGATCGGTAATAGCTATATTGTGGTAAAGCTTGATTGTATAAATGAGGGTTTGGACCTAGGAATCCTTGACTGGTATATGGAGGGATTGCGGTAAAGCCTAAGGACCTTGGTTGTTTTGTTGTGAGTCCCACATTCATGCTTGTAATATGTCATGGGGGTGATTAGTTGAAATAAAGATTTTGTTCAATCGAATCTATGGTCGGGTGGTATGTGGAAGTCCCTGACTTGGTTGGATTTTTCATTTGTTAATAAGAGCTCTTTTTCCCTTGTATTTAATGAGTAAATTTGCTTGTTATTATGTGATTTTTATGGTTTTTCTATCATTGTTATTATGTTGGTTATATGTTTTTTATAAGCATGGTTTATGACAGACTTGAGTTATGGCTCTCATCATTTTTTGGTTTGTAAATGAAATGTAAATGAATGGATGACCTAATAGATGATATTACAACTGTTATGAGAGGGAATTAGACCTTCTTGAAGCTTCTAAGATAAGTATGAAATCCATATGTTCAGATTTGTATTTATGACCTATACATTACATGTTCATGGGAATTTTGAGGTCTAAAATGGGCCTCCTAAGGAAATTATAAAATAATAGTGGAAATAATAAAATAAGATTTGATTACATCATCAAATTTTAGAGGGAAAAAAGAAAAAACTACTTTTTTAACACATTTTTTCAACTTATCTCCGTATGGATTTACTCAAATTTTGAGTAGGAACACTCGTTGGATGCAGAATTTGATTCCTCATCCACGGAGTACCCATGTTGCATAATTTTGATGAACCCTACTACATGTAAAATGAGAATTACATGAAAAATGTGATTGCAATCATGTTTTTTCATGTATTTCTCATTTTTCGTGTACCAGGGTCCATCGAAAGCATGCAAGATGGGTACTCCTTGGATGAGGAATTAAATTTTGCATCCAACAAGTACTCTCGCTCAAAATTTGAGTAAAATATTAGGGAGATAAGTTGAAAATACAAGTTGAAAAAATAGTTTTATTATTTTATTATTTTTTAATATTTTTACTTTTTTACCCCAAAAATTGTGAATCATCCCCCATAGTTGACATCATCATCTTAAATACTATTGGTTCTTATAAAGTTTAATTTGGTTGTACATTTTTCCTAGGAGGCCCATTTTAGACCTCAAAAGTTCTCTAATGTGTGTTTGACTGAATGTTTGTCATGGTTAGGCTTGGGTGGGTCAAGTTCCTATCCAATATTTTTATGGAAGGATCATTTATTATTCAAGAAAGTTTCATTAATTTTTGGGCAGAGGTCTGGATCCTAGCTTGAAAAATTGGCTTAAATACCATGGCCATGGGCAAAGGATTGGGTGAAAAATACTGCAGTCACTCCTTTGTAAGCATCATGCATGTATCCAAATGAGTTAACGAAATCCAAGACACTTACATTCGATGGAGATTTGAAGAAGTCGAAAGATGCAGAGGCATGATTACTTCAAATAAATAATTTATTTGATTTGCATGATTATGCAAAGAACATTAAGGCAAAAATAGTTATATTCAACCTCAAAGGGAAACAATACATCTAGTGGGAAGACATGAAACATTTTAGAGACAGAAGGATAGAGGAGTTGAGTTGGCATGAATTCAACAGACTTTTCAGGAGTAAGTATTTGTCATAAAGGTACTACGATAGCAAGGCCAAGGAGTTTTATGAATTAAATATGGGATCGACGACAGATGAGGAGTACACAATTAATTTCTTGGATTTATTGAGGTATGTACTGCATCTTAAGCATGAAAAGGACAAAATTCAGAGATGTTTCAGTGGATTACCATAAGCATTTAAATATTTGATTGAGTATGATGAGCCTCGGTCGCTTGAAGAAGTTGTTCATAAGTTGAAGCACTATTATGAGAATTCAAAGCACAAGACAATGTATTAGCAAGGTTGGAAAGGGAAAGACAAGGCTAAAATTAAATGAAAGTCGAAGAGAACAAGACCTCAGGATGTAGGTGAGAAAGATAGTGTTGCACCATACAAGAATTTTAATGGACCTCATCCTGGAGGGCAACAAAATAGAGGTGATGGTAAGTGAAAATTGCAGTGTTGGATATGTGGCAAGGATCATCTCAAGAAGGATTATCCGTTGTATCAGGGTGGTAGGCCTTAGATACACAATGCTCAGGAAGTGCAAACGGTTGGGGATGTTTGGAAGAGCATTACTCAAATCTATGCAACTTTGGATAACAGGAAGGAAGATCACCAGGAATCTATTATCAAGATGGATGGTAAGCTTTGTGTTCAATTTGTTTCTATTTTGATTGAAAGTCACTACAAGTAAAATACCCTCTAGCGGAGGTTATAAAGGAGGTTTTTACTGTTATAAAGTTGGCCAAAATTGTCAAAAAAACATTTGCTACAACATCTGTTTATGGTTACAGAGGTTTTGGTGGAGATTTTAACGGAAATTCAACACAACTAAAAAAAATGGGCGGCCGGAGGTTATTACGGATGTTTTTTTTCATCAGTACGCTACTCTGGCTTTGACGCACCAGTGCGTACATGTAGAAGGTGCCCTGGGCGGTCGAAGGAGAATGCACCAGGTCATTAAGGTATAAACCGCACCGGGCGTAGTGTTGGTGATACAATGCACGGGGCCGTTCTAATTGGTCTTGGGATTTTTGCGGTGCCCATAGGTCGTATCAACGCATCGGCGTGTAGACTTATAGAAACGCACTGGTGCATAGTGTCACACAAATGCATCGAGATTTATAATTTTTATCGGTATTCGTGCGGTGCCCATAGGTTGTACAAATGCACCGGTTCTTATAGACACATAAACGCCCCGGTGCACAGTATCACACAAATGCACCGAGATTTATAATTGGTATCGGTATTCATGTGATTCCCATAGATCGTACAATGGGACTGGTGCGTATAGACACATAAATTCACCGGTGCGCCATACCGCACAAATGCACTAATATTTTTAATTGGTTTTGGTACTTGTTTGGTGCCCATAGGTCCTAGAAATGCACTGGTTTGCTTCATAATACAAACGCATTGGTGTATAGTTACTGACACGCACCAGTTTTCATTTTGTATTTTTTATAACCATCGACCTGTGACAGTGCAATTATTGTGATTGTTTTAAATTCATTATTCATCAAAAGTCGACACATCTTATAACAGTATTCATATTAATTAAATTTGTATTAATCCATTTCAATGTGATGTTTGGATTAATTTGTTATATCATATCATAATTATAGTGGTTTTTTAAAATTCATTATTCATCAAAAGTTGACACATATATATCTTATAACAATATTCATATGAATTTAATTTTTATTAGTGCATTTGAGAACGACAATGGAGAACGCAATATCGACAATGGAGAATGCAATAGAATAAATTAAAACATATTTTATCATATATTTATATGAATAAGACAATCTTTATCATACAAAATGGGACAGTTATTGGTATCCCTTTGTCTTTCAATGAGGACACTATGTCCATTACATTAAACAAAATGTCTGATTTCATAGACATATTTCAAAAAATACAACGCCTTGCTTTGATATCCAAACATAGTGATCATCATTATTTGCTTGAATTGTTGTCACTACTAGAGCTACTTCCATGACTTGGGGGTTATTTTCAGGAATGTTTTGTTCACGGTGTTGATTGTTTTCTTCTTCTTCACCTTCCATCTACAAACATAAAAATAAACTGAAATGAGTGTATATGCATTGGTGAGAATAATGAAAATTGCAATATTAAATAATATACATCAATGTAAATTGAAAAGAAAAATGACGTACCATATTAACAATCGACTCATAAACTACACACATTATTTCAAAACCATGTACCATGCCATCTTTCAAAATTTCATCTGTTGGCGCAGTTCCATACTTTGTTTCCTGAAATTTTTATACCCCATAACAAATCATATATTTAATATAAAAGATTTTTTTGTTCTATTAATTATAGACGGAACTAAGTAAAACAAGATCGATAGATGCTTACAAATTCCACAATTAATTTCTGATATGCCAACATATACTCACAACTCATATTTAACCCAATTTCAATCAATTCGTCTGATGGTTCTTCTTTGTATGTTAGCACCTGTTTGAAGACATTCAATGATGATTTTTGTAAAACAACTTAAAAAAATACAAAAACGAAATATAGTTAAGTTGTTATAAGGAAATAAAAATTACTCACTAACTTAGATATCAACTCTTTTCTTCCTTGTCGTCTTGTTTTATGTGCTGAATGGGTTCCATTTTCTTTTCTTTTCTGCAAGAAAATTCTTGAAAATTAATATTTAATTCTAAATTGTTTATTTATTGTACCTAATGATCGAAAAATTCAATGATTACATATTACTTTTGAAGCACGTTGTTGTTGAGATGGCTCCTCTTGCGATGCAATTTTTTCCATTTCTTTGACCATCTCCTTGTACACCTTTTTGGACATTCCTATTGGCATATTTATGACATCAACTCGTTCATCTTTTGAGATTTTCATAATCTTCCTGAAAATGTAACATGACAATAAAAAAGTTAATTTTTATATTGATATATGAAAAGTAAATATAACAAAAGTGATATTTATAAATAATTCTAGACAAACATTTAAAGGAATATTAGTTTTTCATTCCTTCTTTTTGTTGTTGTATGTTTTTGCTATTAAGAGTCTGACATGTCTTATTGACCAATTCTCTGGAAACTCTTCTTGTAGTTTAGATAAAATTTGGTTCTTGGAATCATTGGATTGATTTTTTTATTGTAAGTGGAAAGAACGTCTATACATTTGTTCCACTAGATCCCTCAAACTTTTGTAAAAGTTTTTCCCCCTTTCGTTAACCTCCAACACCACTTCAGATGAGATAAGGAGCAATTCATTTTCATTTGCATGTTCTTTTTTTCTTTTTTCTTTTCTTAGAATAACATTCCTTTTTCTGAGTTGTTGGTCCCTGTAGAAAATTAAACAGATGTGAATTAATAGACTATTTGACACATGTTATCTAATAATTTAAAGTATATTACTAAGGATAATTTAAAAAAGAAACTCATATTGGATCAATAGCATTTTTTCATTCACCTGATTCATCCTTTTGCAATTTTTCCATCAATATTTTACGCTCTTCTGGTCCTAGATCAGAAATAATCTTATCGAGCTTCGTCATTTCGTGACTCTACATGATACACAGTAAATAATACATATTAGTTAAACTTACATATAGTTCAAAAATAATATTTTTTATAAAGAATTTACAAAGAACTTTCCTTTTTTTATTTTCTTGATGTGTTATCAGTATTTTTGTTACTTCATCTCTTGTTAGTCATTTCGTTATCAATATGAAACCTGTACCATATCATTCATTAATATATTTATAAATAAATTGTCAACTTGTCAGGTAAAAAATAAATCTCCAGAAACTGGTGTGCCTTTCATGATGTACGCACTGTCGTCGGTGCGTGGGGGTATTAAAAAGTCACAGCAAAAACAGTATAATAGACCGTATGGTGTGTGGGGGTATTATAAACAAACCGCACAAACATTGTAATAGACCATACGGTGCTATCCTCGTAACATGGAGCACCAGTGCCCTATTTCATATATGGCGCACTGATTTAAAAAAAAAAAGTTCAAATTTTTTATTACAGTACTTGTGCGGTGCGCTGTATAATACAGAGCACCGGTGTGCTAGGTTACGCAGGGCACACTGATAAAAAAATTCATTTTTTCCAAAAATTCATGCAATGGCCAAATGGATTGGGACTCGAATATGCAAGCCATCTCGTGGGTTGGATGTCAATCTAAAATGAAAAATCCTAATTCTGAAATCACAGAAACAGGGAGAAGAAAGGGAAAAAACAAAAAAAAAATGAAGGGTTTACGGTAAAAATGGATAAAACTGCAGAAAATGTAAAAAAACTGCAGATAAAGTAAAAAAAATAATCAAATTTAATCACGAGATGGTTTGAAATTCTATGATACAGGGTTTGAATCACCAGAGGTTTGGTTTCTGATTGTCTGAATACTTCTGTTCGAACGTATTTCACTACTCCACAGTGCTCTTGTGCTCTCTTGCTCCAGGTATGTCTCCTGCAAATCTCTGGCTGAAAATTTTAGCAAAAATAGTGAAATAATGAAAAGTGTTTAGTATTTAAAGAATTATTTTATGAAATTATATTTTCGAAAATATTTTTCCACCCATTTTTTAATTTGCCGTTTTTTTTTTCACCTAAAGAAAATAGAGTTGCGCTTTTTTTATTTGTGTTTATTCGTCACGGGTGCGTCATTTAATAGCACCACACCAGTGCATCCTTAGGTAACACCAGCACCGACGCGCAGTAACTAAAACGTACTGGTGCGGTTATATGTATAGTAGCATCGATTTGCGGTTAAGGCACTGAAATTACTTTTAGGTGTGTACACCAAAATTTAGTGAACTCCAACCATAGAAATTGAGGATTATAATTTTGTTTATTCTTGAGAATTAGAATTAGAATTAGAATTGAGAATTGAATTTGGATAAATTCTTGATGGAAATAACTATTCTTCCAATGCATTTTGTTTATTGTAGGAAGTCCCCACTGATTCTGTGGAGAGAATGCAATGTGGGGTGTGTGAAGATGCAATACTACAGGGCCCAAGTGGGCAATTGTGGCATGTGAACCTGTGCTATGCTAAGACGTGGGAAGTTTTCACAAATGGTTGGGAAAGTTTTGTTTCTGAGCAGTTTATTGAATTTGGAGATATTTTGGTTTTTACACATGTTGGAAATGTACATTTTTCTGTGAAAATATTTGGGCCATTTCTTTTCAAAACTACACCTCTTCTTCTTTTAGAAAAAGAAACTTGAACCTTTCCATAACCTACAACAAGAAAAGGTGCCCCATGATTTGCGTGCTAACCCATGATTTGCTTGCTCATTTGTAAGTTCCTCCTCCATCTTGGCATCCAATTTCCTCTGTTCTCCCTTGTTCTTTCTATCTTGATCTTAACAAAATTTATACAATCTCTGTTTTACGAGAAAATGACCTTGAATGTTCTGGGAGCAATGACAACGAGTCCTTCATTCTGCATTTGTTAGCAGAAGAAGATCGATTTTCGACTAGACGATGAAGTTATTACATGTGGAGGAAATGGTTTCCCATAGAAAATGAGTATAGAGTTGGGTAGAGGAAAGACATTGCAAAATGGGCTATTACATTAGCTTTTCCAATGTGAAACTGATTTGCAGATGGAAATATGTTAGATGTAGGTATCTATGCTTTTCTTCCCACAGAAATGGTCACTGGATTTCCATTTATAATACAAGTATACTTTTTACTGGTTTCATCCACATGACCACATCTCAGACAAGTTAGAGATGCCATTAAGGTTCAATTTAAAGTCGAAGATGTGATTTTATGCGACATTAGCTTTGCTAGTAAAAGTTTATGTAAGCCAACCGAAGCTTGGACAATACTCCCAGCTGCTTTTAAACACATTTTAGAGAATATTTCCCTTCATGGGATCTACCAGCCCAATCAACAATGTCAATTGATCTTTCTCTGTTGTCCTTAAGGGAATGAGAATCCTTCTCTTCCTCAAAAAAATTCTTGCCTGCAATTCGAACCCTCTGCTGCTCCAATAATGCACTTCACAGAATAACCCTGTTCCGGTGCGTGGGGTTTTATAGGCGCACCGATGCTGTTTGTAAGGTCGAGGTTTATGTTTTGGCGCGGTGTTTTATGACGCACTGGTGCTGGAGAGTTGTGAATCACCGGTGCATCTTAGTACTAAGACGCACCGGTGCGTATTATGATGATAAGCGCACCGGACTAGATAAAGTTCTTTTTTTTTGTATGTAAGATCATAATAAAATAATGATAATTCTAAACTACAGGAATTTATTTAAATTATTTTCTAAACTTTATTATGTTACAAAAATTCATATTATTATAGATTTATTATTTTACAATTATTTACAAATTTAAATATTTTAATAAAATCATTTCAGATTAATGCAATTAAAATTTTCACATTAATACAATTTAAATTTTACAAATATTTTACATACAATTACGATTAGAATTAGAATTAGAATTAGAATTACAATGTTACAATTTCACATACAATTACGATTAGAGTTAGAATTAGAATTTTAATTTTACATACAATTATATTTACAATTACAATCATTTCACAGTAATACAATTAAAATTTTACAAATATTTTACATTAGAATTAGAATTAGAATTACATTTACAATTTTACAAATATTTTACATACAATTACAATTGAAATTACAATTACAAATACGATTACAATTTTAGAATTTTACATAGAATTAGAATTACACTTACAATTTTACAATTTGTCATTTATACAATTACAACCATTTCACAATAAATTAAATATTACAATTACAATTAAAATTTTACATTAAATATTTTACATACAATTACAGTTAAAATTACAATTACAAATATTACAAATGCAATTTTACAATTTGACATACAATTAAAATTTAAATTTCAATTACAATCATGACATAATATTTAATAAATATCATGGTCATTTAATATTAAATTAATTAATAAAAATCATGATCATGATAACCATCGTACTAACATCATATTCGACTAAAAAACACATTCAAACATCAAATTAACATTATATATTAACATCATCACACACAAACATCAAATATACATCTCATGTCAAATAAATCATGCTATCACATACACATCTATCTGGAAGCTACACATTAAATGAACATATCTAACATGACCTAGCAATATACACATCATGATGATCACCAACATGTAAATTAAGTACAACTGTAACATGAACATAAAATACATGGACCATATATATATATATAACTGAATAATGTTAAAAATATACAATTGTAATATAAATGTCATAGATCAGCTGGTGGTAGTACAACATCAATAGCAGTACTAGTGGAGGCTTGCTCAGTCAATGGTGTAGCCACGACGGTCGATGGTCCAGCCTGCTCATGATCATGACTAGTACTGATGGATGCTGTAGGCTGCTGACTAGACGTGGCTGATGGTCTAGCCTCATCTCCGTGATGACTTCTAGATGCTAGTGGAGCCTCATGCTCATCAAGCGCAGTGCGAGGTGAACAATCATGAGATGATGAGTCGCTGCTCATGGACTATCCATCATGTGTTGCGGCTTGACCATGCCTATAACGTGCACCAGTCCTCCTCTGTCATGTAATAGCTCTTGTAGATACTACGACATGCTGCATCAGGTTGTACATGTCACACGTCATGCCTCTCCACATCTGTAATAGCCTATCATCGGCCTGTATGTCTTTGTAATGAGCGAGCCTGATGCCTGCCTCAACAATCAATGCACTGAGTTGGTTTCCCAACTCCATCCTGTATCTAGTATCAGGTCGACCGCGCCTAGCAAAAGGCGGTACCGACGCACCAGCAGGAGCATGTCTCTCTGTACCAACCTCCTTATCGTGATCCTTGGCATCTGCCATGCCCTGATCATCATCGAGATCCACACCTGGATCATGTGGTGGTGTCGTCATCTCATCGCCATCAAAAGAGCCAATGTATGCAAAATATATACAAGTACACAACAATAATTAGACAATTTAACTACACAATTTAATAAAAACAAGTTAAATAACATGTTAGAAAAAATATAAATAAAACAGTAATATTACCTCTATCATCTGGTGGCCCATCATCTGTGAAGAGGATGTTGGCACACCCTCGCCAATCCAATCCAACATAAGGATAGGGGACCATAATGAAGGGATGCAACTCGTCAACACTGGCTAGTAAGTCCAGTGCATCATGCGATATCCTGGATGGAAACATAGTCTCTCCCCTCTTGGGCATTATCTTCTTCCACATGTGCATCCGAGCCTCCAACATCGGCCTACGAGGCTGTCGAACAAAAGTAGGCCTCATCTCTAGAAACCTCTCAAAAAATAAACAAAAAAACTCTGAAGCAAAAGGGAATTTGACCCTCACTTCTGCATGAGCACGACATCTATCTATGGTCATACATAACTGCTGCAAAAAAATGGCAGACCAACTGACAAGTCATGGCTCCTGTACTAAAGAATCAACATAATATAGAAGTGAGCAACTAATGCATTTCCCATCACTGGTGTTGTGTGAAATGGTCGAAATGAGAAGTGAGAGGCACTGCACGTCCTGTCTACCAAATGCACCAATACGTAACTGACCTCTAACAACCTGAAAATCTGAAGGATACAATACATCTTCTCCAATGTATCTTTGGGAGTAAACTAATTGACTCCCTACTACACAACCAGCTGGAACCTCTGGGAATGAGGGAAAATCCACCCCCCTGCTCGATAGCCCTGTAATGAAATATATATCCTCCTCAGTGGGTGTGTACCAATGGTCAGGACCAACCTGGAAAACCTATTGGTGGGAATTCCACCTGCGGATAAGATGTCTCAAAAACACACTATGGGCCTTTAGGGAAGTATCCTCCTCATAGAACTTGAGGAGGCCTACCTGCCTTAGGAGCCCCTAGGTATCTACTGTAATAGGGCGAGGGTATGCATCTCTCTCCCTCTCTCGTGCCTCCCACTCACGAAGCATGTCATACTTCTCCGCCTGTTGTTGTTTTTGTTCCTCCTCTTCTCTCTGAATCATTGACATATTAAATATATATTTTTTTATTAAATCAGACATGTATTGTAATATCCCAAAATCGGGACAGCTTAGCTAGCATGCACTAAAAAAGCAGTTCCAACAACTTGTGCTATAAAATAACAAAATTAACTCTTGGATCCTATAGATCAGGCAATATACAACCTAAATCCAAGAATAGATATGAAACAAATCAAACTAAGTGGGTTAAACAAATCTCCCACACCTAGGATTGCCAAAAAGAGCTAAAACCCCAAACACTGCAACACAAGGCATTCTACATAAAAGTGACTGCGTAGTCTAAGAGAGGGTTTATACATATAAATGGTAGAGACAAATATATTTGAAATTATATTAGACAATATGCTCAGGAAAATGAGATCTAGTCTCCTTTATACAAAAGCTAGAGAACTCGGGAAGGGTTTCTAGGAATTCACTCTAAATACAAATGTGATTTTCAGCAGTAGGACTGAATAATCACTGAAAAATGAAGCACATGAGTGTAAAAGGCTGTAATAATAAATATATAATACATATATGAACAAATTTCTTCCCCCATGGAAGAAATCATCCTCCAATCACAGGAAAAATCCCCGAAAGAGCCACAAGAGTCACTGCTAAAATTGCCTTGCAGAAACAACGCAATTCCTGAGTGGAATAACATTGTAGGTGATGAAAATGAGTTGGCCTGTTGCCAATGATATGATATCAGCCCAAGAAATCTCCAAATTGATCTCCCACAAGAAGGGAACCTACCTCCTCTGCAAAATCAACTCAGACAGTGGGTTTCTCAACCCTCCCCAGCAACACCCTGCAACTCAGCTCAACCTCCTGCAGAAACTGCGCTGAAACTGCAGAATGAAGCTTGAAACCAATGTTGGATATGAGGAATGATGGATCATATCTCTCCCAAGAGCCACTCAAATGGAAGAGAAGGAATTCCTGAATAGGAATCCCTTAGTGCTAAGCAGCACTGGCAATCTCAGCTAAACAACTAAGAGAGAAAAAGTCTAAGCAGACATGAAAATGTAATACATAAGCTAACCCCCAAATTGCTGCCATCCTCTTCCTTATAAACTAAGTGAGCCTTCTCACCTTTGGTCCCACTCAATAGGGTTTCCACCTTCACACAAACAATCTCCCTCCAAAACTGCGTTGTGCCTTCATTAGAGCCACTCCTCTAAACTGCGCTGTTTGATTTGCTCAAGGTTGACCACTTCAACTTGCTTCAACCCTTTTCACACCTAAGGGTCTTCAATCCAGCTCACATGTAGCTATCTATGCTGAACCACATTCACATTGAGCTATTTTATTTGCTGATCCACTCCTCCTACATTTATGCTGTTGACTTGGTCAAACTTGGCCTTGTCCACATGCAAAATATCCCTGTTCACATATGAGAGTGTAAAATCCAGCTGGCATTATGATCCACTTACACAACGTGAGGGATTTTATCCTTATTTCTGTAATGCATGGGTCTCCTCACCCTTTTATTCATCTCCTAAGTGACAATGGCAAAATTCAATATTCCAAATTGCTGCATGCAAATTTTGGAATATTACATGTATTTAGGAATATACATATATAATTTTTTTTGGAAAAAAAAAAAACAGACCAGTCGGTGCGCCACGAAAATAGTCATGCATTGGTTCTGGTGCAGCGTTTGTTTGTAGCGCACCGAAGGCAGTGCCCAAGATGACATAAAACACACCGTATGTGGTGCACCTGAAATTTTTTAAAGCACTGTTGACTATTTATGGTGTCAGAAGAGCGGTGCGTTAACTAAAATATACGCCCCGACGCGTATAATCATGTCAGCGCACCGACTTCTTGACAAATTACATAGTCAACAGTGTGGTATTTTACCAGGCCGCACCGTTGACCCTGTCACAATGCCGAATGCGGTGCACTGACAGACACCGGTGCAGATATTTCCGTCAACACACCGCATTACTATTCCCATGGTCAACGGTGCGACCGGCTAAATGACCGCACCACACTTTTTTTTAAATTTTAAAATAATGCAGGGCGCCTTTCAGTACCGCCCCGGACACAGTGCAGATAACGAGAGCATAGGTTGCGATGCGCCCTATAAATTTTACAAGCAGCACTGCTTATCGGTGCGAGCTGAACGGCTCGTGTGCACTGCATGACAAAAAAATAAAATAAAATAAAATGGTTAATTTTAAGGTTATTTCAAATTCTAATCCGCTAAAAATATTAATTATGGAAAAACAAGAAAAATACCTGTACATTTCGCTGTCGAGGAGGCATATTGGCTGTAGAATTTGCAAAAGAAAATTTTCCCACCGTTTTGCAAAATGCAAGTTGGATATTGGTGGGAAATGCACAGCAGTAGTGCTTGCAATGGGTGCAATGGGAGCACCGATGTCAGGGCGGCTCAGAGAAGGAGAAATTGCACCGGTTCTTGAGAGCTCTGGAGCACTGAGAAAAGTGAAAAATGTGGTTTTTTTGCTGTAATTTTTTTTTATTTAACCCTGTTCTGGTGTGCGGGGTTTTATAGGTGCACTGGTGCAGTTCCTTAAGACCGCACCGAGCAGTTTTAGTTTTGGTGCTGTGTTTTAAGATGCACCGGTGCGGTTCCTTAACACAGCACCGGGTTGTTTCTTTTTCGGCGCGGTGTTTTATGATGTCGGAATATTTGTGAAGCACCAGTGCTCTACAGTAGTAGGACACAACGGGCAGGTGTGTCTGGAGCGCATGGGGTTTGGTGTGCCAATGTTTTGTGCACACAGGTGCTTTCTCTTGTAGAGTGCACCGATGATTAAGAGCTCTGGAGCATTGAGAAAAGTGAAAAATGCGGTTTTTTTGATGTAATTTTTTTTTATTTAACCCTGTTCCGGTGCACGGGTTTTATAGGTGCACCGGTGCTGTTTCATACAAACGCACCAGTCCGTTTATGTTTTGGCGCAGTGTTTTATGACGCACCGGTGCGATTTCTTAACACCGCACAGGGTGGTTTCTGTTTTGGCGCAGTGTTTTATGATGCGCCAGCGCGGAAGAGTTGTGAAGCACCGGTGCTTTACAGTAATAGGATGCACCGGGCGGGTGTGTTCGGAGCGCATGGTGTCTGGTGTGCCAATGTTTTGTGCGCACCAGTGATTGAGAGCTCTAGAGCAATGAAAAAAGTGAAAAATCCAGTTTTTTTTACCGTAATTTTTTTTTACTTAACCCTTTTCTGGTGCATGTGGTTATAGGTGCACCGGTGTTGTTTCTTACGAATTCACCGGTCAGTTTCTGTATTGGTGCATTTTTTTATGATGCATCGGTGCGGTTTCTTAATACTGCACCAGGCGGTTTCGGTTTTGGCGCGGTGTTTTATGATGCACCGATGTGGAAGAGTTGTAAAGCACTGGTGCTCTACAGTAATATGACGCACCAAGCGGGTGTGTACGAAGTGCACGGTGTCTGATGTGCCAATGTCTTGTTTGCACCGGTGCTTTCTCTTGTAGTGAGCACCGGTGCGATGTTGGATGATAAGCGCACAGAGCGAAAAACATCCGCAAAACCCTCCGCCCACCAACCTCCTCTAGTAACCTCTGCTAGAAGTGGATGTATGGGGTATTTTTATAAGGGGTTCCTCAAAAACATCTGCTAGAGGGTCTTTTCCTTGTAGTGGGTGGATCTAATTATATTTATGTTAATCCTAACTTGGGTGATAAGTGTGGTTTGAGAAAAGGAGTGCATGAAAAATCTTGGCTGTTACAATAGGCTATAGGCACTAGAAAAAGAGTTCATCATTGGGTAAGAGCTTGTGCATTTGAGTTGAATGGTATGTCTACATCATTGCATTTTAATTTACTTCTGTTGAGATCATACAATATGATATTGGGCATGGATTGGTTGTATATTTATAGAACTAAGGTGGATTGTTATGAAAATGATATTGAGTGTTGGGATGACAATGGAGAACAAATAATATTGCAGTGTAAGAATAAAGCTACATCAGTCATAATGGTTACAAATATGCAGAAGAAGTGCAATCGCAAGAAAGGGTTTGTGTTATTTGCAATGCATATCTCTAGTGATAAAGGTAAGGATGTTGAGAATGTGGAGGTATTGAATAGGTGCCCAGTTTTACAACAGTTTCAGGATGTATTTTCCGCAAATATTTTAGAGTTTCCGCTTAATAGGGAAGTCGAATTTTCTATTGAGTTGGTACCAGGGGCAACACCAACATAAGAGGAACCTTATAGGATGACCAGTCCAGAGTTACTGGAATTAAATTTACTGTTGAAATAAATGTTTGACAAGGGATACATTAGGCCAAGTGTATCGCCTTGGGGTGCACCATTATTTTTTGTGAAGAAGAAGGATGGCACTCTCAGATTGTGCATTGATTACAATCAGTTTAACAAGGTCGTGATTAATAAAAGGTATCTATTGTCGAGGATTGATGACTTGTTTGATTATTTGAAGGGAGCAGTGGTGTTCTTGAATATTGATTTGAGATCAGGATACCATCAGGTACAAATCAAAGAAGTGGACATCTAAAAACTGCTTTCTGAACCATGTATCATAATTATGAGCTTGTTGTGGTTCCATTTGGTTTGACTAATGCTCCAACTACTTTTATGTGCTTGATGAATAGTGTATTGTGTCCTTATCTGGACAATTTTGTTATTGTATTCATCGATGATATATTGATATATTCTAACAACGAGGAAGAGCATACGAAACACTTAGCAATAATATTGAGATTTCTAAGAGAGAATAAGTTGTATTCCAAGCTTAGTAAATGCAGTTTCTTTCATACAAAGGTACGTTACTTGGGGCATGTTGTCTCTAAGGAAGGAATAACAATGGATTCAGAAAAGATAAGGGATATCATGGAATGCACAAATCCTAGGACTGTGGATGAGGTAAGGTCATTTATGGGGTTAGCAGGTTACTATAGGAGGTTCATTAGGAACTTCTCATGGATTTCCTATCCTATTACATCATCGTAACAAAAAGGAAGGAAATTTGAATGGAAAGAGGAATGTGCAACAAGTTTTTAGAAGTTGAAACAGTTGTTGAAAAATACACTAGTTCTAAAGATTGTAGATCTAGATAAATAGTTTGTGGTGCATACAAATGCTTGCAAAATAGGACTTGGTGGAGTCCTTATGTAGGAGGGACAAGTGGTGTGTTATGAATAAAGGAAACTAAATGAGCACGAACATAAATATGTGACACATTATCTTTAGTTTGCAACGATCATCCATCCGTTGAATATGTGGAGACAATATCTTCTTGCAAGAGGTTTGTATTGATGAGTGATCACAGTGGATATAGATACTTTTTTGACCAACTAAATTTGAATTTCAGGAAAACTAGATGGTTGGCGAGGATCAGTGACTTTGACTTCGAGATCAAGTACATCAAGGGTAAATAGAATAGGGTTGAAGATGCTCTTAGAAGGAGAGTACATGTAAATCACATAACTTCTATAAGTTATTATGGAATAGATCTACTGGATAAGATCTTGCAGGTAGGACAACAAGATGACAGGTACAAGCAGCTTAGGTATGGGTTACAACAACATGGTATAGGTGAACAAGATGTAGACTATCATCTCACAACAAATGGTTTGATCAAGTTTAGGGACATGATCTATGTGCCATACAAAAATGAGCTCAATAAGTTGATCTTGAGGGAATTTCATGTTAAGCCGTATTCAGGTCATCCAGGATATCTGAATACATTGACAGCGGTGAAGAACTTCTACTATTTTTCGAACCTGAAAAAGGAAGTAGAAAAATTTATGGCTATATTTTTGGATTATCAACATGTAAAGGCAGAGTGAAAGCATTCAGGTTGTTTACTACAACCAATTTCGATTCCAAAGTGGAAATGGGAGGTAATTTCTATGGATTTCATCACAGGTTTTCCGAGGACATCTAGACAACATAATCCCATCATGGTTGTAGTTGACATGTTGAAAAAGGTAGCTCACATCATTCCAGTGAAGTCTACTTACTCATCTAGTGATGTAGCATAGGTATTCATTAGGACTATAATGAGGTTTCATGGTGTTCCAAAGAATATTGTGTCAGACAAAGATGCCAAGTTTAGTTCCATATTTTGGAAAGATTTATTTGCAGGTTTGGGTACAAAGTTGGCCTTCAGTGCAACTTATCATATGTAGACATATGGAAATATAGAGAGGGTCAATAGTATTTTGGAGGACATGTCAAGGATGTACGTTATGCATCAACATTGGAAGTGGGAAGAGTATTCCCCACTGGTAGAGTTTTCTTACAACAATGGGTATCAAGAGTCATTGAGGATGATTCTGTTTAAGGTACTTTATGCGCGGATTTGAAATACTCCCATCAGCTAGCTGGAGTGATCCACTAAACATGGTATTGATAGGATCATATATGTTGGAAAAAATGGAACAAGAAATGTAGGTTATCAAATAGAATATAAGGGAAGCACATGATAGTAAAAAAAAATATGCATATTGGCACAAAGAATTTAAGGAGTTTAAGGTTGGGGAGCATGTGTACTTGAACATCAAGCCCAAGAAGAGATCCTTAAGGATTGGGTCATGTGTGAAGTTGGAACCTCGATATTGTGGGCCCTTCGATATCCTTGAGAGGATTGGACTAGTGGCCTACAGGATTTCACTGCCTATGACAGGGAAAGTCCATGATGTTTTCCATGTTTCATCTATTAAAAGGTATATAAAGTATGTTGATCATGTGATTTATTGGTTTGTATTACAGGTGGAACCAGAAGGATAATTATAGTCGTAACCTCAGTGAATTTTGTAGAGAAATATTTTCATGCCCTGGAATTGAGAAATCGAGCAAGTTAAAGTGCAGTGGAAGCACTTTGGGCCCGATGAAGCTACATGAGAGATGGTTGATTAGATGTGGGATATGTATCCTTCCTTATTTGATGGTTGAGGAAAATAAGTTTTGGTATATGTATATATGTTTATGGATTTAACTACAACATCGAGTTGTGATATAAAACTCCAATAAGTGGTATGGTTGTTCTTTTGTCATGATTTTCATGTTGGTTATGCTTTTCAACAAGTTGTTCATTGTAAATACTACATGGTCAATTTTTTTTTTGTTTTCAATGGTTTTGTTGGTTGTAGGTGTCATTGAACACCAAGGATGGTGTTCCTCCAAGGGAGATGGTTTTGTAGCAACCCCGGTTAAAAATCCATGTAATAAAGTTAATAAAGGAAATTAAGACTAAGGTCATGGGACATGTATTCCACGTTGAACATTGGGAAAAACATCCTAGTGGGGGTTCATTTTGGTTTATTATGGCTAGAGGAAATTGGAAAAGGTATTAAAAAGGCAAGAGGCATTAATTGGCTTTTATTTATGAAAATAAAGGAAAATAGGAGAAAAGGAAGGTGAAAGGTCACATGTTGGATGTGAGGAGGAAATTTAAGGAAAATAATGGAATTGAAGAAAAATAGAGGCCTCAATGATAAAAATGCTTTTGAGGATTAGTTCACGGTTTTTTTTTTTAGTTCAGTAAGGAAGAGTTGGATCAAGTGAATACATCAAGATTACTTGTAGGTATCGAGATGCATGTATGATTTCATTTCTAACTTTGGCATGCATGGTACATGCATGTGTGTATTTGGTTCTCTTGTTGTCATTGGCATGGGTTTTTCCAGGTGTGACATTAGTTTAAGCCTATCTTTGCCATTTACATATAGCCATCGTGTGATGGGGTTCTTTTACTTGGTTGAGATGGATTGTTGGATGGTTTCGAAACTGATGTGAGGTGGTCTCAGGAAAATTATCAAAGTCTTAGAAATTCCTAGACCGGTATATGGTAGGATATGTGGTAAACCTTGAGGGTGGAGATGGGAAAATTCCTCATGGTGTAGGCGAATAAATACGGAGATATCCATCCTTGTATAGGCCTAGTGATCCCTAGACTGGTATACAGTGGGATTGCTGTAAATTTTGGTAGTGTATGTTTATTGTTTGGCCTAGGAATCCTTGACTGGTAATGGTAGGATTGTGGTAAATCTTGGTTGTATAAATGAGGTTTTGGGCCTAGGAATCCTTGACCAATATATGGCAGGATTGCGGTAAAGTATGAGGAATCCCTAGTTGTTTTGTTGTGAGTCCCGCATTCATGCTTGGAATATGGCACTGGGGTGAATGGCTCAAAGAGAGATTTGGTTCAACCCAATTTATGGTCGGGTGGTACATGGAAGTCCTTCACTTGGTTGGATTTTGCATATGTTAATAAGAGCTCTTTTTCATTATATTTCATGAGTAAATGTTCTTGTTATTATGTGATTTTAATGGTTGTTTTGTCATTGTTATTCTATCAGATATATTTTGGTTATAAGCATGGTTTATGACAGACTTGAGTTATTGATCTCATCATGTTTTGGTTAGTAAATGAAATTTTATTGAATGCATGACAAAATATATGATATTATAGTTATTTTGAGAGGGAATTACACATTTTTGACGATTCTAAGATAAGTATGAAATCCTTATGTTCTGATGTGTATTTATGACATGTACATTACATGTTCATGATGTGTTTGAGGGAATGTCTGTCATGGTTAGGCTTGGTTAGGTCAAGTTCTTGTCTAAGGTTTGTATGGGAGGATTTTTCCTTATGTCATTTATCATTCTAGAAATTTTCATTAAGTTCTGGGCAGATGTCTAGCTCCTAGCCTAGAAAAGTGGCTTAAATCTCGCCGTCACAGGAGAAAACTTGGGCGAAAAAGACTAAAATCGCTCCCTTGTAAGCATCATTCATGCAACTGAAGGGTTTCAGTCGAAATCGGATAGTGTTGTGCCAACATCTATAATATTAGGGCACTAAAATAGAGCATTATCTCAGGGCTTGGGCACATGGAAGGGTCGTTTAGCCCTTGAGGTCTTACAACACTTTAGGTATGTCATTAACGTTTTGTCTTGTCAATTCCACTTCCTCAAGGTTATCTAAGAGGTTGAATCATATCATAGTAACTCTTTGTCACATGTTTACCCTGGCAGGTCAGTAACTTGGGTAAATTTGGGAGGAGGGTGGTTCAAGGAGGTTCTTATGGAGAACCTGGTTCATTATCCTTGGGTTGGATGACATCCTCTTCTTCCAACTCTTCTTCTATCCCCTTAGTCAAATATACTTCTTCTAGTCTCTGTGCTACTTATTCCTCCTGGAACTTCATTTGTTGTTCCTATTCTATTCTTATACTATTTTATTGTTCATCCTATTTCTTCCTAGGAAACTCATCTTGCTTCCTCTTCTCCTCTTCTCCTACTTCTCTCCTTTCTTGTTCTGCTTGAGTAGAACTTGTGTTCAAAGGATCAACTTTCCATTTTCTGTTGCTTTCTCCTTTTGAATCATACTTGATCCTTTTCCTTGGAGTTGCACTCTTTGCTTGAGGGGCTATCTGTTCTACCTTCTGAACCTATATATCTTGAGCTCGTGGGCCATGGGGTAAACCGGTCTCCATCCTTAGATGTGTCTTTCTAAATTCATTATACTAGTTCTTCACCTTCTTGTCTTCTACTATGGACATTTATGAATATCCCCAATTGAAACCGATCCTTTCACAATGTTTCCTACACACTCCCTTTGTATCATATCCATGGAAGTACTTAGTTACGAAGTGCAAGAAATCAAGCTCTTGTATTTTTGTCGCTGCCACCTTGTGGCTCTTTAACTCATATAACTCTGATCCTAAAAGGGAAGGTGGGCCAAGTGGCTTTCTTCCTCCTATGAATAACTCTTGACAATCCATTGTCCAAACAATGTGCTACTTCCAACATGACCACCTTATTGGTCACACATCGCGACATGAGATGAGGGTATATATAACATCCAAAAAATTGAATTCATGTGCCCTCAGGCACTGCAAACCAATCTGTGAAATATTGTAGTGACTCCTTCACCCAATCAATCATGAAAGGAGGATTGATCTCGAATATCATATGGAATATAACTATAAAGAATTTCTCAACCAATTTTTCATATGTTCCTCTGAAGCTTGTTTCTGACAAAAATATACAATGGAATTAAACTCAAAGCTTGTTTTGATGGGTCCAGTTCTAATACATTTCTAGGAATGCATATTGTGCACAAATTCCATCTAAAAGAAATGAAAATATATAGAATTATGGTGCCTAGTTCGCCCTCAAAGATGATTTTTCCTGCCCCACATGATGTTGCAACTCAAATGAAAATATATCTACCCAATTGAATACTTTACCATAGGTTACCGCCATATTGAGCATATATATTAATTTTTCCTAAAATACCTCGACATTCTTCCACCCATGCAACCGAAAACACATAACTATTAGATATTGATATACATCTTGGTCGGGTAAACTATGGATGGGTGGTGAAGAAACTTCGTAGGATCTTGAAACTGAGATTTGATGATGCCACTTGTGTCAAGGTCGTCCCATCTGGTTTAAAAGGCATTATTTGCATATTATATGGGCCTAATCATATTGTAGTAAGTCTGCACGTCTTCTCCATAATAGGTGGTGATCTGACCACCAATTTCACTACGAAGCACAAGATAAGATTCATCCATGTATGTGATAATCCACTCAATCACTTTTGCACAAGGGATGACTAGGAATTTGCATGTGATCCTATGCATCCTGGACCTATTTATATTGATGTAAGCTTGCAAATCCTCCAATTTCTTAGCAAACGTTTTCCTGATGAATGTGTCTCTTATGTCGTGTCATGTGACCTCAACTGACTTATCAATAAAGCATTGTGTGTTTGCATAAATGGAAATGGGTGACTTTGTTACTTCAACTTCTTCCTCAGTGCTTTCTTATGAAGTTTATTTGGAGGCCAATTTACGTGTAGTGGGAGGCATGGATCCAACAGATGATGAAAGGGTGACAATACTTATAGTTTGAACACCTGTTTGTGGCAACACACTCATGATGACAAGATTAGCTTTCTGAACCTAACTATGTAGCAATATCTTAGTAAATCATATTCAAAGAGCCATTAGATGTAACTGAGAATTTTTGGTGCAACATAACTTGGCATAGATTTGGGAAAAGACTCCGTAATGTTTGGGGTGGAACGCGAAGTGGACTGCATAGTGGAGCAATTTAAATATATTGAGCGGTGTCATAGGGACTTCGAGGCAGCTCAAAGCCCCTTCATTTTTTAAAGAGACAAATTTTGTAAAGGGTTTTGGGCCATAGTTTCTTGTTTTGGGGATCCCATGGTATTTGGACTATGGTGTTGTAATGATGTATCCCTATGATGTAATGGTATATAAAGGGCTGAAATTATATGTTTAGACACAATTAGACATCTAATGAGTTATGGGTGAATTGTGGTAATATTTATTTTGTATAAAAGGGCAGGATTTGCAGCTGAGTGCGCAGAAGCTTGGAAGAGCCCGCAGCTTAGTGCACAGGTCAAGTATTAATTGTATTCAAATATTCATCATAATAAAGCAACATATTTTTGGATGATATTTTAGTGTTCTTGTATGATTGATGTGTGTATTTTATTATTATCTGTTATAGAATAGCAGTATTACAGTTGCATTTTACTTGAGCACAGGAATGGTTTATGGGTTTATATGGCTTATTTTTGTGATTGATTGAATGTGGAAAAGTAATTTACGAATGTTAAGGATAATAAAACATAATAATACCACCTCTCCCAGTCCCTAAAGGCTGCAGAAACTTGGTTCTACATCCACCCATAGTCACTTTGGGTGAGACTGCGATTTTCTTACGGGTCATTCTCGAAATGGTCAGTGATCAGGGGTTTTGTTGGTGTGCAGTATAGATCGAACCTGGATCAACCCAAATACAGCTAAAAAATGGTTTTGTTTCTAGGATTAAGATATGTTTGAGGGATATGTATATGTGGTATCCGTCGAAGAAGGAGATTCAAGACTAGACAGACTTGAAAGAGCGAGAATTTTCAGATAAAGAGAACAGAAACCCTTGTCTGACATCCGAAGCATGGTTGTAGAAGTATATTTTTACAGATCAATACGATATTTTCTTTGCTTCATTTCCTATTGAGTTATATGAGTGGATATCAAGGTTGACTGAAAGGAAAAAATGTTTTAAGGGTGGAGAATCGATGGTGTGGATTCCTGAACTAATAAAACAACTCAAGAGAAATGACAATAGGATTTCAAGGGCTGTCGATTTCGCTATTGATAGCATCTTGGAGGATTCATTACTGAGTTTGCATTAGACACGATTATATCCTACAATGAAGTGGAACAACGATTCTTCAAAGTACCACGAGGTAAGTATTTGAAATCTCTGAAACTTTCGATTAATATTCTTTTGTGTGAAAAGGGAGTTTTACGGATGCAATTAGATTTCTAGTTTACTTATGTTTGGGAGAAGAGAAAGTAAATTTGAGCAAGAGATCGGCACAACGAGAAGTGGAAAGAGATAAAAAGTAGATACCAGAAATACATTTCATGGACAAGACCCGAAAACCTTTGTGGAGAGTGATTATAGTCCTCTTTTGAGTGAATATGAGAGTGAAAGAGAAGAAAGCCACCCTGATAACCCCTAGGTAACTTCGCAGTATTCCCCCTCCCAACCTAAGATTTTGGAGAAGCCAAAATCTAGTAATAGCCAGTGTTTTTATGGTTTTCCTACTCCCCATACCGCTCCTAACCCCCACCCCCATCCACCTCCCCCTCCCCTCCCCCACCCCCCCCCCCCCCCCAAGAAGAGGTATGGCTGATGATATTAAGCTACCTGTTTTTAAAGGAACTGGATTAGAAGATCTGGACTAGTTTTGGTTTTTATGTGAATCAGTATGGATTGCGAAGCAGATCAACGATGAGAATATAAATAAATTACAACTTGTTACAATGTTTCGAGATAGAACATTGACATGGTATATGAAGTATTCAAGTAATCAAAATAGAACATTTGCATATATTAAAACAACACTGGTAGGAGAGTTTAAGAATCCAAAGTCTCAATCATAGTGCTTCACCGAGTTGAAAAAAATAAAATAGAAACCTACTGAGTCTGTTTGGGAGTTATATAAGAGGTTTAAGTTGTTACTGGATAAGGTAAGCTTTGACATATCTCCGCAACAACATCAAGAATGGTTTATATTTGCACTGCTACCGCATATCAGATTTCCTTTGATACAATAAAATATAGGAACTCAAGCCAAAGCTCTTGATATTTTAACGAAATTGGAAGCTTCGGCTATAGGAGAAACTAATATAGGCATGCAACAGATTTAGAATCATCTGGAGAACCTAACCCTATAGATACAATAAATCAAGAAAAGTAAGGAAGTTAGAGAAGAACTGTGGTGTAAGAAGTGCATATCGGAGGGCCATTCTAAAGAACAATGCCCTATTTTCAGGGATTACATGTCTGGTGGAGCACCTAATCCCTTGAATGTGGTATCTATCCTGTGGTGTGAAATATGTAAGGCTAGATGCCAACATCGTTCAAAATAATACTACTTGTTACAAAAATATGTAGAGACACCAAGGAATCTATATTGAAAATTTTGTAAATCAGTAGGACACGACGAGAATAATTGTTGGGCTTATGTCCTAATGATAAAGTGTAGTGCTGACACATATGGACATGAGGACAATGGATAATGCGGTGGTCGAGGAGGTTACCAAGGAAGAGGTTGAGGTGGTGAAGCTGGTCGAGGATGTGGAAAAATCATTTTCTATAATTGCGGCCAGCTAGGTCATTTTTCAAGAGACTTATAGAACCCCACAATGACATGTAAGTACTATAAATAATTTGACCATGTAATTAAATAATTTCCTGTACTTATAGCGAATATGTAATAAAAGAGGAATAAAAAACCGACGGAAAATAGTCAAATGATGACTGTTGAAAGGAGGATTGACAAACCTCAAGTTAGTATTGTCTCTAGAAGTGGAGCTGCGACTGGTAGTGATAAGGCGGAGGAAAAGAAGGAATCTGAAGGTGCATGGGATAGAAAGAATACTGAGAAAACTCCTATTTTTTATATTAAAAAATAAAAATAAGTATTCATGGAAGCAAAGAAAAGTTGTATGGATGATGGAGCTTCAACCTCTAATGCACAACTAAATCCCAATCAGAGAAGTAATTGTGAAGTTTCATTAGCTTCGATGTAGAACAAAGCTCCGACACAAGACTAGGAGTCAACAAATCAAGTAAGTATTTTAAATTATTTTCTACAGACTTGCATGAAATTGTTAAGGGATCAAACGATTGTATAAGGGTTGCGGTAGTTGATAGATTCATGTGCATCAAAAGAACACCACAAAGTGAGATGCGTGCAGTTAATAATTTTCATCGACATAAGAGAAATGAGGTTTAGTGCGCAGATATGAGAATATGAGATGGATCAAGTTATTTTGGATCTAGGATCTAATACTAATGCCTTGATGAAGCAGACATAGGAATTGATGGGTAAGTTGAAGTTACAATAGTCACCTATTCAGATAAGAATGGAAAATCAACAAAATATCTTCCCTATGGGAAGACTACCAGGTGTCATAGTGGATATTGAAGGAGTTCGCACTAATGATGATTTTGAAGTAATAGAAATTTCCGATGATAGTAACCCTTATCCTGCATTTCTTGGACTTGACTGGGAATTTGAAAATATGGCCATAATTAACCTGCAGAAGAGACAAATGATATTTGAAGGAAACAATATGAGGGTAATTGTTCCCTTAAATCCATCATAAGGAGTAAGATATACAGAACCAATCAAAGAAGAATACTACACAGCTCACATAGACAATATCTATCAAATGACAGTAAAGGAACAAGATTGGGTTAACCCTACTACAGAAGGAAAGTTGAGTTGGGAGCATGATAGTTCTTGCACTTCATACTCAGAATAAGAGTTGGAGAATTGGTAGGATAGGATGCATGAAGTATCCACAAGGCGTTGTTTAATAATTACCAAATTAGTTTGTTGTATGATAGCTAAGGTATGTAACCTGCCTTCTTATGATGGCTTAGGTGATGTGAATTCTTTACTTAATGATTATGAACAACAAGTTCCATAAAATAAAATGTTGTTAGCCTTGGATATAGCCCTAAAACCTACCCCTGCTAGATGGTGGAATGCACATAAGGAGAATATAGGATGTTGGCAAGAATTTCGAAGACTCATGTGGATGAGGTTTGGAGAGATAGAAACATAAAAGGAGATAAAATATATGGTCGAACTAGTCCTAGGACACATATCTAGATATGCACTTCAACATGGAAGGTGATTACATAGCAAGAAAGGATACATGGATTCATTCATACATTAGAGACAATCCCTAAGAGCTGGTACCTATAAATAGAGCTTCAACATGGTACCGATAATTGTGTAGACATGGTTGATGGCTTCATATTAAACAACTTTGAGTATGATTTTCCATACGTGGATTTGGTCCTTCAGATAGTCAAGAAGAAGATCTTTGAGAATGTCACCTCACTCACATGGCAGTAACCTAATTGGGCTATGCAGATAGAACATGCACTGGAGTGCTAAAAAATTACTGCATATGAAGAAGAAGATCCTCGCAACATTGACATAGTAGAGTTAGAAGGATACCATGAAGTGTCTGGACCTGAGCTAGAGATACCATACATAACGAAGCCACTGAAGACCAAGAAGGTAAAAATAGGATAAAAAAAGGAACCTCAGTTTGCAACAATAGGAGATTACTTGGATGAGGAGATAGTCAGTAAATTTATAGAGTTACTTCATGAATATCAAGAACTATTTTGCACCAAGTTTTCAGAGATGAAGGGTATAATAGGAGATCTAGGAGTCATGAATATTCCTCTTAAGCCTGATGTGAAGTGAGTCAAACAAAGACTTTATAGACTAAACTTGGAGTATAAGGAGAAAGTGAATATAGATCTTGATAAGATGATATTAGTAGGAATTATTGAAATTGTAGAAGAATCATAATGGGTGAGTCCTATGGTGGTGCAATAGAAGAAGGCTCAAGGCGAAATTAGGATCCGTGTTGATACGATAAAGTTGAATGGTGCATGTTTACATGATCCCTTCCCTACCCCTTTCACACAGATGAAGTGTTTGAAAATGTAGGAGGACAAGAACTTACTCATTTACATATGGATTCTCAGGTTACCATCAGATTAGGATTTCACCTGAAGATCGCTATAAGATCACATTTTCTACAGAATGGGGCTCATATCAATATACAATAATTTCTTTTGGATTTAAAATTCCCCTGCTATATTTTGTAAAGTGGTGTTTTCAGATTTTAAGGAGTAGATCCACAAGTTTTTGGAGGTATACTTTGATTATTGGATAATATTTGGACTATTGAGAAAACATGTGCGAAGTTTAAGACTTATGCTCGACACATGTAGAAAATATCAAATCTCTTTGAACCTAATGAAGTGCATATTTTGTGTACCCTTCGGTATATTGTTGGGACACATTGTCTGTAAGCAAGGAATAATGGTGGACCCTGCTAAGATTGCTATCATTATGAAATTTCCTCCACGTAAGATAGTGAGACAGCTTGGCACTATGTTGGGACATACTAGGTATTAGAGGAAGTTCATCAAGGGGTATGTGTAGATCATTGTGCATATAGAGAAATTTTTAAAGAAGGATGTAACTTTTCAATGGAATGAAGAATTTCATAAGAGCCTCCACATATTGAAAGAAAACATGGTAGTTGCACCTATACTAGTATTCCATGATTGGAATAAGGAATTCCATGTCCATGTGGATGCCTCTTGTATAGCATTGGGAGTGGTATTGGCACAAGCTGGTGAAGGAGAGATTGATCACCCTATAACTTTTGCAAGTAGAAATTTGTCTAAAGTAGAAAAAAATTACACCACTATAGAAAGGAAGGACTGGACATGGTGTATGCTTTGCAGAAGTTTAGAAACTATTTGTTGGGGTCACACTTTAAAATGTTTACAAATAATTCTACACTAAAGTATTTGGTTAATAAGCCTATTCTAGGAGGAAATATTTGCAGATGATTGTTGTTATTCCAATAATATGACTTTGAGATCATTGTTAAACCAGGGAGATTGAATGCACAACCTAACCATTTGTCAAGACGGGAAACATGGGAAGAACCAACCAGCATAGAAGATAATATCCCTGATATGCATTTATTTGAAATCAGAGTGGAAGATGAGAATTTCATAGATATCATTTAGTTTTTTACCATGAGAATGGATCCTTAGTTGTATACTACACAGTAAAATAAATAATTGGTGGTTAAGGTAACTGAATTTTTGTTGATAATAAGACACTTATATAAGATGGGACTAGATAAGATACTATGAAAATATGTTCTTGAACATGAAAGACGAATTATTCTAGAAGAAGATCATGGAGGCACAGTTGGTGTAATTTATGCAGGAAAATATATTGCGTAGAATATTTTGAGAGCGGGATCGTGGTGGCCTACACTACATAAAGACGCGAAGGATTATTGTAGAGAATGTGATGTATGTCAAAGAACAAGGAGACCCTCCATAAGAGATGATATACCATTGGTACCATAATACATTACAGGCTTTTGATACATGGGCCATTGATTTTGTTGGACCCATCAACCCACCTAGAAAGAGGATTGGTGTGAGGTACATAATTACAATGACTAATTACTTGACAAGATGGGCTGAAGCACAACCAGTAAGGTACTGTAGCATAGAAACGACAACGAAGTTCATTTTTGAGTACATATTGTCTAGATTTGGATGTCCGAAGATTTTGACGAGTGATCAAGGTTCACACTTCCTAAATAAGACCATAGAAGCATTGATTGAGGAGTTCCAATTCTATCATCAGAAGAGTACTCCTTATCACCCTTAGACCAATGGAACAGTGGAAGCATTTAATAATATTTTATAGAATGCAATTGCTAAGGTATGCAATATGAATAGAGATGATTGGGAACTTAGAATTCCAGTAGCGTTATGGGCTTATAGGACCACATGTAAGAAGTTGATAGGTAAAACACCCTTCAGTTTAGTTTATGGGAAAGAAGTTGTGATGCCTATGGATTATATTGTGCCTAACTTGAGGATTCCAACTTCTACAGATATGGTAGACCCTGATATAATGGAGGAAAGAATGTAGCAGTTGATTTTTTGGAGAAAGATAGATTTATAGTAGGATTTCATTAGTAGGTGCAGAAAGTAAGAGAAATATCCTGTCATGATAGAGATATTAAGTAGAAGAAGTTCCAAGTAGAAGACCTTGTTCTCCTTTTTGATGGAAAGTTTGTAAAATTTCCAGGAAAATTCAAGATGCATTGGTTGGGCCCATACATTATCAAGCATATTAATGATGGAGGAATAGTTCAGTTAGCAAAGTTAAATGGAGAATTGGTTCAAGGAAGAGTAAATGGAATCAGGTTGAAGTTGTACAGTGAAAAACCTACCCTTACAGTTTCGCTCTAAAGAAAGAAGGAAAGTCTTAGTGCCACCTATAGTTGAAAGTGGGAACTGGACTATAAAATACATTGCAAAGAGGACTTCGACATAGGAATTTTATTCGCTACAATATGGGATTATGTCGAAGTTCAAAAGAAGGGTTATTCACTACAAGATCAGATGCATCAAAGATCACCAGAAAAATATAACCGTTAAAAGGGAAATTTGTCGTTGAAAGGCGCGGAAAGCTACATTTAGGACGAAAGATGGAATGGATATGGTGATAGATATGCAATTAATAAACACAATATGGACACAATTTGAGCTAATGATGAGCTTAAAGTTCAAAATTGTTATAGAAAACCGCGTCCTGCCAGGATTTGGCACTTTGCTGTCCTAAGAACTCGAAATTTTATAAGTGTGGAGTAGTTGCAGAAGTTGTGTTGTTGTATGAATATTGAAGATTTAATTTTTATATTCAAAGAGAAGGGTTTAGAAGGAATCATGGAACACGTCGCAGCTGATATACCCGCAACATCAATTGCGATGCTCGCAACATCAGCTGAGATGCCCGCAACACCATCACCACAAACTAAACACTGGAGATATCCACAAAACAAACCAACCAAAGAAAAACAAATTAAGAAGAAACATGGTAAGAGACATGTTGAGCCCCAAAAGGAACCAGAACAAGTCAGATACAGTGAGAAAGAAGCGGAGCAAGGGAAAATGGAAACTGATGGTGCAACATTTCCATCACCTCTACCATCATATATGCCACCTAGAAAATTAGATGCAAAATTGGTAAAAGATTTGAAGGATGTGAAATATGGCATATTCACACCCCTATTACTAGAGTTAGTTCCATTTTCTAGAGAAATCCTTGGGAAAATTCCGCAGCTAAATTTTGTGGACTATGATTTCAATGATAGGAAGAAATACCTACAATTCACACCAGACATGTATCTAAAGTAGGTACACTACCAGGAGAGTGGCGTGACAAGGCTAAAACCAAAGTAGTGGACGACTAGGTTAGCATGGACAGGATTGTTGAACATGTTGAATGTGCCACACTTCGACAGAAGTCCATGGAACACAACCTGTGTAAGAAAATTACTTGTGTTGGTGCACGATGGATGCCTGTGGATGGGAAAAATGATCCCTATCGATGAAATGTTGATATGGAGAATACAAATATTGTTATATCAAGGATGGAACCTCGCATAAGAATTTTTTGGGAAAGACCAGGATAAAGCAATAGCTGAAAACATGAAGAAGAAGTTTGGACTGGAAAAATGGAAGCGAGGATATGATATTAACTCAATCAAGGAATAGGGAGTTCTCTTCGCGACACACATATTAGCCGGAAATATCATGAGAAAGTGTGGGGCTAATAAAGTACCTGCAATGGTAGTTTCATTATTTGCGTTGTGCGCCAATGGGGTTTAGTACAACTGGGTTGCATACCTTTGCAAAGAATTTTTGGACGACTGCTACGAAGTTCAGGAGAAAGGTACTACATTTCATTATGCATGGTTAATTTTCATAATAGCGATGCTAGCATGGAGAGAGACAAAGGATTCATATTTTCCTGTAGTAGCTTCAGATTTTTGTGAACGCGGTATGCCTCACTGTGGTATACCAATCAAAAATTGCAATTACAGGAGAACAAGATGTTTTTGTGTTATATCATATTGATTTACACATGTTGGTGAACCAAAACCCTCACCTTTTGTCGAGCCTATATGAGCAGTATTGCGTTGTCACGAAGTTTAAGTCCGATTTCCACAAAATTTATATACAGGCCCGCAAAGACACGATGAAGACATGGAACTCCCTGGCATATTTGGTAATAGTATATGATCTCTTTGCTCTAGCACAACATTGTCTTGAAGAATGGATGACTAAATTGGAGACAAAGGTAGGAGATAGTTTGACAAAGGAGGACACATCACAGAATGGGGAATCAAGTGGGAAGGATAAGTACAAGGATGAGGAAGAGGAAGAACAAGAAGAGAAACAAGACAAGGGTCACCAGGATCTTCTTGGAGGAGATGAGCAGAATAAGGAGTTTGAAAATACTAAGACAAAAACGTTTGTCACAGAGAAGAGGAAGGCATGTGTCGAAGCTGCCAAAAGACTCAAAAAGAATAAAAAAGTAGATAAGACAAAGGATATAACGCCATTGATCCTCAATAATGGGGACTTGGATCAAATTGGGGATAGAATCCAAGAAGTGACAACCAAATCATGGACAAAGTTAGAGGATCTCTATGGTGCACTTCTAATAGGTGTCGACGAGTGCATTACAGAGTTAAAAATATTGGCGCAAACAACCAGACAACCAGTATAGGAAAAGGAAAGGATTCAGGAAGAAAGATTAGTAGAGCCCGCACTTGGGGCACGAATAGCGCAAATACCTACCAGAGCCCTATAGTTTGACTCCACCAAGGTGAAGGAGCAGGTGAAAGGGTGGAAATATATGAACATGAACATCGCAGCACTGACACTTCAGAGATTACATGAGCTACAACAAGATACTATAGATGAGATGAAGTAGTGTGAGCAGCTCACTTCAAAGTTGAACATTCACGTAGAAAGGGAGCTAGCTTCGCTGAAGCAGCAGCTCAACCAAGTGATCCAAGAAAATTATCAAGCATTTCAGCAGTAGTATAAGCTGAAGGAAGTAGTCAAAGCCATATGCCGAGAAGTTCAAGACTTTGATGTCCGAGAAGAAGAATCAGTGGAGGAAAAGTTCGCGAAGCTCATCCTTGTAGTAAAAGGATATAAGAGTAAGATCACAGATGTATAATTCAAATTTGAGATAAATATTAGTGACTTGCAGATGAAGATACACCCAAATATGCCACAAGAAGTGTGGGAGTAGAGGGAGGTAGACCTAAAGACTGTAGTGGATGATATCTCCACAACAGTGGCAGATTGCAGGAATTTGTTGGATGAGATTTTACAGATTTGGTATTCATTGCAGGAAGACCCAAATGTGTAGAATATACAAGAATACATTCAATTGAAGCAACATCAGCTGGAGGATATTTGGGCAACTACGAAGACCTTACCAATCTCACAGAAGCTAACCAAGATCAGTGAAGGAAATACCCTCCAGAAGAAAATATAAGAGCTAAGGAAGAAGAGAAGGTTTTGACAGAGATAACTCAGCCATGGCAGGATGAGACTCTCCAATTGTCTCGAGAAGTAGATGGGAAGCTTCAAGAGATTTTACTGAGAGAAGAGGCAGTATTGTAGAAGACTACAGGACCAGTGCCATAAGCATTATTGGAAGGAGTGTGTAGCAAAGAAAATAAGGTCTCATACATTTTGCAACAATTCAACAATGCCTATGACAACATTGCAACAAAAATCAGAGGCAAATCAGTTGATTGACTCAAGATGAGTCACATGTGAGTGTTGGGGCCTTGTTGGGCACAACCAAAATTGGCCTAGATTTTTGCAAAGACTTCGCATTTTGTGGGGCGAAGCGCGAAGTGGAACACACAGTGGAGTAGTTTAAATATATCGCGGGGTTTCATAAGGGCTTCGGGGTGGGTTGAAGCCCCTTATTTTTCTAAATCACACAATTTTGTAAAGGGTTTTGGGCCATAGTTGCTTATTTTGGGGAGCCCATGGTATTGTAATGATGTAGCCCTACGATGTAATTTTATATAAAGGGTTGAAATGATATTTGTAGACACAATTAGACATCTAGTGTGTTATGGGTGAATTGTGGTAATCTGTATTTTGTAGCGAAGGGAAGGCTCTGCAACTAAGTGTGCAGAGGCTTAGAATGTTTTTTGTTGAGTGCATAGACAACTTGTAGCATAGTGCGTAGGTCAAGTACTAATTGTATTCAAATATTCATCATAATAAAGCCTCAGTTTTGTGGATGATATTTTGGTGTTCTTGTATGATTGATGCGTGTATTTTATTGTTATATGTTATAGAATAGCAGTATTAAAATTTCATTTTACTTCAGCGCAGTAATGGTTTATGGGTTTATATGGCCTATTTCTGTGATTGAATGAATATGGAGAAGTAATTTATGTTTCATTAAGGATAAGAAAACATAATAATACCACCTCTACCAATCCCTCAAGGCTGCATATATCTGCAACTGCATCCACCCATAGTCACTTTGGGTGAGACTGCGATCTTCTTGCAGGTCGTTGTCGAAAGGGCCAATGATCAGGGGTTTTGTTGGTGTGCAGTATAGATAGAACCTAGGTCAGCCCAAATCAAGCTAACAAGAATGAAAATATATCAGTAACAGCACATAAATACATGCATGGTCTAAAAATATATATGCAACAAGGAGGGCATACTTTCAAAGCACGAAGGGGGTTCAAGGGTCATTAAGGGCTTTGTAGTGCGCTCATGTTCTCAAGCAAGAGAAAGAAATACTCATGGGAGCAAGGGCGCACTCCAAAGATACGAAGGAGTGATTCTTCAGGACTTCATGCCTTTATATTGTTCTCATGTGCTCAAATATACAAAGAGGGTGCACTAGCGCACTCCAAAGGGACAAGGGACAAGTCTTCAGGGCTTCAGGGCTTGAGGGTGCGCACATGCACTTAAGGGAAAGGATGGTGCACTAGCACATGCCAAAGGGATGAAGGGAAATAATTCAAGCCTTTTGGGTGCACTCAAGCACTCAGGGAAGGAACAGTTCTTCACGGCAAAGGAGTGAAATTAAGAGGAAAACCCTTCTTCTTTGGGTTCTTCAGAACTGATTAGGCTTCAGGTTCCAGAAGTGCGCTCTACTAAAGGAAAGCTCAAGGAAAAGTCTAACAAAAATATTTCATGATAAAAATGAGAAGAATAAGGATCTAAAAGCTTTTATGGATGTTGTCACAATCATTATTAGAATGTGAAGACACAAGGAACATGCAGAGTTTCAGCATGCAACAACAAATTAACACTTGTAGAAACATGATTGAACATAAATGCTAGTAAAAAAAAAGAAAACGCCATCAAGGAAAGTTATATAAAAAGTGAAATCATGAAAGGTAATCAATAAATTCAACATGCAAAACTTATTTTCCACACAAATCGACGAAGAATTTCTTGATCCCCAAATGTGCACCCAAGCCAGATGAGAATGTTTATGAAGATGACTGATTAGTTGGGTTAATTTAAAATATTACATGAAAAATTGTTTCATGCATGCTCGCCACTTGTCGACAAGTGACTGAATTAGTTAAGGGAAGTTAAGTGGAATCCTATTTTCTAGGAGTGCACCCAAGTGCAACAAATAAGCTCATGCATGTATTGAAGAAGGGTGCATGCTTTCAACATGAAGGAGTGAGCTCAAGGAGGGTGTACTGCTTCATCCCAAAGGAGTGCGCTCAACACAAGAGCATGTATTCATCAGATTGAAGTGTGTTTTTGCCTTAAATGACACTTTTATTTTTTATTTTTTTTAATTTTTTTGTGCTTTTGAGTGTTTTTCGAGTGTGTACATGGAGAAAGGTTAGTTTCTATGTCAATAAAAGTCACGAGTCCACCTAACTATGGGCTAGATAACATAAGCGATTTTAAGGGTTAGGTGACGAAACTTAGGAAACATTGACTTAGGAGGATGCAACACTAGGATAAAACACAAAAATAACAAATCAAACAATGTGAAGACACTAGGGGGCTTGAAACCACAATTCATGTGGGCTCCAAATTTGGCTTAGGAAAAAAATTTGGAGGGTCGTTGTTGTAGTGACAACACTTGGTGACACACTAGGAGAACCCTAGCTTCTCTGAAATGGTTTCATTTAGGCACAAAGTCTAAATTACCCATGAAGTATTGATTCAATCAGTGATTTACCTTAGCTCCCCACTCTTACCCAGTTAAAGGTAAAGTCTTCGCAGTTCCACTACGTGGCGAAACACAACTTAAAGTAAGCCATATCAATATACTATCAATGTAAGTAAGGGTAATATAGTATGAAAACTTAAAAACAGTCAGAGTATGAGTTTTACATCTTTAGTGTTTCTCCACTACTAGCAGGTCTAGACAATACCCCAACGGAGTTGCTTTAGGAACAAAAACTTTTCTTCGCTGCCAGCGAGACTAGATAGTTCCCTTACGAAGTTTCTTGTTTTACCTTCTTGTGTAGGAATACTTTCTCTTCTTTCACCCTTTATTTTTTTCTTTTTTTTTCATAGGATTGTGCTTAGGAACTTATTATTTTCAAAAAGAATAAGAGGGATCCCAAATTATTGAGAGCATAAGATGTTTCTCCTTCAATTTTCAAAGACAATTTTAAGACCTATGATGCTTTATTCACTAAATTTTTTCCCCTTATCTTACACTTACTTATATTGATAAGAAAGAACACACTATTCATGAACAAGTCCGAGGGAAGGACTGAGAATCCTAAATAGATACAGGAATCATGGTTTTCTTATAACTTCTTAGTAGAAGGATCATATTTTCCATCCAAAAAACATTGAATTGAAAGATATAAACCAAATTAGGGAAGAGGGTAACAAATAAGCCAAGGGTTGTGTGTTACCGCAACTTTCCTTTCACAAAATATTAGCCACATCATCTTAAATCTCAAAACCGGTTATATTCAAGGACTAAAAAAATTTGAAAAACTAAGTGAGGAAAAGGAAAAAAAAAACATGAATGCAAAAGCATCTAAATAATGCAACCTATCCTATCCTAAACTAAATAGTATGGGGCCGGGTCATGTGAAATGGAATTTACAATGCAACCATAGAAGCTGCTCCCAACCTTTGAGTCGAAGGATGTGATTCTGTGAAACCAAAATAAAATTAATTGTAGTGAAAAGGATAAAAAACACAAACATTCACACAAACAAATAGAAACAAGAAGTTAAATCACAATGGTGTAACACACTCGACTGCTATATCAAATGAAAGACTCCAAAAAAACAATTATTACCAGGTCTATGACCATACAAGACTCGATTAAAACCATGCAAGAAAAAGCCATGTTACATGGGTCCTAACTAATAATTTTCCTCAAGGGAATCTGTGATAGGATCATGCAAACAACCTTTGGATAAACTATGATAGGAAAAACTTATCAAAGACAAATCCACATCATAAGAAACATTAACAATTTGACCACAATTTGTACTTTCGTGTGATTTAAATTCTTCAATGGATGATGTAGAAGGTATATTAGATGGAATGATCCAGATTTATGCAGAAACACAATGAAATAAAGAAATACACATGAAAGCAGAGATGCAGTAGAAATAAAACTTCATTTCATTAATAAAAAATGAATGAAATATGCTTACAGACATAATGGAAATAAAATAGCTAGGGCGTTGGTAGCTTATCTCTGAGAAGACATGTGGTGGCTATAGGCCTCTGAACTATGTTACAATGAGGCTCGAGGGCATATTTAATATTGAGAAACAATGGATAAACCTAAACATCCAAAAACCTAACCCTAGGAGATGAAGCGCCAAAACTACGGGACCCATTTGGGTAAATTGGTACATCAATCTTCCCAGGGACGTAACTTTGGCATACGATCTTCGTTTGAAGCGCACAATACCTCGTTAGAAAGATATATCCGAGGAATAAAAATATTGAGTGAGAATAATTAGTGAAATCCCCATGTTTCTTCTATTTTTTCCAAAAAAAATTGTTTAGGGCCTCAAAATGGATCTGGAAGTTTAGGACCCGAAAAATTACTAAAATAGTAAATTGTGCTACAATTAAGGAAACTAAAAAACTGAAAGAAACAATGGTGGGGCCCAAAGTGGAATAGGCAAGTAGCCACCAATATCTGACTAGATCATTCCTCCCCCCTTAGGAAGCAATGGTCCCCATTGCGTTGAGTTCCTCCATGAGATGAGGAAACTTCTGCTGAACTTGGTCCCTAGTGAACCATTTGCCTTGGTGCATGAGTTGGCCAACTTTGACAACCTGATACAGTTGGATCTTCTATTGGCGAGTGTTATTGATTTTCATGTCCATGATACGATCCATGGTCGAATTTTCTATGCAGTCCGGGTTTAACTCTATTGATGTAATTTGTTTTGCAATGTCAGAGGTGTCCAGTAGATGTGGGAAGTAGGGCCAAAGGCGATCCACATTGAACACTGGGTGTAGGCCGATGAATGGTGGAATACTTAGCTCAAAGGACTTGGACCCTATAGCCTTGGTGATGGTGTACAACCCATATCGGAGTGGGCAAAGCTTGCAGTGGGGTCCAGCGAGGTGCTCCTTCTGCAAATGTAGCCACACTTTTTCGCCCACTTGGAAGTTGTGTGGCACTCGATGTTGATCATGTTTTTTATTGTACTTAGCACTGGCTCTATCCAATACTTCATGAACCTGTTGGCGGATGTGCTAAATGCGCTCAATGAAATTGTTCGCCTTGTCAACTTTAGACAGGACATGAGTCGAATCAGCCTGAGTATCCGCAAATGGCATGGCTATGTTAATGGGACATAGTGGCTGGAATCCCAAGCCCACTTGAAAGGGGTTGTGGCAAGTTGAGTTGTGGAGAGCCCGGTTATAAATTTTTTGTACATAGGGACGGCTCTCATCCCATGTGTGTGGATGCTTTGAATTGTAAATGTGCAGAATGTATACGATCATCTTTTTGACGACCTTTGTTTGGCCATCTGTTTGGGGATGGAAAGCTATGGACTTGGCGAGCTTGGTGTCCAGCATTGACTAGAGGTTGGACAGAAATGTGCTGAGGAACTTGATGTCCCTATCTGAGATGATAGACTATGGGATCCCAAAGTGCACCCACACTCGTTCAAAGAAGATTTTATTTGTTACACCATTTTTTGGTCATCTAACCTACTATCATTAGATGGACCCAAGTACACCATGTAAGACCAATTTTACCCTAAGTAAAATTTCTTTCACTATGTAAAATAACTTAATAAAACACATTTATTAGGTTGTTTATGGTCTAAATAGGAAACCCCAAAGGGAAATATTAAACAAACCTATATTTGTTTGATTTCCCTCATGGAATAATTAATTAAACAATAATTTAATTATTATTCCTGGTCATGTTTAACCCAAAACAAAGAAATTAATTAGATAAATCTTTATTTATCTTATTATTTTATAGGAATAATTATTTAAATCTTATTTAAATAATATTCCTTGTTAAATATGACTAAATCACCCATAAATAATTAAATAAATCATTATTTATTTTATTATCTTTCAACCACTTCCTTAAAATGATAAATAAATCATTTATTTATTTATTATTCACAAATAAAGGGATTTGACCCAAGTCAAATACTTTTTCCTCCAACAAATATAATAAAATATTCCATAAAAGGTGGATCTAGATTTGGTTAATGTTATTTTAATCATGCACCAAGATCTAGAATGACCCAATATTTTGTTATAAATAGGAGGGTTTTCCTACCATTCTTCACCTTTTGTTGCCTATTAGATCACTCTGGATCTATACACTTGGTCACATTCTACATTATTTGCTGTGTGAGCTCCCTTTGAGTTCTATCTTTGTCTGGGTTTTCTACACCAACAAGAGAGAGAGATTCTAGATCTGAAGTGCTGAGGAATTCCAAGAACCCATCCCATTGAGGAGAATTGGATACACCTTCTTGTTTTCCTCCCAGGTGCCCTTAATACAAAAATTCTTTCAAAAAACATTGTTCTTGTCTTGTCTATTGGATGTATGGAGCAAACTCTTAATTTTAGTGCTTAATGTCTTTCTATGCATAGATCTGGTTTTTTGCAACACTTGTCTTGATCAACTAACTGCAGATCTGAAGATATTGGCAGCCACATTTGATGTTAGGGCTATAAGTTATGCGTAGCTAAAGTGGTATTTTTTCGTACGCTTCGACAAAAGATTCATACTAACAATTGGCGACTCCACACGGGTTTTCAATTACGACCGCTGTCGTTTTTCATATTCCTGCATATCCAGCTACTTCAGACCCTAGGGTTTCTTTTCAGCTTTTTGTTTTTCCTATTTTTATGTTGTTTTTCTCACATAAAACCCTAAAACATTAAAATTTCTAACTTCCGCGTGTTTTTGGCCCTATTGCGCAGGTGACAAACATCAGCCGCAACTGAGACAACAAATTTTCCGGAAATCTGCCGCCGGGACACCCGGAGCTTCAGGTCACACTTTTTAGCTCAGAAACTACGACCTGGACCTCCAGGTCACATTTTCCAGCCCTTTATCTGCGACCTGCACAGAAAACAGGTCAGAACCTGCGACCTGGCAATTTTTCAGCTATTTTTCTGCAATTTTTCTGGGTTTTTCTGAAGCTTCTGTCAGGGTTTTCCAACCTCTGTCTCAGCCCATTTCGACTTGTTTCTGATCTTTTTTTCTCATCTAAGTGGGAAAATAGCCCCCTAGGGCTTCAGTACCCTCCACTTTTGGTGGAAGAGTTTTTATCTGTTTCAGGTGTCTGTTTTTTCAGAGTTTCAGCTCCCCCTTTTCCAGATCTGATACCTCCTTTGCAGATCTCTTTTAATCAGCGCTCCTAGCCCTTCATCTCAACTAGCAGGACCTCCTCCTTCTAGCCCTTCTCCTACAGCTGGCATCCCTGAACCCCTCTATCCTCCTGGGTCGGTTCCCCCAGGCCTCAACCACATCGGAGCTGTCCCTCCTAGTCATTATCCTGCTGGTCAGATACCCTTCCTGGCTCCCCCTCCCGGAGTCTATTCAGTCCCCGTCATGGCCACCCTCTCTCTCCCCAACCTGACCCTAGGCATACCCGTCTGGTACCTTGACCCTCCAGCCGCTACCCCGCTTGGTCACCCCAAACCCTACCTTGCTTTGACACCGGTTCAACCAGTCCCCCTCGCTTCCTCCTTTGCCACTGTGCCCCCAGCACCTCCAGAGGACCCTTCTCCTGTCGTGACGGCTCCCGGGAAGAAAGGCAAAGCTCGCAAGGGGGCACCCAAAGACAAGGCCACCCTGACTGACCCGGCCCCTCCTCCGCCACAAAGCCTTGCGTCTTGTGTGATGTCGTCGATCACGCCACCCATGCTTGTCCTGAATTGCCCCGTATTCAACCCATGGTTAAAGTCGCGTTCCCCGAGTCTACGGTCCCTGAAGCCTTCATTCCTTCTTCGTCCGTAACCAAGAACCCTAAGACTATCCACACCAACAAACCCTGTGCTCTGTGTGGTGTCCATGGCCATTATTCCCACCATTGTCCTCACCTCACGCATTACCGCGCCTCTTTAGAGGTAGTTCGAGAGTATGAGGTTGAATAAAATCAATCCGCCTCTCCCATACTTGCGCAGTATGCTGCCGGTCAGTCTGAGGATCCACCCGCTCCCATCGACATTCCCCCCCCCTGATGTCTAGATGTCCGAGCCTACCACCACCATTTGCTACCTATCATCATCCATGAGACCCTCGGAGAACATTCCCTCGGAATCCTCCCCTGATGGTTCGCTCGACCCCCCTTCAGCGACCACCTTGGGCTTAACATCCTTTGACCATCTGTTTATCTGTTCCTCTCTCATCCCCCGTGACGATCCGTATGTTAGCCTTTCTTCCCATACTGATGATCTAGGTAGCTTTGCCGTGTCATGTGGTTTCCCTTCCTCTCGTCATCCCCTCTGTTCCCGTCAGGATGTCCTCTTAGAAGCCCTCTCCACCCATGACCTCATCCTTCCCGCCCATAACCGGGATAACACCACCCCTATCCACGTTGACCTCTGCAGCCCGAGTCCCAGCCATTCCTCCTATAGCCCTCATATACCGTCATCTAGTTCGTATATGAGTCATAGCCATCGCACTCCCTCCCGCAGTTGCCACTCGATGTCTCCTATACACTCATGCTGCCGTCATTGTTCCTCTTCCCCCCATTTTTTTTCTTGTACCACCATTCCGCAGGACCTCCTGTCCACACCCTATATCGGTTACGCTGATGGTGCAAGTCGTTATTCCCGGAATCTCGCCTCGGCAGGTTGGGACATCTTCACCCCCTTGCATGCCCTTGTTCTCTCAAACGAGGTCTGCATTGGTCCTGCCACCAACAATCAGGCCGAATACGATGCAGTGCGGGGTCTTTTAGCCGATGCCCTCTCTCATCGCATCCTCCATCTGCATGTTCGTATAGATTCCCTACTTCTTGTCATGCAACTCAATGGTGCCTATCGTGTGCATAATCCTGTGCTGTTTAGACGATATTTATGAGTGAAACTCTTGATACGTGAATTTGAAACCATAACTTTCAACCATGTACCTCGAGAACAAAATCACTATGTAGATAGCATTGCAAACCATGTTCTAGATTGGCATTTATCATACGCATTTTATACAAGACAATGACAATCATACTCATTAACAAGATGCATATCCATAATATGTGTCGCAAAACATGTGTTTAGAGTCCATCTACTCTGATACATATGACATGCCCATAGCATATTACAAAAAACTCAAAACTGGGGGCACCACTCGCCCCTACATACATACTAGGGGGCACCACACGCCCCACACCTAATCACTATCTGGCGGATCCCGAGCCAATGGCTTTGCTCCTGTAGCTCGTATATCACGTATCCCCTGCCCGGCCATCGCCATGCGCCGCATGACCCCTCGCCATTCCAAGGGTAGACCAATACATGGCTCTATGTACTGGTCGTCTAAGTCTTGCCACCCGCGCTCTGAAACACCGGTCAGCAACCTCTCACATCTACGACGGATGTCCTCCAGGAGGGCAGCTGCATCCTCATTATGCGCTGCTCTCTCTCCACTCAGGCCAGCAGCTCCTGATGCTGTAGGTCGTCCCATATATCCGACCGGTTTTATCGGAGCTATATCTGCATACCAAAAGTACATGAATCAGTACCCTATCTACTGTTCAATAACTTTAACATGCCCAAACAAGAATAATCACTTGTCACTTACCATCGGGCCCCCATACTCGACCAAGCGGAAGTGGCAGGTCCGGATCCCCACAATAACTCATCCCACTATAGGGATAGTCATCTATGTATAATGGCATCTGATCCCAATGGGCAAAGAACCCCAGTCGAAACACCCGTCCGACCGCCCCTCCTCCTCCTCTACACAGTAGTCGCCCCCATCGGCGCATCCTGGGCTCTCTCGGGCCCCCATCTGGGAGCTGTATACGAGGTCATAAGGTCGGGATCTTCTCAAAAAAGAAGGCGCACAATAAAGTCCCATACGAGCAATCGTGGTTCACTGGCCGCTTGCAAATCGACAACTGTCGTTTTAACGACACCAGCACCATTTGGGCCCACCTATAGTAAGTCCCACTAAACACACTCTCCACAATCATCATCTGCCCCCCAGTGATGTGATGGAACGCCTGGTTGCCCAGGATCCGCAGCACCACTGCGGCCACTGCACGGGTCTCCAATCTCTCCAAGTCCCCGATCGGTATCCGCGTCCCTTTGACTTGGAGACCCGGTCGAGAATGCCACTCCACAAACTCCATGATGTTCTGCCCCCGCGGTAACACTGGCTGCGTATTTCCCACCATCCCAAGTGGCGGGAGACCAGTCAGGAAATACATATCCTGGACTGTCAGTTCGATCCTGTGCCCCTGCACTACAAAGACCTCATGCTCTGGATCCCAATAACTAATAATCCGGGCCAACAAGGGCTCTCCAGCTCTCATCAAAGGGTTCTCTAAAAACTTTAGAACCCCAAACCTGGCCAACACACGACGAACACCCTGATCTGCTTGGATCTCTGCCCATAATGTACCCAAGTCTCTCTCTCTCTAGTTAACTCGTATATCTGCCATATCTGCACAAAAACATCATCTTTGTCAGCATACAGATAGGGAATACTTTAACCAAACAAAAAAACCCAAATCTCAGCCATAAAACAACACTAAAATCCCCTCATCTTCCAGGTCGCACTTTTCTGCCAAATCTTGGGACAGGTCGCACCTTTTTTCTCAAAACCTGCGTTCCAGGTCGCAGATTTTGGCCCAAAAAGTGCGACCCGGCCGAAAAGATGCAAGAGGGTCTGTTCCTGAGATTCTGGGCCCTAATCTGAACTTTTAAACCGTCAAAATGAAAGAGTAAGGTTAGGCCTCTTACCTGCAACTGACAGATCTCGATTCCAACGGTCGATTTGTCCGCTACGATCGCCACAAGATTTAGGGCCTTCTCTCCTCTCTACCTTCACCATAGCAACACTAGCAAATGAGTGAATTTGGAGGGAAAAATGCCTTATTAAAAGAGAACCCCGGTTTTTCTTTCGCCTACTGCGACCACACCGTACCTCAGTTTGACAAACTGTCCGCACCGTTGGAAAGCTCTCACCGAGCCCTTTAATGGGTATTTGTTAGTTTTTTGTGATTTGATACTTCACCAGGACACATTTTGTCCAAGAAGGGTCACTTCACCTCCCCCCAAAATCGGATTTCCTCACTTACAACACTTTTCCTTGGGGCACCACTTTGCCTCCATACTTGTCTTTGTTCGTGTCGATTTTCGTCATGAGATACCATCTTATACTCATGTTTTCATGGTCCCCCATTGGACCTTTACTGTGTGGCAGCACCATCGAGTCGCCCTTGTTTAGAGCATCCAAGTTGAGTCATCATCGCATTCCATGTATTCATCCCGAGTCCCTTAGGACTCGCTATAGTCCTCCATCCTTCATTGCTTTAACTTCTCTCGTAATCCACTTTATGGCCTTTAGTCCCACTATCCCCCATCTTGATGTCACGTCGCCATATCATTCATGGGCCTTTATGCCCAAAAAGGGAAGCCGCCCATTCACTACTCAGCCTCCATTCCCATCATCCCCTGTATTAGTCTGTCCGTCGCTTTCACTATTTTCTTCAGTTCTTAGTTGAGGAGCTCTGCTGCCTCAACTATGGCGGACCTCCGTCGACACGCTCCTCCGTCCCGACACGGTGCTCAGAGGTGCTGTACCCGGGTTCTGTGTCGACTCTTGTTTCCTGTCGGACTGCAAAGGGATCTCATTATCTTTGACTTTGATTGTTGCTCCTTTCAACATGATCGAGATCCATATACTTGATGGTTCAGTGATGCAGCAGCAGCTCTTGGTGATTCCCGGGTGTGTGTGAGATGTCTCAGCCCTCATGAGGGGGTGGCCCTGCAGGTAGCCCCCCACATGCCCGGATGACCTCTTCATTGCAGCCTTTGATGCAGCTCCATATATTTGATGATGTCGGCCTTAGCCGCTTGTAGTGCCTCTTTGATTTGCATGTATTAATCAGATTTTGTGAGCCCTTCCCCACTTATAGGGGGCATTTCGGTTGTATTTGTATCTCATGTACTCAGATATTATTGTATAAGTCCTGGCTGTTATCCCAGGCATAGCATGTATGTGGGATCCCTCATTGTATTTTTATCTGGCTCATGTTTATGCCGGCTGTACTTTATGGTTCGGTCCCTTGTTTACTGGACACACTATTCTTTTATACTTTGTCTCGGTGGGCATAGGTATGCCTCCCCCGCCGCCTTTAGCACAGGTACCCTCTCATAAAAAGAGACTTGTTGCACCTGTAAGTCTCGTCTCCTCCGGGTCTAGTTCTCCATCACATTAGTCTACCTTACATTTCTCTCTCTGACTTCCCTTTTGATGTCTGGTGATTGAGTTCTTACGATTAGTTGGGTTAATTCCATTCTATAGCAAGCACATCTGCAATTCCATTTTGAATGCGAGGAATACAAGTCAAGGTATAATCTGAAAACTGCTTCAAAATATCAAGGACAGTGTTCCGGTAAGCTCGCATCCGTGGATGTTTCGTTTGATATTCTCCCTTTACCTGCTTAATCACCAATTCAGAGTCGCCATAGACCGCAATTCTCTTAGCTTTCAGCTTTCTAAGAATCTTTAGGCCAGCAATCAGAGCTTCATACTCAGCCTCATTGTTGGAACAATCAAATGCCAACTTGTAAGAACATACCCGTACATTTCTTGGTACCTTGTCAGGAGTGGAAAAAGGACTGCGTACCCAAATACCAATCCCAGCACCATCATTTCCCACGGCACCATCGAAATCCATGGTCCATAGACCCTCTTCATCATCCTCTAAGTGCTGAAATTGCGCTAGCTCTGTTTTTTCTGCTTGCTGTCCACTCTCTTTAGCTGATTGCTCAACTGTGCTTTCCGGTAGCTGCCTTTCTTTCTGCAAAACTTCTCTGAAATTCTCGGTAATCTCTGGATTATCTTCTGCTTGAACTAACTGACTATCTACATCATTAAAACTATCAGCAAACAAAACAAAAGACTCTAGATTTGTATGTACATAATTAAGCGGATGATTAACCGGTTTCTCCTTAGTGGTAATCATATACTTCATTTTTTGTTCCCGATACAACTTTCTCATTTGGCAAAACATGGGAATTGTCGCATAGGATAAATATAATTGTAGAGTTCCTTTCAATTTTGCTCCCCAAGATCTGGAAAGCAACATACCAAATCTCGGAGGGATGTCTGCTACAACAACGTCCATCAAAACATTCTTTGTAGGAATCTGATCCAAACTTACAACCAAGTCTTTAATGAGCCCAATACATCTCACTCTACTAGAATCAAATGAATAAAGATCATGGTACTTCCTGGTAATGTATAAACCCAACTTCTCCATGATTGCTTTCGGCATAAGGTTATGGGAAGCAGTGGAATCGAACATGGCATTATGCAACACAAACTCATGCAACCGAAGACTGATATAAAAAGGAGGTACTTCGCTGTCCGGAGACTCACCATCTAAAGCTGGTCCAAATATCAGTTCTGGTTGATCATCTTCAATATTCACCATGTCAAACATGGGATCGAAATTCAAAATTCTAGAAACTTGACCTTTATAACTGCTGTTCCTCATTAATTCAGTTAAGGGGATGGATACCTTCAATTTTGAAATTTCATTCTCCAAACTAAAAGCTGAAGTCTTTTCGATCTCTTTGGCTGGAACCTCTTTATTTTCAACCTTCTCTCTTGATGTAATCGACTGATTTTATTTTTCTGCTGATGAAGACTTGGTGGCAGCGGGGTCAACTATCTCTTTTGCTTTCTTTTGTGCAACAGGTGAATCATTTTTAGGCGCTGAAACTTCCTTCCTCTTCTGAATTGGATTGACTGGTACATCTCTATTTCTAAGAGAATATTGCTTCTGCTGATATGACAATGCATTCATATATCATCTCTGATACTCATCCGACTCCTCCTCAAGGGCTGCATCATTAGCTAGGATAAAATCCTCATCTCTTTGTACCACTGAAGTTTCTGCATACTCATCATCTTCGGTGATATAAATGGGCAAATCGTCAAAAGTAAAGAAATTATTTTCCTCCCCCACTACATAATCTTCATCATCTGAATCCTAACCAACAAAATTCTGCTGAAGAGGTGTCTTTACTTGCTGCTGGACTGCTGGTTCTTGTGCTCGCTGTTCTCGTTGCTTAATCCTGAATTGGGGCTGCTGCTGACCACGGAAGTTAGGATTCCGAACTTGTGGTTCGGGCTTATCAATAGTGAGCCTTTCGAACATCTTTCCCATTTTTCTCTCTTTCAGTCTAGCTCTCTTATCATTCAAGTTTGCCTCAACACTCACGGCAATCTTCTGCATGTCCTCTAAAGTAGATGGATCTATATCTCGTAATGAATAGGCCATCTCTGGATCAAAACCATCCGGGAATTTTAACAAAGCTGACTTCTTAGAAGGCCTCAAGTCATCAGGAATTGCATTATAAACCGCATTAAATCTGATAATATAGTCTTGGACGGACTCACCATGATTGCGCTTGATCTTAGTATACTCAGAAGTAATTTGCAGCAGATCTTTCTTCATCTCCCACCGATCTAGAAACTGTCTCTGAAGGTCTTCTAATGTATTAATACTTTCGGGCTGTAAAGCTTTGAACCACTTGCGTACCTCACCTCCAAAAGTTTGCACAAACAGTCTCATGGAGACATTCTCTTCATCAATTTCATGCAGGTCCAAAAAGTCTGTCATTCTAACAATATGCTACTGAGCGGGCACACTTTGAGGGGTACCATCAAACAAAGTAATTTTACTCTGATAATCAACCGGCATAGGATCCAAATTTGCTGGCAAAACGAGAGGTGTGAATCTAGCAGCCATGGCTCTCGGTGGATTTATGATTTGTCTTGGAGAAACGGGTGGAGTGGGAATAGTAGGTGTGCGAGGTGTATGTGGTGGAGATGGAGGAGGAACTACTGCTGATTGCTGATCAGATATCGATGGTTGCACTGGAATGGTAGGAATGAAAGAAGGCTCAGCGTGAACTTGTGAATCAGATGTAACTACTGATGGAACAAGAGTTTCAGAAGCAGATTCAATAAACTCAGGAATATTCATTGCCACAATGGAGTTTTGAAGATTCAGAATGTAATTATCCATGGATCGATTAGCTTGTTCAACCTCAAGATACTTAATGAATTCGGGATTTATGATGGTAGAACTAGTAGCACTTTCTGATTTGGTTTCAAACAAGGATAACTCGAACTGGTCATCAAACTCAATATCTTTAATGTATTCAAATACAGTAGGGTATGAATGAGATTTAAACAGAGGAAACACAGGAGCTTCTCGACGGAAAATTCTTGGAATCAGATTGGGATTCTCATACACTAGAGGCGGATTTGGATCAGGATTCGATCTATTATGTCTTCTGGAAGCCAGTGTGTTGATCTATTCAAAAATCAAAGGATAAAACAGATCTATTCAGCCTGTCAAATTCTAGACTCAATCATCCAAAAGTCCAGAACGATAAAATATACTGGGGTAACTCACAAGGCAAATGTCACTTTCACAAGCTAAACTGGAGATCAATTGAAGCAGCGTTTATCTACTTCCGCTAATGCAAGGCAAAAGCGTTTCGAAAGCTACCTGGCGTGACTTCAGACTCTGTCTGTAACTTATGAAGCAAATAACATCAACAAGAAAACCATTTTCTTCCCCAGTATGGTCGCCACTATGTTAGTTCCCAAATCCACCTTAGGTTGAAATAAGGCAGAATAAGGACAACACCAAACCACGCTCAGCCTCGTAGCTAGCCCTACGAGAACATGAGAGGGCTCTCTCCGGGTCAATCTCAATTAAAATATTCAAAAGGGCTTGAGATGACTAAAAAAACAACTGATATTAGGCTAGATAAACAAGTAGGAGGGTTTGATTTTGATTTTTAGGGGTTTTTGTTGGAAAAAAGGGAAAAACAATTTTTGGGCTTGGGGATGAGGCCAAATCTTGCAGAGTTCAAGTTGGGGCGAGGTAGGCAACGAATTTGATGTCTGAGATCAAATGAATGGATTGAAAATACTGCTGAGGAGTTGAAGAGGGCAAGAGAGTGTAAGGATCCTCTTCAAACTGACGAAAAACATATAAAACTAAACAAAAGTCTAAGGCAGAACACCAGCAAATCAATGAATTCTACCTTGAATACTCATTTGTTTAATTAAGAATTTAAGAGAAGGGAAATGGCATACATATAACATTAATGAAACTTACAATAAAAAGAGAAGAACATCATCAAAACTCAGAAGCCACAAGGATCCCAACAAGTGCTGCAAAACTCTGGTCTTTCCTTTGCCAAAAACTGAAAATGGATATACAATGAGGTGCCAAACTTTTCCCAAGTATCCAACCCTGAAAATGTCTCAGAAAATACAATATATAGACTATCCTAACCCCTTCCCATGCCTCTAGGGGTCGAGTTCATCCTTCTAGGATCAGTTTGAACCAATTCTAAACATGGAGCTAAAATCTAGGCAGCCAAACAACTTGCCTCTATATGCTAGGAAACTGATCCATTCACTTGATTTTCACTTTTTAGTGAATGAATCATATAGAACAAGTAAATACATGCCAAAATTACATCATGGTTACCATATTACATAAAGCTAGATCAAAAATTACATAAATAGGTGAAACTAGTCAAAACTGGCCGAATTTCTGAGCTGAAAGGCAAAAATTGGGTCAAAATTCTCTATGCGCCGTGCTCAAAAGCTCTATGCGCCGCGCTACTTTGGACCTGGTTTTGGAGAACTTCCCGAAGTACAAATCAAGCTCATGATAGCTCGTTGGAAAGCCTGGGATGTCTGCTATCCAACCCAAGTGGAATTTTTAAATTTGAAGCTCATTTGCCCCTCCAAATGCAATCTCCCAATACTACTTCCTGCTGGTGCAAAAGGTGGCAGAAAGGTGATTTTCATGGTGTTTTTGGCCCTTGAGGCAGCCCAGATTTTGATGAAATGCTTCGGCCATTCCTGAACATGCATAATATATTTTGAAAAACCCAAAAATTCAAAGTTTTCCTCCAGAAGATGTCCCAAACATAAGCGTGCGTCGGGAGGCGCGACGCGTCGGGCGGAAAAACCTGCTTTGCAACCAAAATTTTCAAAATGACAAAAACTTCTCCAAATTTGCTGAAATTTGGAGTAAAGGTCTCCCATCATGTCTCATGCTCAGCCAAGGAAACTTCGGCCAAGATTCGGAGTGGATCCGGCCTCTTTCGACGTTTCAGTGCCTTTCTCAACCTTGCCTTCAGGATCTTCATTTTTGCTCTGCAAACGTGTGTGCGGGCCCAATAGTGATTCTTCATATGTATGAGCATGTCTTTGTCCCTGTTGGCCTTTTCCAAGAGCTTCTCCAGATGAATGTTGACACTCGTAAGGCAAGTCTCTCGCTCAAATGGTGTCATGTCACCTGGTCTCTTTCGGGCCAATTCACGGTCTTCACGGATTTACCACAACTCTATGAGTGTGTGCTGATCCTCCAGTTGTTTATTCTGCTACTCCAAGTAATTTATAACCCACTGAGCTCTCTGCAATTTCTCGGTCAGCGTGTCGATCTCAGCTTTCTGCTCCTGGATGATCTCTTTCAGCTTTGAGCTGGGAGAGCTAGAATCAACATCGATCAATATAAAATCAGTATCTTGGCCTCCCGGGGGAGTTCTCATCGTGCAGGCCTCTTTCCTGCATCTGACAACCTGTGCATGTGACATGAAGGCAGGAGCCACCTTCCACACCATGTGGGAGATAATCCACCAGCGGCGTGCCCAGTGAAGATATGAGGACCCCCTTCCACCTGGTGGAGGTCATTTTCATTCGTCTTTAACGCAAATAAGGCTACAGCGCCTCTGCGATATGTAGCGCCTTTGGCGCCTTTGATAGGATCAATCTCAGGAACATCAGGCGGGTGTGAGCTCCCTCATCATGAACTACCTCGGGAGGAGGTGACGGCGTTGCAAAGAAGTCACCGAAGCTGAACTCATCCCATCGTGCCCTATTGTATGGTGATGTACCACCATGATCTTGATGAGCGCGTAATGCATGCAAATGTTGTTATCACTGTTTGTGACTCAGTGTCTTCTTACGCACAAGGACAAATTCTGACACCCTGTTACGGTACATGAAATATGGAATGCTCATCAACCGCACTCTCGTGAAATGCATCAACAGCCGGATATGATACGCATACAAGCGTGAAAAGCTCCCTTCACAACTGAAGTACCTAATGATAAGTTTCATCAATGGTGCATACTCTTCCTTCAGAAAACAGAATGGAAAATCCCTGCTCAACTGCCTCAAATATGCAGGTCTGATGTAAGGCTCATAATAATCTCTATCCAGCTGTTGTCTCTTATTCTATTCCTCACCAATGTTCGGTATCCCGGTCGCCTCAGAAATAGTCTCTGGTGTCAAAGTGAAGGTCACTCCAGCAAGATTTACATGACCATTATGCAAATGTAGGACAAATAGGTGGGCTAACTCATGATGATGTTGAGTTTGGGCAATCATCTCACAATAATGGAAGCATGACTGACGCTGAAAACAATCCATTGCAAGTGGGCAAGCCTGCAATTGTGTCAAAGAAGTGGGCTCCTCCCTGACGTGCCTGCCACTTTTATGAGATCTCCTCGGTACATTAAGTTCTGCTGTAGAATCACTGTCCTGCTCGTATCCCTGCTCATATGGTGAATCTGTCTCTGACATGGTGCTTAAGACAAGGTGTTTGAACAAGTATATGCTGATATATGTATAGTGAAAATAAGAGTTAGGTGTATGTTTTAAAATGATGAATTGGTGCTTGCCTTTCAGTACCAAATATGCCACATGTATCAAGAATGAAATGAGGGACTCTGGGAAGTATATGGAGTGGGCTAAAAGACTGTCAAATGAAACTTAACTTGTGAAAACAATCATTTGACTGTTGGGAATCAGGGATTTGGGAATTAGGAATATTTGCAAAGGATATGGGAATGGGATGATGATATTTGTAGTTTTTAGGGACAGGTATAGATGCAATGACAAGACACCCTTAAGCTAGGTGAATTCAAAGATATAGAGACAGTCCATTACATGTTTTGGGAATTGGGAATTTAAGCGATATGAAAGGGGGAGGGTGATAGGGAATAGTAGGATTTTCTAGGGATAGGAGTGCAATGACAAAGAATACTTGGGTTAAAGTGAAGTCAAGGATATTGAAACAGTCCTTGAATCTTTGGTAACCAAGAATTTATCAATGCTGTGACGTGGTGGCAAGCAATAGGGTTTGGGGATGTAACAGGGATATGGGACAGTGGGAAAGGGGAAGAGACTGTGATATGATAATATGGCAGTGATAGTAGTGACAAAAAATGATAATGACAATCAGAGCATAAATGTCTATGGCATGAGAGTTTCAAACACCACAATTTCAAGTTTTAACCACCTCTTTCAAACCCTTGGAGCAAATTTTGATGTGGACGTAGGGTTAAATATTTCACCATTCAAACACCAATATCTTCACTTCTAAACACATCACACATAAATAAAATCACTGCACCGGCCTTGTGGACTTACTTGGAGGCGAATGAAGCGATTTGAAATGAGTTTTGAAGGAGCGGGTATGAATTTCGGCCTTAGGGCTCTATGCACCGCGCGCACACCCAGTGCGTCGCGCTCTGTGGGTGCGCTGCGCCTGTGGAAAAAGACACTATCAGTTTCGGCCCAATGCGCCGCGTCAATTTTGTGCGCCGCGCCTCTTTCCTATGCGCCGCGCGCTATCTTCACACACAGTCACGACCTCTCTAAAACACAGTTTGCTCACCAACCTCCAAATTTGATTTCTCTTTGAGATTTTCTGAATGAAACTTGATGCAAATGGATATATGACTTTGAGAAAAATCTTATATAGAGATGGTTTTCATTTTTTCTTCTCCAAAAACCCATTTTGTAATGTTTTTTGACTTTTGGCACTTTTCATTTGATTCAAGTTCTTTCTTTTGCTTTTTCACTGATTTCTAAGTTTGGACTGATGAAATTATTTGATTTTTGCAGGGATTTTGGCGTTGATGTTTGGAAAAGGAAAAACAAAGTCTGCTTTGAAGTCTTCATGCCGGAAAAATACATGATTATTACAAAAAACAAATTCGACAATTTCTTATTCAAAACAGAGTTTTGAACAAGAAATGTCCTCAAACATTTTTGATAATAAATTTTGAACTGAGAACTTATTGGAAAACATCCTCATGGCTTGCGGGCATTTATTGAACATGTCAAAAGACTAAACCCTAGACTCAGAAACCAAAAGAATCTTTTTGACCAAAATAATCATTTATGACTGTGAATGACATGAACTGAACTTTGATAAATTTTGAGGAGTTTTGACCAACCCAGCAGGTACAAGCATGAGGGAAACAAGAAAACCAAACCCTTCCGTCAGTCAATGGCATGCCCCTAACAGAATGCAGATGAAAGAGCGGAATGAGACACCTAAAAAATGAAATGCAATAAGAGGAATGATCTATGATGGAGGGCTGTAAAGACTGACTCTAACATTGGCTCCAATGGGGGTGGTAGCTCCTTGGAGGTGCCAAGAACGACAGATATTTGGGAGAGTAGACCAGTGCCTTCGTCCATTGGGCCATGGAGTCCATTATTTGAAAAAACAACTCAAGACTGATAACTCAATTTATTGACTGAAACTTTAACTTAAACTGACTCAACTTTTAAAACAGAAATGACTGAAACAAACTGACTAAACAGACTCAAATGAAAACTGAAATCCTTCTTCAGAATTATAGCCTTCAATTCGGGCCCTAGAATGAATAAAAGACTACAGTGCACACTTACAATGAAATTGAAAAACATGATATGTACAATGACAATGTGATCAGCAGAAAACATCTCAAAAATGGCAGCACTTGAGCAGCCGACCATTGATCGGCCCTCCTGGACAGTCTTCACCATTCATCTCCTTCAACAGAAAGGTGTTCTAACCTCGATATGCTGCAATCTTGAATGGACCTTTCCAGAGGTTGTCAAACTTACCGTGTTTACCTTTGTCTTCATTCCTAGCATCCCACTTCAGTACCACCTCTTCCAATTGGAATTTATCTGCCTTCGCTTTCCTGTCATAGATCTTTTTGATTCTTTCCTGCAACTTAAATGTATTCTGGAAGACTTCTTCTCTCATTTGCTGCAAGTGAATCATATGATTTATCCTTCTCTGCATATGACTTTCTTCACTATCAGCTTCTTGAAGAAGCTTGACCACCGGAATAGCAAGTGATGTAGGAAAAACTGTATCTACTCCATAAACCAACTCGAAAGGAGACATACCAATTGACTTCTTTTGACTTACTCGATCAGCCCATAGCGCATTCACCAGCTTCTTATGCCAACTCTTCTTATTGATGTCCAACAAATTTTTAATGATATTGACTAGAGACTTATTGGAAGATTCTGCCAAACCATTACCTTGCGGATGGTAGGCAGTTGAATGCCCCAAAATGATTTTATACTTCGCACAAAAATCAATCATCTTTCTTGACTTGAAAGCCGCTGCATTATCTGTGATTATCTTATTAGGACAACCAAAACGAGACAAGATGTTGTTCTCAAGGAAAGAAATAATTACCGAATCGGTGGCTTGTCTTGTAGGAACTGCTTCGATCCATTTCGTAAAGTAATCGGTGGCTGTTAGAATCCATCTATGTTGTCCTGAGGAAGGAGGATGAATTTCCCCGATGAAATCCAAACCCCACTGCTGGAAAGGGGCGCTTACCTCAATAGGCTTGAGTGGCAATGGCTGTAATTTCTGTCTTCCTTCGAAAATCTGGCACTCATGGAAGCCTTTGACTGTCTTATAAACATCAGCAAACAATGTCGGCCAATAGTACCCAGCTCTCAAAATCTTATTGGCAGTTGTCTTCCAAAAATGATGACCGCCACAGTCACCTTTGTGGAAATCTTCCATTACCTTCTCCGCTTCTTCCTCCACCAAACAATTCAATAACACACCACCTGGATCCTTCCAATAAAGTGCAGAATTCAAAATACAAAATTTTGCAGCCTTCAGTTTCAAGGTCCTACCTTTGTTTCTAGTCATGCCGGGCGGTGATGACAAATTTTGAAGAACATAGATGATATCTGAATACCATGGGGAATCAACAAACATTTCCGATACCTGAAGTGGCGAATTCTCCTCATCTTCATCAGACATAGCAGCAATCAGATTTATGTCTAATGCGTGAAAATTGGATTCAGCCGTAAGTTTCGCCAGCCCCTGTCCCTTGATCAGTTTCGTGGGCTTTATTTCCACATCATATTCCAGAAAAGTTGCGATCCACTTACCACGTCTTCCTTTCGAATGAGTCTGTACTAAAACATCTTTCACGGCAGCGTTAGGAACATAAGCTAAAATATGGGAATGCAAAATGTATACCCAGAAATCCTTCAATGCCTTTACCAGTGCCAAAACTTTCTTCTCAATGATGTTGTATTTCAGGGCTGCGTCTCTAATAGTTCGACTGAAAAACGCTATAGGCTTCTCATGTCCATATCGTTTCTGCATTAACACAACTGCCATGGTGTGTTCCGAAGCGAAGGAAAACAAAATAAAATCTTGGGTGTAATCCAGGCTGATTAACACTGGAGCTGAAGATAGTGCCAACTTCACCAAATCAAAGGACTTTACCGCATCTTCCGTCCACTTCACTTGGCTGTCCTTTTTCAACATATTTGTTATTTCTCTAAAATGCTCAGCAAGGTTTGGGACAAAACGACGCAAAAAGTTCATCTTACCATTAAAAGACTGAATTTCTTTCTTGTTCCTAGGAGGGTCAATTTGTTGGATTGCTTCAACACGTGTCGGATCAATACGAATTCCATCTTTGGAAATAATGTGACCAAGTAATTTACCTTCATCCATGGCGAACAAGCTCTTTTTAGGATTAAGCGAGACACCATATTTTCTGCACTTCTGAAAAACAACTTTCAAGTGATACATGTGCTCTTCATCTGAATTGGAAAACACCGTCAAATCATCAAGGTATATAACAAGGAAAACATCTTTTTCATTCGCAAAAGCCATGTCCATCGCTCGCTGGAAAGTTGCACTAGCATTCTTCAAACCAAATGGCATCTTGGCATAGTGAAATGTCCCCCACGGAGTAGTGAAGGTTGTTTTGTCACGGTCGTCCTCATGGACCAAGATTTGGTTATATCCAGAATACCCGTCGAGTAGTGACATCCGAGATGCACCCACTACTCGCTGCAATATATGATCCATCTTAGGCAATGGATAATTTTCCTTCAATGACACCTTGTTCAAATTTATGAAATCAGTACACAATCTATCTCACCTGTCTTTTTCCGCACTGGCACTAAATTTGAAATCCAATCAGAAAATCTGATAGGAACAATGATTCCTGCTTTGTACAACCTATTTACCTCCTTCTCAATCGATAGCAGCAATTTGGGATTGATTCTTCTTAGCTTTTGTCGGAAAGGCTTCTGATTGGGCTTAATGGGGATAGTATGCTGAATGATATTGGTGTCATACATCTTTAAATATGAGTAATCCCAAGCGAAAGCATCAGCAAATGAAGACAACAAACTCACATATTCAGCTCTTACCTCCAGTGATAATGACTTGGATAACTTTACCATTTTGGGGTTTTCAGCTGTCCCAATATTTACATCCTCTACTCCTTTTTCAGTCGGTCGTAAAGTTGGTTTCTTGGCCACATCATCCTGATCGAAGAGTTCTTCTAAAGGTATTAAACCTTTAGGAATAATGTTATCTTTCAGCTGCAACACCTCCATTTGATTTACTTGAACATCATCACCATTATCAAATTCCACATCGATTGAGGTATCTTTGAACTTACCTTTACTTTGCGGAAAATCATTAACCTCATCATCATCTTGGAAAACTTGCCAACATCTTTGATTACTTGGGACGGTAGGACGGTCCTTCACATGGATATCGAATTTATTACTTGAATTCATTGGGATCTTTAAGTTACTTGCTGCCTTAGCAAGCGCATCTGCAATTCCATTTTGAATGCGAGGAATACAAGTCAAGGTATAATCTGAAAACTGCTTCAAAATATCAAGGACAACGTTCCGGTAAGCTCGCATCTGTGGATGTTTCGTTTGATATTCTCCCTTTACCTGCTTAATCACCAATTCGGAGTCGCCATAGACCACAATTCTCTTAGCTTTCAGCTTTCTAAGAATCTTTAGGCCAGCAATCAGAGCTTCATACTCAGCCTCATTGTTCGAACAATCAAATGCCAACTTGTAAGAACATACCCGTACATTGCTCGGTACCTTGTCAGGAGCGGAAAAAGGACTGCGTACCAAAATACCAATCCCAGCACCATCATTTCCCACGGCACCATCGAAATCCATGGTCCATAGACCCTCTTCATCATCCTCTAAGTGCTAAAATTGCGCTAGCTCTGTTTTTTCTGCTTGCTGTCCACTCTCTTTAGCTGATTGCTCAACTGTGCTTTCCGGTAGCTGCCTTTATTTCTGCAAAACTTCTCTAAAATTCTCAGTAATCTCTGGAATATCTTCTGCTTGAACTAACTGACTATCTACATCATTAAAACTATCGGCAAACAAAACAAAAGACTCTAAATATGTATGTACATAATTAAGCGGATGATTAACCGATTTCTCCTTAGTGGTAATCATATACTTCATTTTTTGTTCCCGATACAACTTTCTCATTTGGCCAAACACGAGAATTGTCGCATAGGAGAAATATAATTGTAGATTTCCTTTCAATTTTTCTCCCCAAGATCTGGAAAGCAACATACCAAATCTCGGAGGGATGTCTGCTACAACAACGTCCATCAAAACATTCTTTGTAGGAATCTGATCCAAACTTACAACCAAGTCTTTAATGAGCCCAATACATCTCACTCTACTAGAATCAAATGAATAAAGATCATGGTACTTCCTGGTAATGTATAAACCCAACTTCTCCATGATTGCTTTCGGCATAAGGTTATGGGAAGCAGTGGAATCGAACATGGCATTATGCAACACAAACTCATGCAACCGAAGACTGATATAAAAAGGAGGTACTTCGCTGTCCGGAGACTCACCATCTAAAGCTGGTCCAAATATTAGTTCTGGTTGATCATCTTCAATATTCACCATGTCAAACATGGGATCGAAATTCAAAATTCTAGAAACTTGACCTTTATAACTGCTGTTCCTCATTAATTCAGTCAAGGGGATGGATACCTTCAATTTTGAAATTTCATTCTCCAAACTAAAAGCTGAAGTCTTTTCGATCTCTTTGGCTGGAACCTCTTTCTTTTCAACCTTCTCTCTCGATGTAATCGGCTGATTTTATTTTTCTGCTGATGAAGACTTGGTGGCAGCGGGATCAACCATCTCTTTTGCTTTCTTTTGTGCAACAGGTGAATCATTTTTAGGCACTGAAACTTCCTTCCTCTTCTGAATTGGATTGACTGGTACATCTCTATTTCTAAGAGAATATTGCTTCTGCTGAGCTGACAATGCATTCATATATCCTCTCTGATACTCATCCGACTCCTCCTCAAGGGCTGCATCATTAGCTAGGATAAAATCCTCATCTCTTTGTACCGCTGAAGTTTCTGCATACTCATCATCTTCGGTGATATAAATGGGCAAATCGTCAGGAGTAAAGAAATGATTTTCCTCCCCCACTACATCATCTTCATCATCTGAATCCTGACCAGCAAAATTCTGCTGAAGAGGTGTCTTTACTTGCTGCTGGACTGCTGGTTCTTGTGCTCGCTGTTCTCGTTGCTTAATCCTGAATTGGGGCTGCTGCTGACCACGAAAGTTAGGATTCCGAACTTGTGGTTCGGGCTTATCAATAGTGAGCCTTTCGAACATATTTCCCATTTCGCGAAGTATCTTATCTGTAGATGTAGAAGCTTCTTCCTTTATCACAACTTTCTTCTCGGCTTTCAGTCTAGCTCTCTTATCATTCAAGTTTGCCTCAACACTCACGGAAATCTTCTGCATGTCCTCTAAAGTAGGTGAATCTCTATCTCGTAATGAATAGGCCATCTCCGAGTCAAAACCATCCAGGAATTTTAACAAAGCTGACTTCTTAGAAGGCCTCAAGTCATCAGGAATTGCATTATAAACCGCATTAAATATGATAATATAGTCTTGGACGGACTCACCATGATTGCGCTTGATCTTAGTATACTCAGAAGTGATTTGCAGCGGATCTTTCTTCATCTCCCACTGATCTAGAAACTTTCTCTGAAGGTCTTCTAATGTATTAATACTTCTGGGCTGTAAAGCTCTGAACCACTTGCGTACCTCACCTCCAAAAGTTTGGACAAATAGTCTCATGGAGACATTCTCTTCATCAATTTCATGCAGGTCCAAAAAGTCTGTCATTCTAACAATATGCTACTGAGCGGGCACACTTTGAGGAGTACCATCAAACAAAGGAATTTTACTTTGATAATCAACGGGCATAGGATCCAAATTTGTTGGCAAAACGAGAGGTGCGAATCTAGCAGCCATGGCTCTCGGTGGATTTATGATCTGTCTTGGAGAAACGGGTGGAGTGGGAATAGTAGGTGTGCGAGGTGTATGTGGTGGAGATGGAGGAGGAAATACTGCTGATTGCTGATCAGATATCGATGGTTGCACTTGAATGGTAGGAATTAAAGAAGGCTCAGCGTGAACTTGTGAATCAGATGTAACTACTGATGGACCAAGAGTTTCAGAAGCAGATTCAATAAACTTAGGAATATTCATTGCCACAATGGAGTTTTGAAGATTCAGAATGTAATTATCAATGGATCGATTAGCTTGTTCAACCTCAAGATACTTAATGAATTCGGTATTTATGACGGTAGAACTAGTAGCACTTTCAGATTTGGTTTCAAACAAGGATAACTCGAACTGATCATCAAACTCAATATCTTCGATGTATTCAAATACAGTAGGATATGAATGAGATTTAAACAGAGGAAACACAGGAGCTTCTCGATGGAAAATTCTTGGAATCAGATTGGGATTCTCATACACTGGAGGCGGATTTGGATCAGGATTCGATCTAGTATGTCTTCTGGAAGCCAGTGTGTTGATCTATTCAAAAATCAAAGGATAAAACGGATCTATTCAGCCTGTCAAATTCTAGACTCAATCATCCAAAAGTCCAGAATGATAAAATATACTGGGGTAACTCACAAGGCAAATGTCACGTTCACAAGCTAAACTGGAGATTGACTGAAGCAGCGTTTATCTACTTCCGCTAATGCAAGGCAAAAGCGTTTCGAAAGCTACCTGGCGTGACTTCAGACTCCGTCTGTAACTTATGAAGCAAATAACATCAAAAAGCAAACCATTTTCTTCCCCAGTATGGTCGCCACTATGTTAGTTCCCAAATCCACCTTAGGCTGAAATAAGGCAGAAGAAGGACAACACCAAACCACACTCAGCCTCGTAGCTAGCCCTACGAGGACAGGAGAGGGCTCTCTTCGGGTCAATCTCAATTAAAATATTCAAAGGGGCTTGAGATGACTAAAACAACAACTTATCTTAGGCTAGATAAACAATTAGGAGGGTTTGATTTTGATTTTTAGGGGTTTTTGTTGGAAAAAGGGAAAAACAATTTTTGGGCTTGGGGATGAGGCCAAATCTTTCAGAGTTCAAATTGGGGCGAGGTAGGCAACAGATTTGATGTTTGAGATCAAATGAATGGATTTAAAAGACTGCTGAGGAGCTGAAGAGGGCAAGAGAGTGTAAGGATCCTCTTCAAACTGACGAAAAACATATAAAACTAAACAAAAGTCTAAGGCAGAGCACCAGCAAATCAATGAATTCTACCTTGAATACTCATTTGTTTAATTCAGAAGTAAAGAGAAGGGAAATGGCATACATATAAAATTAATGAAACTTACAATAACAAGAGAAGAACATCATCAAAACTCAGAAGCCACAAGGATCCCAACAAGTGCTGCAAAACTCTGGTATTTCCTTTGCCAAAAACTGAAAATGGATATACAATGAGGTGCCAAACTTTTCCCAAGTATCCAACCCTGAAAATGTCTCAGAAAATACAATATATAGACTATCCTAACCCCTTCCCATGCCTCTAGGGGTTTATTTCATCCTTCTAGGAGCAGGTTGAACCAATTCTAAACATGGAGCTAAAATCTAGGCAGCCAAACAACTTGCCTCTATATGCTAGGAAACTGATCCATTCACTTGATTTTCACTTTTTAGTGAATGAATCATATAGAACAAGTAAATACATGCCAAAATTACATCATGGTTACCATATTACATCAAGATAGATCAAAAATTACATCAAGAGGTGAAACTAGTCAAAACTGGCCGAATTTCTGAGCTGAAAGGCAAAAATTGGGTCAAAATTCTCTATGCGCCGCGCTCAAAAGCTCTATGCGCCGCGCTACTTTGGACCTGGTTTTGGAGCACTCCCCGAAGTCCAAATCAAGCTCATGATAGCTCGTTGGAAAGCCCTGGATTTCTGCTATCCAACCCAAGTGGAATTTTTCAATTTGAAGCTCATTTTCCCCTCCAAAACTTCAATCTCCCAAGACTACTTCCTGCTGGTGCAAAAGGTGGCAGAAAGGTGATTTTCATGGTGTTTTTGGCCCTTAAGGCAGCCCAGATTTTGATGAAATGCTTCAGCCATTCCTGAAAATGCATAATATATTATGAAAAACCCAAAAATGCAAAGTTTTCCTCCAGAAGATGTCCCAAACATAAGCGCGTGTCGGGAGGCGCGACGCGTCGGGCGGAAAAACCTGCTTTGCAACCAAAATTTTCAAAATGACAAAAACTTCTCCAAGTTTGATGAAATTTGGAGTGAAGGTCTCCCATCATGTCTCATGCTCAGCCAAGGAAGCTTCAGCCAAGATTCGGAGTGGATCCGGCCTCTTTCGACGTTTCAATGCCTTTCTCAACCTTGCCTTCAGGATCTTCATTTTTGCTCTGCAAACGTGTGTGCGGGCCCAATAGTGATTCTTCATATGTCTGAGCATGTATTTTTCCCTGTTGGCCTTTTCCAAGAGCTTCTCCAGATGAATGTTGACATGCGTAAGGCAAGTCTCTCGCTCAAATGGTGTCATGTCACTTGGTCTCTTCCGGGCCAATTGTCGATCTTCACGGATTTGCCGCAACTCTATAAGTGTGTGCTGATCCTCCAGTTGTTTATTACGCTGCTCCAAGTAATCTATCACCCACTGAGCTCTATGAAATTTCTCAGTCAGCGTGTCAATCTCAGCCTTTTGTTCCTGGATGATCTCTTTCAGTTTCGAGCTAGGAGAGCTCGCATCAACATCGATCAAAACAAAATCAGTATCTTGGCCTCCCGAGGGGCCCTCATCATGCATAGGCCTCTTGCCTCTGTCCTGAACCTGTACCTGTGCTGAGGTCGAAGGCAAGACCCCTTCCACACCATGTGGAGATAGTACTCGCGTTGCTGATGAAGATAACGAGACCCCTTCCACCCCTGGTGGAGATAGTACTCGTCGTGCTGCTGCAAATAAGGCTCTGGCGCCTCTCTGATATGTAATTGCCACTGGCGCATTGATAGGCTCAATCTCAGGAACATCAAACTGGTGTGAAGACTCTCCCTCATCATGAACTACCTCGGGAGGAGGCTGTGGCGCTGCAAAGAAGTCATGGGAAATGAACTCATCCCATGCGATGCCCTGCTGTGCGAGCTGATGTACCACCATGATCTTGATGAGCGCGTAATGGTAAATGCTGTTATGCTGCTGCGCTAGGGTCTTCTTTTGCACAAGGACCGTCATCCGCTCTATGTTACGGTACATGAAATATGGAATGCTCATCAACCGCACTCTCGTGAAATGCATCAACAGCTGGATATGATACGCATACAAGCGTGAAAAGCGCCATTCACAACTGAAGTACCTAATGATAAGTTTCATCAATGGTGCATACTCTTCCTTCAGAAAACTGAATGAAAAAACCCTGCTCAACTGCCTCAAATATCCAGGTCTGATGTAAGGCTCATAATAAGCTCTATCCAGCTGCTGTCTCTTATTCCATTCCTCACCAATGTTCGATATCCCGGTCGCCTCAGAAATAGTCTCTGGTGTCAAAGTGAAGGTCACTCCAGCAAGATTTACATGACCATTATGCAAATGTAGGACAAATAGGTGGGCTAAATCATGATGATGTTGAGTTCGGGCAATCATCTCACAATAATGGAAGCATGACTGACGCTGAAAACAATCCATTGCAAGCGGGCAAGCCTGCAATTGTGTCAAAGAAGTGGGCTCCTCCCTGACGTGCCTGCCACTTTTATGAGATCTCCTCGGTACATTAAGTTCTTCTGTAGAATCACTGTCCTGCTCGTATCCCTGCTCATATGGTGAATCTGTCTCTGACATGGTGCTAAAGACAAGGTGTTTGAACAAGTATATGCTGATATATGTATAGTGAAAAGAAGAGTTAGGTGTATGTTTGAAAATGATGAATTGGTGCTTGCCTTTCATTACCAAATATGACACATGTATCAAGAATGAAATGAGGGACTCTGGGAAGTATATGCAGTGGGCTAAAAGACTGTCAAATGAAACTTAACTTGTGAAAACAATCATTTGATTGTTGGGAATCAGGGATTTGGGAATTAGGAATATTTGCAAAGGATATGGGAATGGGATGATGATATTTGTAGTTTTTAGGGACAGGTATAGATGTAATGACAAGACACCCTTAAGCTAGGTGAATTCAAAGATATAGAGACAGTCCATTACATGTTTTGGGAATTGGGAATTTAAGCGATATGAAAGGGGGAGGGTGATAGGGAATAGTAGGATTTTCTAGGGATAGGAGTGAAATGACAGAGAATACTTGGGATAAAGTGAAGTCAAGGATATTGAAATAGTCCTTGAATCTTTGGTAACCAAGAATTTATCAATGCTGTGACGTGGTGGCAAGCAATAGGGTTTGGGGATGTAACAGGAATATGGGACAGCGGGAAAGGGGAAGAGACTGTGATATGATAATATGGTAGTGATAGTAGTGACAAAAAATGATAATGACAATCAGAGCATAAATGTCTATGGCATGAGAGTTTCAAATACCACAATTTCAAGTTTTAACCACCTCTTTCAAACCCTTGGAGAAAATTTTGATGTGGACATAGGGTTAAATCTTTCACCATTCAAACACCAATATCTTCACTTCTAAACACATCACACATAAATAAAATCACTGCACCAGCCTTGTGGACTTACTTGGAGGTGAATGAAGCGATTTGAAATGAGTTTTGGAGGAGCGGGTATGAATTTCGGCCTTAGGGCTCTATGCGCTGCGCGCACACCTAGTGCGCCGTGCTCTGTGGGTGCGCTGCGCCTGTGGAAAAAGACACTGTCAGTTTCGGCCCAATGCGCCGCGTCAATTTTGTGCGCCGCGCCTCTTTCCTATGCACCGCGTGCTATCTTCACACACAGTCACGACCTCTCTAAAACACAGTTTGCTCACCAACCTTCAAATTCAATTTCTCTTTGAGATTTTCTGAATGAAACTTGATGCAAATGGATATATGACTTTGAGAAAAATCTTATATAGAGATGGTTTTCATTTTTTCTTCTCCAAAAACCCATTTTGTAATGTTTTTTGACTTTTGGCACTTTTCATTTGATTCAAGTTCTGTCTTTTGCTTTTTCACTGATTTCTGAGTTTGGACTGATGAAATTATTTGATTTTTGGAGGGATTTTGGCGTTGATGTTTGGCAAAGGAAAAACAGAGTCTTATTTGAAGTCTTCATGGCGGAAAAATACATGATTATTACAAAAAACAAATTCGACAATTTCTTATTCAAAACAGAGTTTTGAACAAGAAATGTCCTCAAACATTTTTGATAATAAATTTTGAACTGAGAACTTATTGGAAAACATCCTCATGGCCTGCGGGCATTTATTGAACATGTCAAAAGACTAAACCCTAGACTCAGAAACCAAAAGACTCTTTTTGACCAAAATAATCATTTATGACTATGAATGACATGAACTGAACTTTGATAAATTTTGAGGAGTTTTGACCAACCCAGCAGGTACAAGCATGAGGGAAACAAGAAAACCAAACCCTTCCGTCAGTCAATGGCATGCCCCTAACGGAATGCAGATGAATGAGCGGAATGAGACACCTAAACAATGAAATGCAATAAGAGGAATGATCTCTGATGGAGGGCTGTAAAGACCGACTCTAACATTTGGTCGCCACTATGTTAGTGCTCGAATCTGCCTCAGGCTGAAGGAAGGCGAGGTTCAAGGTAACATCAAACCAACCTCAGCCTCGTAGCTAGCCCTATGAGGACAGGAGAGGGCTCTCTCCGGGTCAACTCAGTAAAAGATGTCCAATAAGGCCTGAGATGTCCTATAATGAATGCTGATTTTAGGCTAGTAAAAAAATATGAAAGAGGTATTTTGGTGAAAGACTGGGTTTTCTGGGCTGTATGGGACAAAGAGCAGCTCTAGCGGAGAAATTAAATCAAAGACACAGATTATCTCATGAGGCAAGATATGCAAGAGGTTTAGCATTCAAATTGGAATTATATGGAGTGGAAAGAATGCTGAGAGGTTGACAAGGGCATAATAGATGAATCCTTATCAAACAGAAGAAATTATACAGAAACATGAAAAACTTTCCCAAGGCAGAGCAGTAAACTGGATTCTGCCCTTCTCACTTAAAAGCATTCAATTGGAAATGATTATGAATGAACTGTAAAACATAACAAGATACATATGAAAACAAAAAGAAGAAACACCTGCTAAAGTCATTACCACATGAATCTCATGAAACAAAGTTGTATGATTTCATTAATCCTCAGCCAAAACTTTACAATGAAACTCAATGTTTTTCTTCTCACACGTCTCCCAGAACTCCCAACCCCTTACAAATGATTTTCAATACAATAAATAATCTCAGATGTTGAAAACAGATCGACCAAAATAAGGAATCAAAACTAAAGAGCCAATCATCTGTTCGGAAGACAGAACATCATTCCCCTTGAATTTCTTTGATGACCAATCAAAAGACAAAATCTGAAGCATAGACCCTTTAAAGTGCAACTGAAGTCAAAAATAGGCAATCTGTTCCTATCTCTCTGCTGTGGTAGATATTCTTCGTTTAATTTTAGGCGTGCTTTGAATTGGCATTTTACATTTTCTATTTGAATAAAAGTTAACTTTTAATAAAAATAGCGTTTTGAACAAAGATTTCGCCTTAATAAAGGGAAAAACACATTGCAAATGGGAACAACAAAAATTTGTTTGTCACCAGGATATAAGGATATGTATTTAACAGGATGAATTCTGTAGCAAATGAATCTGTAGTTGGTAAATTATTTGCTTGAGAATCTGCAGATAGGACACAATCCTTGGACTGACCCAGAAATGTGGTAACAATTGAAAGAAACAACACTGGTCTTGAGAACTCCTGTGTGTTCTTTGCAATAAGTCTGAATGGACTCTACCTTTGCAACCAGCTAAAAGGTGGGCATTTAAGCAACCCAAGTCCGTGTATACCCTTCCGTAATACTGGAAATCCTTCATACCACCTCTAAAGCTGCAACTTTCAATAAAAAGAAAACAAATTGACCTGAAGTTTCTCTTATTACTTTGACTAGCTTCAAAGAAATGAAAGGCACAAGCGCATTCTGCGAAAGAGCTTTAGGAAATGATGCAACCAAAAAAGGTTTTTTGGATGCCAAATTATTTCCCTTGAAATTTCTTAACTCTGGACTCGTGCATGAGATTGAATTACTAGTTGAGTCGTCCATGCTTTCACTTAACTCTTATTTCCACCAACTGCAGACATATGTGGTGCAATGCCAACAATAAGAGCAGTGCCCTGAGACAAATACATCTGGCTCGATTGACACTTTCTGCAATGTCATCCCTGGAACCAAAGTTTCACGTGTACATTTACAGGTCTACCAATATCTGAAGAATGTGCATATGGAAGCAAATAGACAAACAGAAGACAAACCACAGTTGTAACCAGCACAACAATTATAACACTTCCAAACCATTCCGAACTGCCACCTAGATTTCTGTCAAAGTGAATTATAGTTCCAAAAATAATCTCCACCCCCCGTATAAGAGAACCACAGGTGGTATGAGATCAAGAATTAATGAAGAAGATTTCAACTCTCTAGGTTGTCGCAATGGCGATAAAGTTGCTTACGCTAAATCATATGCTACTGCTGGTGAAACAAGCCAAATAAAAGCTATGAATGAAGAACCAGCCTTAACACAAATTGCCAGCATCAACATTAATAGCCACTGAACAAGGCCACCTTTAAACAACCATCTCTGTGCCTCCCACTTGATGGAATCCAATTGATATTTACTAATACCCTCATTTCTAGACAGCTCATGTTTTTTCTTCTCTAGTTGCAACAAGTAACTCTGCAGCGTAACATATCTCAAGTGATGACCAAAAAGATCCCCAAGTAACGCAGGTGCACTGAATAAGCCTACCAATAACCATGAATTTTCTATATAGGGAAACGGTGATGAACATAAATGTGGCAAGAGGAAAGCGATTAAAGCAGAAAAGCTCAATGATAGGGTCCATGTCATCAAAATACTCAAGCGCGTTAAGGAGAGGGACATCACAGCCCGAACTCCTCCCTGAACCAATGAAGCTGCCCAAATCAACAATGGCTGTAAAATAACTGAGACATATAGTGTATTTGCAAGCTCTTGGGAGTAGACAGTCATGTACTTTCCCAGCACGTCAAACTAGACAACCTGGAACTGTTCAGAGCCCTTCTCAATTTTATTTGTTTTTAGGTTTTGCAAATGAGATGTGGTTAAAACTTCAAGTAATAAAGCGAGAATATTGTCTCCAAGATGCTGAAGGGAACCAGGCTGCAGAAGCTCCAATTTGTCATTTTCCGTATGATAAACTGCAGTGTAGTCCATGTAAGCAAAATCAAGACCAGATAGCCCTGCAAACTCCTTGTAAACACTCTCCTTATCCAATCACACCAAACACTGTCCAAAAGCGTTTCCCAGCCTTACAAATTTATTTGGAGCAAGGAATTCGAGTTTTATAGAGTAGAGGAAAAAAATTTCCGTTCCAGCTCAGTGCGCCGCGCTAGTGTTAAATTACACAGTGTTATGCAGCTCTGTGCGCCGCGCCATGCCTATGCGCCGCGCCTGCTCCCAATGCGCCGCGCCTCTGTTTCAACACAATTTGCCTTCAAAACAATTGACTTCACCTTTCCACATTTTTCTTTGGCTTTCACGTTTGTCTCTTGGCTTGAAAACGAATTGTATAAACACTGAAAATATCTTAATGCTTCAATGCCCTTGATTTTGTGATTTGGAAAACCAAGTTGTAGAATTTTTGGCACTTTGACATTTGAATGCAAACTCTGTTTTGCTTGATTTCACTTTGACTCTTTGTGCTGATGATATCCTTTCTGTTTGTGCTTTTGCAGGGATAGGAGCTGCTAAAACTGAAACAGGGCTGCCATTGAAGAGCTGTAAAACTTGAAAATTTTTGAAAAACTTTGAAGCCGAAACTACAACAAATTTGATGATTTCTTCCTCAAAACATGGTTTTGAAGAAGAAATATCCTTCAGCATTATAAATGATGACAATCTTTAAATGAAAACTGCTTTGGAAACTCCCTCTGGCCTGCTGGCATTAAACCCTAGACCTAATGACTAAAATAACTCTTTACTGACTTAGACATCAAACCGGACTGTAAATGACCTTAAAATTGATTCGAAAAATAGACCTAAGCTAGCAGGATAAGACATGAGGGGAATAAATGACAAGGACCTTCCGTCAGATAATGGCATGCCCCTAGTGGAATGCAGATGAGTGAAACGAGCGAGACACATAAAAATGAAATGCAAAAAGAGTTTTGATCTCCGACGGAGGACTGAAAAGACCGACTCTAACACAGTCAAGGTTGACTAAGTCAACAAAGCTATCTAGATACATTGAACCACCTTGATGGACAACGCGGTTTTTGTGGAGGAGCCTTTGCATGGAAGAAACCTCAGAGTGGGTGGGACCCTAAGTGAGAGAGCTCATCAATTATATAATGAAGGAGATGGCAAGCATAGAGACATATTGGAGATTATATTTTCATGTGGTTTTCTTAGAATTTCTACATACTTGGTTGTTTAGCTAAGTTGCTGCACTGCTTAGTGCAAGGGTTTGACGGGCGGGGATTCCCTACTCTTTCTTGGAGATCTTGTCTAAGAAATATAAGAGGAGGTTTTTGATCTGAATTTTCCACTACCTGGTGTTGGGCCAAGCACTTACCTTCAGCAAAAACACAGTCCCTTCAGAAAACTGCGTTATTTCTTAAGGTGTGCAGTGGAAGGGGTGAAAGACCCATTTTGAGGAGCTAGTTTCCCATGAGAAGGATCAACCTTTCTTTGGGAGAAATATAAAAGGAATCTACAGCCATTTCTTTGTATGTTCATCCATTATTATGCAGAGTTTCAGCCATACAATGTTATTCAACCACAGATTTGCAGCAGCTTTCTCTTGTATATCTTTTCTGTCAAGAAACCATTGTCGGGTCTTCTTAGATTTGTATAAAAGAGATTAGATATCTGCTTTTATGCCTAATTGAGTATTCTAATAAGAATATCAGATATATTTCTCTATTTTGTGAGTTAACCTCTATTTATACTGCGCAGTCTCTTATGCAGTAGCTCCGACATTTTGCAGTCTTGGGGTTTTGGCACTTTTTAGTTGTCTTGAGCATGGGAGGCCTGTTTAACTGGGCTAAATGCATTTGTTTCTGAAAATATTTTTCATGCATGTCCTATATTGTCTATTATAAGGGACACGACCATTATTTTCCACTTTTTAAACTCAATATTCATAAAATAACGTTTTTGAGGCAAAAATAGCTGCTTTTCCCCACTTGGTGAATTGTATAAAGGTATAGTTTGTTGCTGTGATTGTTATTATGATGGATATGTGATCAAAAAAACTACATGATTTGATTAATTTTTGTTCTCCAACTTTGGAATACCTTAAGGTATTCTTATTGTTGTAGAAAGTTCCAGATTTGGAATATTACATGGAGGTGCTTTTCCCAAGTCTGGTTGAAGATCAGGATGTCATCCAAGTGAACTAATACAAGTGAGTTGGTGAATGGCTGAAGGATGTCATCCATTAGCCTCATGAATGTTTTAGGAGCATTCGTCAACCCAAAAGTCATGACCAGCCATTCGAAAATTCCCTCCTTGGCTTTGAAGGAAGTCTTTCACACATCAAAGGGTTCGATTGGTAGCTGTTGATACCCAGACTTCAAGTCGATATTGCTGAAATATTTTTCCCCTTTGAGTTGGTCCAAAAGGTCATCAATCTATGGGATCAGGTACCTATTCTGGATAGTGATCATGTTCAGCGCTTGATAGTCAATACATAGTCTCCAAGTCCAATCCTTCATCTGCACCGACACGATCGGGCTCCCATATGGAGATGGACTCGGTCGGATGTGACCTTTCTGCAGCAGATCTTGAATCTTCCTCTTGATTTCATCATTCTCTAGAATAGAGTGCTGATAGATCAGTCTATTGGGTAGTGGCGCACCTGGGGTCAGATCGATGAGATGCTTGACCTGAGAGTGCAGAGGCACCCCTGCGGATGAGGTGAAGATGTCCCTGTACTCCTCCACAACCTTGTTCATTTTTTGTTGTCATGCGGAGGAACCATGTCTGTAGGTCATGGCCACAATATTATTCTTGCCCTGAGGGTGTATCATCATGAAAACAAATTTCCTTGTTTTGGAAATGAGCTTACTGCATTGTTTTACGGTAACCAGAGAGATAGTGGATGGCGGTGGTACCTCTGGTATCCTGTACAATGTATTTCTTAAAGTAACAATAATAGCACAAGGTTGGGACTCATACACAACATGTCGCTTCCACAAGTATGGTTGGCCTAATAATACATCGAAAACATAAAGAGGAGCAATGTTACATAATATCTGATCCGTGAAGGGCTTTATGTTGTAGGGAAGGCAGCACTACTGGCTGACGCAGGGATCCCGTCCTTGGTGAAGCCACCCGATGGTGTACGATAGTGGGTGTGTTGTGGTCGGCAAGCCCAATTTCTTCACAAACTCTACTAAAATGAGGTTCTTTGGCTCCAACTATTGAAAATGAACTGTAGTGGGGAACCCTTTACCCACATCTGGGAGTGGAAGAGATGCTCCTCCTCCTCTGGATCTTTCGGTTCCTCCTTCTGGATATTTATGGTGGAAATGGTGGTGTTGGGCTCCCCATCGATAATCTGATTCCCTTTTTCATTCCCCTTTTTAGGTTCTGATTCAGAGTCGGAGCATGCATCTGATTCAGAAGCCTTCATCTCGGCCACCCGTGATTGTTTGGCCCGAAACTCACTTGTGTTGTGAGTGGATCTCTTCTGGAACTCACACCACTTTCGCATGTCCTTATTCAGCTTCGTAGTGTTTTTCTTTGCTTGCAGCTTTAGCAGGTTGTCTTGGGAAGAAATGCCTTGGATTTTTCCTTTGTTCTGCAGTTTGGGGAACCTTTCCCTTGCTTTTGATTAGCGGATCCAAAGTCTCGCATATTCTATTTGAATTTCTGCTCAATCTTGGCAGCATAACGACATGTCGTACTAAGAGAGGAGATGTCGAGGAACTCCATTTCCTCCTGAATGTATATGTGCATACAACTATGGTACTTCAACACCAAATGCTTCTCTGAATCTTTGATACCCATTTTTTTGTGCAGGAAATGGAACAGATTCATCAGCTCATGCACATCTTCTTCCCTTTGCTACTACAGTGTTGTTAAACACACACATGGTGTATGAGGAAAGATAAAACACACACATAGAAATATAGGCATTCGTTGCATCTTTATTACACATAGATGTACATTTATAATACAATTGTGTGACTCTTAGATTCATCTTCCAAGGTCACTTGGACTCCTTTGTGACTCTTCGCCTTGCATACCTACCCATAGAGGATTAGGTGTTCAACATTCCCCCCCTTAATCCGAAGGGGTATGTGTGACTCCAAGAAGAGAGTTGTAATACAAATCTGGAAAGTATGCATGGCAACACTTAGGCTGAATCATCTCTATGAAATGTTGTCATAAAGAGGTGGTTTAAGGATGACCACCAACACTGGAACGCAACGCTTATTTCAGTTCCCAAAACTCTTCCAAAACTAGCAAGAAGCTAAGGGCTTATGCTAGAGGAATTGTCCCCCATATTTGAAAAGGGAGACCTTCAACCTAAAAGAAGGGAAGTATAAAACCTGTGATGGTTTAAGGATGAGCACCAACACTGGAATGCTTGATTCAATTCCTAGAACTCAACCAAAACTGGTAAGAAGTTGAAGTCTTTTGCTAGAGGAAGTGTTCTGAAAGAGGAAGAATATCAACCTCACATGGATGGTTTAAGGTTGTCCATCAACCAAAGGCATGCTCATGGGCATCTGTGTCTCTGGATACAACTATGAATCTGGAATGACGAATTGTGGCTCAGGCTCGCTTGAACTGTTATGTCTCTGGCTACAACTCTGAATCTGGAATGAGAGATTGTGGCTCAGGCTCGCTTTATATGACTTCGAAGCTTGTAGATGACCATAATTTTCCCCCCTGTCAGGTACAAGGTGATATGATCACGAAAACTCAACTACAAGTTTGCTCAATATTTGAGAACAAGTTCTGACATGCGACTTAAACATCTTCTTGGTTGTTGATGCCCATTTCCAAGAAGCGATCCATCCAAGATGAATCTTTGTTCTTGTAGGAGGCTTGTTTCTGAAGCATCTGTGTGAAGAATGGGTGTGCCGACCACAGTGCTTGCATAGATGAAGATCAAAAAAATGATCTTTCATATGGCCAAATCGATCACAGTGTTGGCATTTTACAATCTGTTGTTGTTGTTGTGGAAGCGGAGCAGGATCTGGAACAGCTGCAGGTGAACTGTCATTAAGAAATCCGACACTTGGAAATTTGATGGGCTTGGAGTAGTCTGGAATATGAAAGGACACATCCTTGTCATATCCAAGACTAGTTATGTGCTTGTTGTGGACAAGCTCTTCCGAAGGTCTGATGATGGGCTTGGGAAGTGCAGGCTGAACTGCTGCATCTGCATGTAAATCTGCTCTTGTACAAGGATCTGAATGTGAACCAACTGCAACTTTATATTCTTGCTGCTGATAGGAGTCCTTCTCAATGTTATGAATAGAAACAAGTTTATAATGGTGACTCTTTTGCTAAATTTCATCTTGCTGAAGCTGAGACTCCAACTGCAAAAACTTAATCTTGTCTTGTGCATCTTGCAAGCAAGTTTGAATATTAAAAAGAGCGTTCTTGCTCATTTTTACCATATCATGAACAGTGGAATGAACGAGGTTATTCAAGAACTCTAATGCATCATTTATTTTAGCCATTTTTCTCAACAACTCAGGCTTCAAGAAATAAAGGGTGTCGGCTTCAACCAATAATGCACTCGTTTACAATGTCATTCAACTTACTTTCAAAAGAATACAAATGTCTTCAAAGACCCTTTTCTTTCATGAAATTCCAATTATGGAATTCCCAAAGAACAAACTCTGCTACTCAAATTATGGAGGACCTCAAGGTGTAAACTTGGATGTCTGCAACGGATATTGTTGATGCCTTATCTCAGGATCATACAGCCAATAGTAAGGAATCTCACATTGCAGCTCTGATGCTCAATGTGAACTCTGGTCATTCAAATGTTTCTCAATTAGTAGTTTCAATGGTGGAAAAACTAGCTAATCTGTAAGTACCTCCACGAACAAATCATCCCACGTCAGACACAATAATTCAACACATAATATTATGGCAAACATAATTTCTGAACATAGCAAAAATGCACAGGATTTTTGCTGGACGCAACAAAATAATTAACCCAACAGAATAATTTCTGAATGCTGCAAAAGATTTTTGAATGCTACAAAAATCACTGCTGCAGTAAATCTCTGAATGCTGCAAAAATGATCAGAATTTTTGCAGATTTACATAGGCCACAAAAACAAATGGCTCACTCAAGGTTGAGCTGGTTATGAACGTATCAGGTCTGATACCATGTTAAACACACACATGGTGTATGAGGAAAGATAAATCACACACATATAAAGATAGGCATTTGTTGCATCTTTATTACACATAGATGTACATTTATAATACAATTGTGTGACTCTTGGATTCATCTTCCAAGGTCACTTGGACTCCTTTGTGACTCTTCGCCTTCCACACCTACCCATAGAGGACTAAGTGTTTAATAAGTGTAGTCCATGGTATGTACTTGTCCTCATAGCTCCCCACGAGGTAATATTGTTCCTTGATGGAACCTTGGAAATAATTCCAAGTGGGTAAAACCAAGAATAGAGAGGGTTACCCCTCATCATTTTTCTCACAGTACGTTTCCCACCAGTCCTTGGCATGGGGGACGAATTTGAGGAGTGCAAAAATAATCTTCTCTCAGTCGGAAAAGTCATGAACCGAGAAATATCCTTCTAATAGATTCAACCATTTATCTACAGTGTCTTGATCTATTTGGCCCTCAAATATGAGAATTTCAAAGTGTAATTGTACCTTAAAAGGAGTGGGGCCTCTAGAGTGACTACTGGAAGTAGATGCGCCACCGGTGGGCAGTCGTTGAAGGATCTGGGAAAAATTATCCATCATCGCGTTCCTTTTTTTCTCGAGGGCCTCCTCGAGAAATATTTTGATATGATCTGCTACTCCCTCATCTTTATTTTCTCCCCCATGGGAGGCCATCGAGGTTTGTGAGGTTAATATTGTAAATGTTCAACTAGATCAAGCCCTAACTCCTTATACCTTGACCTCATTGGGGACATGCAAAGAAGGATCGATAAAGAGTAGACCGCTCTGATACCACTGATCTGGATTTATGCAAGAAGATAATGAAATACAGAAATACATACCAAAGTAGAGATGTAGCAAAAATAAAACTTAATTTCATTAATAACAAATGACTGAAATTTGATTACAGACAGAATGAAAATAAACTAGCTAGGGCACTGGTAGCTTATCTCTGAGAAGAGATGTGGTGGCTACAAGCCTCTGAACTGTGTTACAAGGATGCTTGAGGGCCTATTTATTATTGAGAAACAATGGATAACCCTAAACATCCAAAAAACCTAACCCTAGGAGATGAAGTGCCAAAAATATGGGCCCCGTTTGGGTAAATTGGTACATCAATATTCTCGGGGACGTAACTTTGGCATACGATCTCTGTTTGACGCGCACAATACCTCGTTAGAAATATCTATCTGAGGACTACAACTTTTTATGTGAGGGGAATTGAAGGAAATTCCATGTTGCTCTTGGTTTTTCCAAATTTTCGTTTAGGGCCTCAAAACGGTTCCTGAAGTTTGGGACCCGAAAAATTGATAAAAATAGTAAATTGTGCTACAATTAAGGAAACTGAAAAACTGAAAGAAACAATGGTGGGGCCCCAAGTGGAATAGGCGAGTGGCCACCAATACCCACCTGGATCATGGAATGATGTGACATTCGTTAAAATCACTCTTTGTTTCCACATCGCAGATTAAATATTTTCTTGAGGTGGGATGTATTGATTAAAGTTCAATAGTCAAGTTAAAATTTATTCCCTGAGGATTAAAATATTTTATGTGTAGAAAATGAGCTTCCTTCAAGAGAGAGTTTACATCCCACGAGATGAGATTTACGATAACATCGTGCGAGAAAATATTAAAATGACTAGAATCACAAATACTATACGGGTGACAGGAACCTGACATAACCATCAACATAGGCTGAAGTGTCCTACTCAACTGACTTAACTTTGAATTCTAAGAAAAAACAGTCAAATGCTTATCTAAAAAAGAGGCATCATTCAGATCATGAGATTCAAAAGAAAATTTAGGTAGATCAAATAGATTTTCGAGATTACCACTAAAATACTCAATGATAAGTAGGTCATATTATTTATTAAAAGGAGATATACTTGAAAGAAAATATTCGATAATTGCATAAGACTCTATTTGAAGTTTCTACAAATCTGAATCTTCATGTGGGAACAAAGATTCATCCATGATACTGAACAATTAGCACCATATACTTCAAAAAAAGGGAAATCATCAGGGTCATTGTTTTCCAAGGATTCTAGTTGATTAACGGGTTGAGGATCGAGAAGAGAAGTATCAATATTTGAGGATGATTGATTGATAAGATCAAGCGAATCATCATTTGGGGAGAGATGTGAAAGAAAAATAAATTCTTCATCAGCAAATTGATGTTCATATTTATGGATTGGTTCAGGTTCAAAACATAGAAGATCAAAAGGAGGGGGACATGGAACAAAAGGAATATCTATTTCTTCCTCAGGATTTTGAAATTATTTTTGAAAAGGAGGCCATGATGAATCTGATTCAAAAAATTTCCTTTACATCCTGACTAAGAAACAAAACTTTTCATCCAAGAACTTTCAATCCACATCCTCATTTGGAAATTCATAACAAAGATGAAGGAATCCGTCAGCAAAATGTTCAAGGGATTCATTCGATTCAATTCTAAGTTGATCCATTTCATTAAGAACATCTTGATATTCATATTTTTTGAAAACGTGATGAAGCTCATTAACCAATTTCTTAAACATGATATACAAACAATGGGTAATTAATAGCACCATTACTTCGCATGATCATCCAATGTAAGGGTAAAAAATGTGCGAGGATTTATTCAGAATAAACACCAATTGAAAAATAGAATTGAACAAACTAAATTACATAATCAAGGACATTTTTTGTCCCCTTTCCATTGAACTTCAAATGTGAAAAGTTCTATATAAATTCCACAAGATCTAAAGCTTTGGAAAAACACCTTGGGATTATGATCTAGGATGAAGGCATTAAAGGTAAGAGATTCAAGCAAACTTGAAAGACTCAACTTGTCATATGTCCTTCCTTCTAGCGCTAAAATGTTGATGGTGCTGGATTCCACCAAAATGTAAGGGGATCTCCCTAATGTGAAGTCTCATTTAGACCTCACACAATTTGGTGTAGTAGTCCATCTAACTATACAATCCAACCACCATTGGAAATGTTTCAAATATATGCCTTCGTTACAATCACACACAAGATATCATAATGCCTCTTTGGGGTAGCAAGTATGTAAGCTTTGTGAAACACCCAATGTAAGGTGCACAGGGAAACTTCCACGATTGGTAAAGGGAAAATGAGATTCCGATTAGAAAAGTAATAGTACTCTCTGATCTGAATTTATGTAGGAACACAATGAAATACATAAATACAAATAAACACAGAGATGCAACAGAAATAAAACTTCATTTCATTAATAACAAATAATTGAAATATGCTTACAGACATAATGGAAATAGACTAGCTAGGGCATTGGTAGCTTATCTCTAATAAGAGATGTGGTAGCTACAGGCCTCTAAATTGTGTTACAATGAGGCTCGAGGGCCTATTTATTATTTAGAAACAAAGGAAAACCCTAAACATCCAAAAACCTAACCCTGGGAGACGAAGCACCAAAAATATGGGCCCCACTTGGTTAAATTGGTACATCAACCTCCCAGGGACATAACTTTGACATACAATCTCTGTTTGACGCACACAATACCTTGTTAGAAATATCTATCCGACTACAAATTTTGATGTGAACTTTCATGTTGCTCTCGGTTTTCCCAAAGAATGTCGTTTAGGGCCTCAAAACGGCTCTGGAAGTTCAGGACACGAAAAACTACTAAAAATAGTAAATTATGCTATAATTAAGGAAAATAAAAAATGGAAAGAAACAATGGTGGGGACCCAAGTAAAATAGGTGGGTGGCCACCAATATCCACCTGTATCATTCCTCCCCCCTTAGGAAGCAATGGTCCCCATTGTGTTGATTTTCTCCATGAGATGAGGAAACTTCTATTGAACTTGGTCCCTGGTGAACCACTTGCCTTGGTGCAGGAGTTGGCTAGCTTTAACAACCTGATACAGTTGGATCTTATGTCAGCGAGTGTTCTTGATTTTCATGTCCATGATACAATCTGTGGTGGCTTGTTCCATGTAGTCTGGGTTTAACTCTGTTGGTTTGAGTTGTTCTGCAATGTCGGAGGTGTCCAGTAGAGGTGGGAAGTAGGGCCAAAGGCAGTCCACATTTAACACTGGGTGCAGACCAATGAATGGTGGAATACTGAACTCGAAGGAATTTTCCCATACAGCCCTGGTGATGGTGTACGACCCATATCGTAGCGGGAAAAGCTTGCAGTGGGATCTAGTGAGGCACTCCTTCTACAAATGTAGCCACACTTTGTCACCCACTTGGAAGTTATGTGGCACCCGATGTTGATCATGTCGTTGCTTGTACTTAACATTGGCTTTGTCCAATGTGTCATGAACCTGTTGATGAATGTGCTCAATGAAGTTGTTCGCCTTGTTAGCTTCAGACTGGACATGAGCCGAATCGGCCTGAGTAGCCGCAAATGGCATGGCCACGTCAATGGGACATAGTGGTTGGAATCCCAAGCCCACCTGAAAGGGGATGTGTCTGATTGAGCTGTGGAGATCTCGGTTATAACTGTTTTGTACATAGGGAAGGCTCTCATCCCATGTGTGTGGATGCGTTGAATTTTACATGTGCGGAATGTGTACGATCATCCTGTTGATGACCTTTGTCTGGCCATCAGTTTGGGGATGGAAATTTGTGGACTTGATGAGCTTAGTGTCCAGCATTGACCAGAGCTAGCTAGACCAAAATGTGCTGAGCAACTTTCTATCCCAATCGGAGATAATAGACTGCGGGATCCCAAAGTGCACCCACACTCATTCAAATAAGAGTTTAGCAGTGGCTTCAGCTTTGATATTCTTATCACAGGCTGCCATAATGGCCATCTTCGAGAATATATCGATGACCACAAAAACACATTCGTTTCCATGCTTAATATAAGGAAGGCCCAATATGTAATCCATGGAGATGGATTCCCAAGGTCAACTAGGGGCAAGTAGCAGAGTACAGAGGCCTTGCTTTTTGATGGTAAGTTTGGAAATGTCACAAGTAGTATAGGATCCGGTTCACTTCCCAACACCCTATCGAAGGTTCAGCCAATAGAAATACTTCTGAAGTACTGCCACTATTTTCTCGACCCCAAACTTCCCAGGGACCCGATTGTAGTGTGCTTCCCAAATCATCTTGGAACGCTCGCTTGAAGGAACAAAAAGGTGTCCTAGGTGACATAGTAGTGCATCTTGGAGGTGAAATTTTGGAACTTGTGTACCCTCCAAGAGTGTCTTGTATGTGTGGTCTAACTCCAGATCAATCTTGTAGAGAAGCAGCCAATCAAAAGTCTCGTGCCCACAAGAGTTGAGAATGGTAGTTAGCGCCACGATGGGTGGTCGGCTGAGGCATTTTGCAACATTATTGGTGTTTCCCTTATTGTACTTGATGTTCAAATGAAAGTGTTGTAGATATGTCGACCACTTTTGATAGTGATCGTTCTAAAACTCCCCTCGTGTCTGTATGAACTGCAGGGGTCGGTGGTATGTGTGGATAACTGTTTCCTTCCCCAAAATATAATGCTTCTGTTGAGCCTCAAGATTGTGCTTTCTTTCATCTTACTTTACCTCATTTTACTTTGTCCATTGTTATCCCAGACCCAATTGATCAATGAATTTAGTTAAAATTACTTTTAGAATGATTAACATGACTGACTTGCTAAGTTTTGTGATTTTTGTCATTGTAATGCATTTTGATCGGAACTAGCTGCAGAATGCAGACATTTCGTAGCTAACCGGAAATTCTGCAGCTGTCTTCACGTTCAGGCATGTTCCAGGTGGCCTCTCAAGAAAAACCACATATGGGTATATTCCACGTCATGTCTACATTGTTCGTTGCTCACCATGAAGGAAAAACCGAATTCTGGATATGGTTTTGATACGTGGGAACTCATTTAAGGAAGTAGATTTCTAATAGGACTGTCTTAGTCCAGATGTCCTTTTCCTTTTTACGTTGCCACTTTAAGAGTCCTAGTATGATTTCGATAAGGAAAGACAATGATCCTCGAATTGTTGCAAGTCTTGTTATGTAAATTTGTTATAAAAACACTTGGGAAACCGAGAGATAGGCTAGATTTTGCTCCGGATTTTGCTTAGATTTCATGCTATATTTCTGAAGACGCAGACTACTTTGTTAAAGTTATTTGTCCTTTAATGAAGAAGACAGTATTTCTTTGAAAGCGTTGATTTGATTTGGAGTTAGATTCCGTCTGGTGGTAGAGGGCCCCTGCCTCCTGCACGGTTTTACTTGCGTAATTTAGATAAGTATCTTAGTTGTCTTTACGTTTTTGAAGTTTAAATTCGTAGTTGTTTTCATTAGCCACTATAGTTATACTTGTTCTAAGAACTCTTCCAAAAGAAGAAACTCTTCCAAAAGATCATGATAATGAATGAGAAATGGCTATAGTGTTGTAGGATTTAATTGTAATTTCTTTTGTTCACCATCACAGTTATACATGTTCTAAGCACTCTTCCAAAAGAAGAAACTCTTCCAAAAAATCCTTATAATGTCTAAGGCATGACTGTGATCCTGAACGTTTTAGTTGTTTGTTTTTACTAAGTAACATAGCTTTTCTTGCTCTTAAAACGCTCTTCCAAAATATCATAATGATGGGTAGGAGATAGCTATGATATCTTAGTTTTTAATTGCTTTCAGTCTTTATGTTTGCATTTGCACTGAATTGTACAGTCAGGATTGTTCTAAGAAACTCTTCCAAAATACCAATCATGATGGACAAAACAGATTGTATAATCCCATAGATTAATGCATGATAACTTAGTTAGGATACTCCGAAGTCTAATTGCATTTAACTCATGCTCTGTTATTTGTTTTAAGTTTGATAATGACTTACTAGTTCAGCACTGTTTTAGACTAGTGACATCTTAAGTTCAGTTTTAGCTTAACTCATTGCATTTTCACTCCACATTTAGTTGTCATCCACTGCATATTAGATTACTTCAGTTGTTAAACTTAACAAAACAGCCTTCATTATTTACAAAACCTCTTCTTGTTCCAAATCTATAATCAATTCATAACCCTATGAACAGAAGACAATATCATTTCAAGGCCTGAAGTACTTTTGCAACTTCCCTTATCATCTCACAAACAAACATTTCCTCAGAAGACTATTTTTAAAAATCTATAACCTTTGAGTGAAGTGTAGTGGTATCAAACTAAGTTGCAGAATAGAGTTAGGAACTAGTCTTAGAGTAGAAGATCTTATGATGTCAACAATATTTTTCTCCAAATATGTTTCTACAAATCTTTAATCATGGATAAAATATTGTCTCATTATAAGCTGATGGTTTAATTGTTTAGATTAGGAGAATTTGTATACTTAGCTAACCATTTCTCAAACTCTCCCAAAATACCTTTGATAAAAGAATTGGACAAGTTAAGTTTGTGTTTTGATTCATTTCCTTAAAGTCATTATCAAGCTTAGTATTCTGCTTAGTCTTAGTTTAGATTTGGTTTTGTTTCAGTATTTACATTGCATTTATCATTTGTCATCAACCAATTAGGCTTCACTCTGTTTTTAACCAGTAGCTTCTTTCCACTAGCTTTTTAGACATTTGCCTTGTGAACATAAAACCACCAAAAGATCAGAAACATCATAAATCATCACAAAAGACCAAAACATCATAAAACACTAAACACAACGCATTAAGAGACAAATACCTAGGCACATACAGTGCACTTCACTTCAGCAATTTACCAACCCTGGTTGACAATTAAATGAACTCAATTTAGGAGACTAGGTTGAGACCAAACATTTTGGCGCCGCTGCCGGGGAAGTGAAAAATAGGTAACCTTTGTTTTTTAGCATCTAAAAACAATTATATGCATAGAGAGAGAGATTCAAGGGGAAGATTCATAAGCAGCAGAAGCAGAAGTTTGATTTCTAGAACACCACTTGTTTCATCTAGATCTAGAGCTAGTACACCTTCAACTCAGACCCACATTCCATCCTTTACTGATCCTGGACTTCTAGAAGATCTAAGGTCAGCTATTCCATTAGAGAAACCTTCCACTTAATCCACTGAACCTGCCTTAGAAGAAGATCTAGAGACTCCTGTTAGGGACACAAACCTTTCCACTTCCACAGGAGAGTCAACCATGGCAGAAGAAGGAGGAGGAGGAGTCTTTAATGGAGAACACACACTATTTGGAGGTAGAGGTAGAGGTAGAGGAGAAGGAGGTAGAGGTGTAGATGGAGGAAGAGGTAGAAGAGAAATAGGAAGCTCTTTTGGGTTCCCTATAATTGATGAAGAAACCAATACAACCATGAAAAACATTTCACCCTCTGTCCTTCCAAACTTCTATGGACTTAAAACGGAAGATCCTGAAACCTTCCTATTTGAATTCGAAGTTCTGTGTAGAACTTGTGACTACTTACAAGATGCTTAAAAACTGAAATTATTCCCTTCAACCTTGAAAGGAGCAGCATTGAAGTGGTTTATGAGTTTGATTAACAGTTCTATTAGGACATGGGAAGACATGAAACAAGCATTTCTAGAGAGGTATCTGGATTATTGTATGTCGGTCAATCATAAGGAAGAAGTTTTTAAGATGTTACAAAAAGAAGATGAAAACTTGGAAGATTTGTTGGAGAGATTTCATTACAACATCAAAAGAGCAAAAATGGAAAACCTAGATAGAGACACCTTAAAAGCTCTTTTGTTGAAAACAATTAGGGATGAATGGTTGGATATCCTTAAAATGATGGGAAAAGGGGATATATCACAGCTCACATTACCTGAAATATATGAGTTATGTATCAACCTTTCAAGAGGGAAATCTAAAACTGTCAAAGGTCCAAGAGATCCTGCTCTTGCAAGGGCAAGTAAGTCTGCTTCTGGGACAGTAAGTAGATCAGAAATAGGACACATGCTTGATGATTTTAAATCTGACATCTTAGGGAGTCTTAGTGAACAAATAGACACCCTTAAGATACAAAACAAGAAAAAAGCTGAATCTGATGCCTTGGAAATCTTTTGTCCCAAATGTAGAAAGAAACATGCCTTGAGAGAGTGTCCTTTGGATGTAAAAGTTGTAGAGACCTGTGTCATTTGTTCTGAAAAACATGAGACCAAGAATTGTCCTTCTCTTCCTGGTCTCAAAGCTGTCTTTTAGGAGGAAACTCCTACAGATTCCACAGAGTCCCTCAATTTTGTATCTAGAAGGCCTTGGCAAGGACCTCAGACACAAGGATTCCATGATCAAATGTATAATCAACCTCCACCTTGGAATTCTTGGCAGCAACCTTGGCCTCAATTTCAAAATCAATCTCCAGCTTGGGCACAAGGATCACAAAGTCTCTATGGAAGATACTCCCCATACTATCAGTATCCACCATCCTATCCACCATACCCACATTTTTATCCTCAAAATCCTCAACAAAATTTCCCTCAAAATCTTCAACAAAATTTTCAACAAAATCCTCAACAACATCATCAGAACCAACCACATCAAAATCAACCACTTTCATTACCATTCCCTCAAAAATCAAATCAATTGCCTGCTCAACCCATACCAAACCCCAATAATAAAAATCCTCAGAACACATACATGATAGAAGGCCAACAGTTTCCAACTTATTAATTACTCCTTTAGACCTTAGTGATGTTCAACTTAGGTCTGGAAGAATACTTGAAAAGAGGAAACCTTCTGTGATCATACAAGAACAAGATAACTATGAGGAAGACTCTCTACGGGTGAATAAAAGTCTTGAGGAAGACACATCCTTTCAAGACCCAAACATTGAAAAATTAAAGCAAAAAGATCCAATAAGTTCAACTCCTGTATTAGAGCAACCATCTACATCTACTTCTATACCTCCCTTTCCGGAAAGATTACAAATTGATAGAGGTGTAGAAAAACAAATTATGGTGCCTAATTATGATTTCCTAGATGAGCTGAGAAATGTTTGCATTAAAATTCCATTATTACAAGCCATCAAGGAAATTCCAATCTTAGCTAAAACAATAAAGGAGTTGAGTATGAAGAAAACAAGAAAAATAATAAGAGAAACAAAGAAAATTCAACTGGCAGGAAAAATATCAGACATTATGATGGGCAAGATTGTTATTCCAAAGTATCTTGACCCAGGAAATCCAGTTGTTAAAATTCACATCAATGGAATTGAAATCCAAAACACACTCATTGATTTAGGAGCAGCAATCAATATCATGAGTAGACAAATCATGGATAAATTGAAACTTCCTAATCTTCTCTTTACACCCACCATTATTACAATTAGCAGACAGATCTGTGATCAAACCAGATGGGGTAATAGAAGACATTCCAGTGTCCCTAGATTCTTGGGAGTACCTTGTGGATTTCATGATCTTAACTCCTAAGAATAATCTAGGAGGACATCCTGTTATATTAGGAAGACCTTGGTTGGCTACAGCTGATGCTTTTATTAGTTGTAGATCCGGTGATATGTACATCTCTGATGGTACTTCAACTAAGAAATTCACTTTATATCCTCCAGCTAGGACAATTATAGATTTAGATGACACTCAATGGATAGAGGATGAAGAAGATTTACAACCTCTCTTCACAATTTCAGAAATTAGTGAAGATAATCAAATTATGAATACTCTAGAAAACTTTGAATCCTCTTCAGAATACAAACATGAATCACTTCAAGAGGGATCCAACATTGAGTTTTTGTCATCAAGGCAGATGTCTCTTCATTCTATGGATAAATTTGGTAGCTCTACAAGTGAGATATTTCCGGGAAAAACTTTGAACATAAACAAGAACCTAGAAAAATCTCAACAAGAAGAGTTAGTCAAAGTATTACAGAGACATTCTTCTGCATATGCATGGGAATACACTGACATGAAAGGGATAAGCCCCAAGACTTGCACTCATCACATCTATATAGAGGAAAATTGAAAACCAATCAGACAACCTCAAAGACGGATGAATCCAAATCTTAGGGAAATTGTTAAAGGAGAATTGCAAAAATTGTTAAATGTCAACTTCATATATCCTATTTCAGATAGTCAGTGGGTTTCTCCTTTGGTAATTGTGCCAAAGAAAAATGGAAAATGGAGGGTGTGTGTTGACTACCGGGAACTAAACAAAGCTACTCTTAAAGACCATTTTCCCTTACCTTTCATAGATCAAGTGTTAGATACATTAGCTGGCAAAAAGTACTTCTCATTCCTAGATGGGTTTAGTGGTTACAATCAAATCCAAGTAGCACTTGAAGATCAAGACAAAACCACATTTACATGTCCTTGGGGTACCTATGCTTACCGAGTATTGCCATTTGGATTATGCAATGCACCTGCAACATTCCAAAGGGCAGTATTAGGAATTTTTTCAGATCTAATACATGATTGTGTAGAGGTATACATGGATGATTTCACAGTTTATGGAAACTCATTTGAAGAAGCTTTAGAAAACTTGGAAAAAGTTTTAAAGAGATGTCAGGAAGAAAATCTTTCACTTAGTCATGAAAAATGTTTTATGATGTTTACTGAAGGTATTGTTTTAGGGCATCACATTTCAGGGGATGTGATTAGAGTTGATGAGTCAAAAGTTGAAGTCATCTCTAACTTATCTATTCCAAGTTGTCAAAGAGATGTTAGAAGTTTTCTAGGATTTACAGGATATTATCGGAGATTTATAGAAAACTTCACCAAGATAGCATCTCCACTCTTCAAATTACTTACTAAAGATTGTGAATTCAAATGGACTTCTGATTGCCAGTTAGCCTTTGAGACCCTGAAAACCAAAATTTCTGAAGCACCTATATTAAGGGGACCTAACTGGAAGTTACCTTTTCATATCTCAACAGATGCTTCCGATACAGCTCTAGGAGCAGTATTGGGACAAAAAGATTTGATTCCCTATGCCATCTATTATACCAGTAAAAATTTGACTCCTGCAGAGTTAAACTATACTGTAACTGAAAAAGAGTTTTTAGCTGTTGTTCATGCCATAAACAAATTCGGACACTATATAACAGGCTATGAAACTTTTGTTCACACTGATCATTCTGCAATTAGATACTTAATGAACAAATCAATTACTAATGGCAGAGTCATAAGATGGTTATTGCTCTTACAAGAATTCAACATCACCATTCTAGATAGGCCTGGAAAACAAAACACAGTAGCTGATTTCCTATCTAGACTCCAAAACATCAATGATGACACTCCGGTTGAAGATCAATTTCCTGATGAATATCTTTTTGCAATTTCTACTCAAACTCCATGGTTTGCTGATATTGCTAATTATTTAGTTTCAGGAAAATTTCCTTCAATAATGAATGCAAGGGATAAAAGAAAAATCATTTATGACATTGCAAAATATTCATGGGTTGCTAATGAGTTGTACAAGACAGGTCCAGATTTGATCATTAGGAGGTGTGTTCGTGAAGATGAGATGCCTGAGATTCTCAAAGCATGTCATGATGAACCTTGTGACAGACACTTTGCTGATAAGAGGACAACCTATAAGATCCTTAATTTAGGATATTATTGGCCATCCTTGTTTAAAGATGCTAAAGAGTATGTCAAAAGGTGTGACAGTTGCCAAAGGGTAGGGAAACCTTCTCCTTCGGGTGAGATGCCATTACAACCTCAGGTACATATTGAACCTTTTGAAAAATGGGCTTTGGATTTTGTAGGACCTATTAGTCCTCCATCAAGACAGAAGAGGTATATATTAGTTTGCATTGATTATGTTACTAAATGGGTAGAAGCCAAGCCATTACTTGTTGCTAATGAAGCATCTGTAGTTACTTTTCTTTTTGAGGATATTTTTACTCGTTTTGGTGTCCCAGGGGAAATTGTTACAGATCAAGGAGCTCAATTTACATCAAGGCTAGTGGAGCAAATGATGGAGAGGTACAAAATCAGGCATAGAAAATCTACTCCTTATCATCCACAAGCAAATGGTAAAGTGGAATCTACTAATAAAGTCATTGAAGGAATCCTAACAAAGACTGTTCATTTACATAGAAGAGATTGGGTAGATAGGCTTCCTGAAGCCTTGTGGGCCTATAGAACTACATGGAGAAACACAACAGGCCATACTCCTTATGAGCTTGTTTATGGAAAGCAAGTTTTATTTCCCATAGAGTTCCAAATTCAAACCTTCAAAATGGCAGTTCAGCTAGGACTTGATTTAACGGAGGCACAAAAGCATAGACTGGAGCAAATTAATGAATTGGATGAGATCAGACAAGATGCAATTCAGAAAACAAGTCTAGTCCAACAGCAAAGGGCTAGATGGCATGACAAGTACATCAAAGAGAAGAAATTCAAAGAAGGTGACTGGGCTCTCTTGTTTGATTCAAAATTCAAGGATTTTCAAGGTAAATTTCAGACACATTGGCTTGGGCCATATGAAATTGTTGAAATTTTTGATAATGGGACAGTAAAAATCAGAACTATAGATGAAGAAGAGGTCACTTTTCTTGTGAATGGTCATAGATTGAAGCTGTATCACAAACCACTCTCAAGAGAAGAATTTGTCAAGAAGTTCCAAGAAAACAGTGATGTGAAGTTAATGAAGAAGAATCTTTCTTCTTCATCAACTTGATTGAATTTTCTTAAGCATTTCTTTTGAAAAAAAATAAAAATAAATAAATAAATAAATAAAGGTATAAACATGAAAACCAATCATTGATTGACATGTTTATACAGAAAAGATAGGGTGAAAATCAGAGTTTTTCTGACACTCTAACTTTTCCCATTTTGTTTTTTGCAAGCAGCTGTTACAAAATCATAAGTTCAGATCCATTGTACTTATGATCCATTTCATTTCATTTCATTCCATTCACTTATCCATCCATACTCCATTTCATTTATTCATTCATACTTCACTTCATTCCATATATCATTCATCTCATTCCATACTCCATCCACCTCATTTCCATGTCAAAATTCAAAGTTTGATGTCTTGCTACAAATGAATAACACATGTCATGGATTGCAGGCCATTTCTTATATTCTTCCACTCCATTTCATTGAATTCATTCCATTTCATCATCCACTTCATACATATCATGACTCATAATCCATCTTCATTCATATAACATCTCACTTATATCCCAAACCACTCCATTCCATGATTAAAATACTCTACAGGTACATTCTGCAGCTTAACAAACATTCTGCAGCTGATCAGACTTTCCGCAGCCAGACAGTCATTCCGTAGCTACAGATCCTGAAGACACTAATCAGCAGACATTTGAATTGCAACAAGATGATCCAGTATATCCATGAATAAGAAGAATCAAGAAGGTTTATGAAGACTCCTCCAAAGGAGAACAAAGAAGACAAAGACCACAAAAAGCAAATGAAAAGCAAAGGTAACAATTTTTCATTATAATGGCATATCATAAAACTTTAGCATAGTTTTAGTTATGAATCATTCGAAAAAGTTGTTTTGATTATTTTTATTGATCATGTCCAATATACCCTCCACAAACTTTGGATAAAAATCTCTCATTTCAAATTCTATACCCGACATCATTTAAGCGGTTAAAAAGGCTGAAGTGTTTGATTTCCTCACGTCACCCAACCAAATCATTCAATGGTGATTTTATTTTCCGTTGTAAAAAAATCTCCGCAGTCTTTTCACTCATTAATTCGTTTTCTCCACCTCACTCCATTAACTCATTCCGTAACTACTTCCATCACTCCATTCTGTATCCAGCCCTTCATTCCGCAAAACAGAGATATCCCTATCACCATGAGCAGAGCAAAGGGTATATCAGTTTGAATATCAAAGCACTATCACCATGAGCAGAGATTAAAGCACTATCACCGTGAGCAGAGATTGAGCATTATCACTGTAAACGTAGAGATATATCAGGGTGGAATTTGAAGCCATTGTCACTGTCAACTAGAGGCATATCAGTCCGAAGTTTGAAGCCATTATCATTGTCAACCAGAGGCATATCAGTCCGAAGTTTGAAGCCATTGTCACCAAGAACCAGAGGTATATCAATTCGAAGGTGGAAGTTATTGTTTCCGTGGGCAGAAAGAGTATTAATCTGAACATTGAACAAGAAATTATGGGCCTTATTGTAAGAACCGAACCAATGGGTACAAAATACCTGAAAGGATACCCTCAATGTAAATAAATGTTGCAACAGGTAGGATGGCTACAATTTCTTGAGAAATTTAATGGCTTCCACAAAGAAGTCACTAAAACATTTGCAAGGTCATTTAGAGGAGCTGCGGTTGAAGTAGGAGATGTTAAATTCACTGTCACTGAAGTTTTCATTGCAGAAGCTACATGATTGCTTAGAAATGGAGAGAGATGGTTCAAAAACAGAGAATTCCATAATGAATCCTGGAAGCAAATTCTAAAATCACCAGGTATGGATGTCACTGTGTTTAAGAATGGAATTCCAAGTTCTGCATTGAAAAATAAATGGAGAAACATACTGCTTATTCTGCAAAAAATTATTACATGTGAAGGTAGATATGGCACATTTTATGTTTACCATATTAGACTGATACTGCATTTTCTGGAGGAAGAGTTAAACTTACCCTATTTCTTGCTTCAAAGTTTGAAAAAGATGGCTTCTTGTGTTCAAAGAAGGGTCCAATTTTTAGAGACAACTCTATACCATCATGGCTTGGTTAAGATTTTAATTGAACACCATTTAGCCAAAAAAAATGATACTTGGGATAATTTCTTGATAAGAAATCATTTTGAAGAGCCAAAAGAGCCCTCACCTGAACAACAGCCTAAAAGGAGAAGCAGAAAATGGAGAGCCTCAAAAATTGAAATTGACAAAACAATACAGGAAAGTAGTGAGGAAATAATCTTAGAGAAGTTGACTCAAATTAAGAGACAACTTAAGAAAGAGAGGGTAATCAGAAAATCTGCCACAGAAAAAGGAGAGGGATCTTCCCAGCCAAGAAGAAGCCATAGACTAAAGGGGAAACTAAGGAAAACTCAAATCAAACAAACATGGGTGATAAATATAGAAGATGAGGAAACATCTATTGAAGAAGATGTTGAAGAGGATTTTAATGAAGGAACCCCTGAAATTGACCCTACTCGGCAAGAAGTTTATGACTATGTTGAAACTTTGGAAAGGAAAGCTTCAGAGAGTAGAGATAGAACCCCTAGTCCTCCACTGTCCGAAATAGATGTGTTAAGAAGGGATAGGTATGAGCTGGAAATACTTAATAGACACATAAAAAATGAAAATGATATTATGAAGGAACAAGTCAAACTCAAAACCAATATGAACTCAACCTTATCTCTACATATGGAAAAAGTGGAAAAGGCTAATGAAAAGTTGAAAAAGAGGAACAAGAAGCTAATCAGGGCACTTATCAACTTAAGGTTCAAAATTGTCATCAGAAAACCCAGAAGATCTTTAGCTTCCAGGCAAAGAAGAAGGAGAGGATTAGATGTTCTTGCAGAAGCCTCTGAGTTTATGGAATAAGTTGCATGAGGACATGCAAGAAGACAACAGTGGGGGTATGTTGAGCCCCAAGATTGTGCTTTCTTTCATCTCATTTTACCTTATTTTCCTTTGTCCATTGTTATCCCAGACCCAATTGATCAATGAAATTAGTTAAAATTACTTTTAGAATGATGAACGTAGCTAACTTGCTAAGTTTTGTGATTTTTGTCATTGTAATGCATTTTGATCGGAACTAGCTGCAGAATACAGACATTCCGTAGCTAATCGGAAATTCTGCAG